>NW_026846588.1:30729282-31123296 GCF_025583915.1 Anolis sagrei ordinatus | reverse complement strand
CATAGAACCCAGTCTTTATTTTAGTTTGGAAATGCATTTTGGTACCAAAAAAAAAAGGGCAAACAACACTTTAATTTAGTGTCGAAGGCTTTCACAGCCGGAATCACTGGGTTGTTGTAGGTTTTTTCAGGCTATATGGCCATGGTCTAGAGGCATTCTCTCCTGACGTTTCGCCTGCATCTATGGTAAGCATTCTCGCGACCTCACCTCACTACCTCTGAGGATGCTTGCCATAGATGCAGGTGAAATGTCAGGAGAGAATGCCTCTAGATCAGTGGTTCTCAACCTGGGGTCCCCAGGTTGTTGGCCTTCAACTCCCAGAAATCCCAGCTGGTGTAGGCCAAAAACATCTGGGGACCCCAGGTTGAGAACCACTGCTCTAGATCATGGCCATATAGCTCGAAAAAACCTACAACAACCCAACACTTTAATTCTTGACCACAGAAAGAAATGGGAGGTTGTGGAAACACAAAAAGACAGGGCAAAAGCACAGACCATGTTTGAAATGTATGAATTCCAGCTATAATTGAAAAGGGACTAAAGAGCACATAATTGAAAAGCTAACACTAAAAAATGGGTGATGTCTGCATACAAAATGTATCATTTCCCTTTACAAACTGCTCAGAAGGGCACATGGCTTGTTACAGTTTATTGCAACATCCACAATAATTTTAATTTTCTGCTTCACTGGCCCTTCTCTTTTCCTGTCAAAAATCATGTTTAAAAAGTTTCAAAGGTTATTTTTTACTGAACACAACGATTAGCAGACGAGAGAACTTTATCCTTCTGTAATAAATAATGAGAGAAGACAACAAGCACTTTGTATCATCCAATTACCCTATTAAGCTATAATGTATTACATGAGTTCCAAAAGGCTGAACAACATAGAGCATACTGCTAGAAACTGTTCCCCATCTGTGCATTAAAAGTGGGAAGAAGAGGAGCTGCAAAAGTGGAAATCAGCAAAATATTTAGACCATCCAGAATATTGTAAACAAAATCAGAAATGTATTGTTGAAGGCTTTCATGGCCAGGATCACTGAGTTGTTGCAGGTTTTTCGGGCTGTATGGCCATGTTCTAGAACAGGGGTCCTCAAACTAAGGCCCAAGGGTATGGCCCTCCAAGGTCATTTACCCTGCCCTTGCTCAGGGTCAATCTAAGTCTGAAATGACTTGAAAGTACACAACAGCAACAATCCTACCTCATCAAACAAAAGCAGGCCCACACTTCCCATTGAAATACTAATAAGTTTATATTTGTTAAAATTGTTCTTTATTTTAATTATTGTATTGTTTTAGGTGTTTTTTGCACTACAAATTAGATATGTGCAGTGTGCATAAGAATTCATTCATGGTTTGTTTGTTTTTTCAAATTATAATCCAGCCCTCGAACAGTTTGATGGACTGTGACCTGGCCCTCTGTTTAAAAAGTTTGAGGACCCCTGTTCTAGAACATGGCCATACAGCTCGAAAAACCTACAACCCAAAACCAGAAATTTCAAAATAAGAATTTTTGCTACTGTTCCATTATCCAAGCAGAGGCCACTAGGGGTCACTAGAGAGAGGAGAGTCCACTTTATAGGAGGAAAGGGGGTTGAAAGAGTTAAACCATTTTCCCCTGGTTTCCTGTTATTCTGCCCACCCATGCCCCCAAAATGGAAACAACCCTTGTTTATGAAATTGTAAGTGGAGAGGGGGAATACCCTGCGAAAAAGGGGAAAATGGTTTTCCTCCCTCAACTCTCCCCCCTCCTTTAAAATGGACTATCCTTCTCTGTCTAGGCCCCCTTTTCGAGTCTGCCCAGATAATGGAACAGTACCAAATTTTCTCCCAAAAGTTATACTGGGAATATGTACTGTACAACCTTCTAGACTAGAGGATAAGCATGGAGAGGTATTGTACCAACAATGTAGATGACAACCTTATGTACAGTTGGCTCTCCCTATTCACAGATTCTTTATCCACATATTCAACCATCCACAGCTAGAAAATATTTCCAAAAATCTAAATAGCAAGGGAAATGAAGACCATGACAGGGATCAGATGTGCCATATACAGCTGAACTGGAACTTTTCCATTATAATAGAGTCTCGCTTATCTAATCTTCACTCATCCAACATTCTGTATTATCCAATGCAGTCTGCCTCCCACCCAGATCCACAGCTGTTTCAATACATTGTGATGTTTTGGTGCAAAATTCATAAATACAGTAATTACTACATAACGTTACTGTGTATTGAACTGCTTTTTCTGTTGACCTATTGTAAAACATTATGTTTTGCGCTTAATTTGTAATTCCCATGACCAACAGAATATTCTAGAAGGGTTTGGCGGGCATTGACCTTGAGTTTGGAATTGTAGTTCATCTATATCCAGAGGTCACTGTGGACTCAAAAAATGATAGATCTGAACCAAGCTTGGCATGAGTACTCAGTAAGCCCAAATGTGAACATTGGTGGTGTTTGGGGAAAATAGACATTTGAGAGTTGTAGTTGCTGGAATTTATAGTTCACCTACAATCAAAGAGCATTTTGAACCCCACCAACGATAGAATTGCACCAAACTTCCCACACAGAACCCCCATACCTTTAAGGAACTCACTGGCACAAGCCTCCCTCCAGTCTCACATGCTCTCCCTCACCCGCACATGTGCACCATGCCACCATGTGCCAAGTATGCCTGCTCTCCCCTCCCCTTGGCTGAGAGGGTGACCAATCACAGCAGGTGGAGGGCTATTGGTGGGAAGATTCACCATCTGCTTCCAAAAAGGAAGAGAATGACAGGTGGAGAGATTTTCACCCTTCTCTGCCAAAGGGCTTCCTGAGACCATCAGAAATATATGTTTTCTGATTGCCTTTGGTGACCCCTCTGAACCCCCCTTGCAACCCCCCCAGGGGTCCCAACCCCCATGTTGAGAAACACTGTTTGTAAGAAACTCTTTTCTTAACCTTGATACCATGTTGTTTATTCCAAGACGTTTAATATAGATTAAGTGATTCAACAATGGTGCACTACCAAGCTGAGCAATTTATATAAATATGCTATTCCACTACTACAAGAGTGGGCAAAGTATAACCTGTGTCTCACATACAGACCTCAGGGTTGTTTTGCAGGTAATCAAACCACTTGGACAACCCTCCGCTGAAATTTAGCTCTCCACCAGTGTTATTTCTTCTCCTGCATACATACAGAGGTGGTGGTTCTTCAAAAAATGGGGCGCCATAGCCTTTAAATCCCTCGCATTCCAATATACAAAGCTGAAAATTGTTTCCCCTAAACAACTGGAGATTTCTTTTTCCTTCTTTAATCGATAACAAATATGCTTGACAGACAAGCATCAACTCAAATGACTTCATATAATCTGAATACTGCTCTTTTTGCAGTTAAATATGTATGACATTTTTGCTGCAGGGCACCAGAGTCTCCCTGGGGTACCAGACAACATCGGCTACAGCCCAAGTGCTGGTGATTTGAAATCTCTAACATAAGCTGATCAGAATATTAATATCATGCAAATAGAGCTATTAACGTTTTTTTCCTAATAACATTAGAAAAGGACAAGTAATCCTCAGGCAGTTTTTGAGTCATAAAATGCTCACACTTAACATGCACAGAACTGTTTGTTTATTTATTCCTTGCTCAGATAGGGTTTCATGTAGAAAGAATTTGCTTCATACATCCATCTTAAGACACCTGCTGGCCTCTGCTGGCTATATTCGGAAGCATCCAGTCCTGAAAACTTAGTAAATGTTCTTCACTGAGAAGATTTGAAATTTCAAATTAGTGGCTTTGAGAGATAGCTTAAAAAGCAATATTACTGATTGTCCCCTACATTGGCATTGATTGGTGGCTGGAAAACTGGAAGCTTTAAGTGGTATGTGCCCTCCAAGGCTGTTTTTGCAGTCTGAAGCCACTCTAGACTCCCTGGCATAGTTCTTCTCTTTGCCCGGAAATGAAAGGATTAATTTCCTGAAAGAACACAAACATGCCAATTCACCATTTAGACCAGGGGTCCTCAAACTAAGGCCCGGGATCTGGATATAGCCCTCCAAGGTCATTTACCCAGCCCTCACTCAGGGTCAATCTAAGTGTGAAACAACTTAAAAGCATACAACAACAACAGCAATCCTATCTCATCAGCCAAAAGCAGGCCCACACTTCCCACTGAAATACTGATAAGTTTATATTTGTTACAATTGTTCTTTGTTTTAATTATTGTATTGTTTTTAAGTGGGTTTTGCACTACAAATAAAATATGTGGAGTGTGCATAGGAATTCAATCATGTTTTTTTCAAATTATAATCTGGCCCTCCAACAGTTTGAGGGACTGTGACCTGGCCCTTTGTTTAAAAAGTTTGAGGATCCCTGATTTAGACAGTCCCTGGGGAGAAAAAATCTCAAACTCGCCACATATTTACTCTAGATGTTAGGAAGGACCATAGTTTGAAAAAGCATTTGCTTGGAATGAAGAAAGTCCAAGGTACACCCTAACTGTACCTACAGTTAACACCATTAGGGATGAAACGGCAGTGAAATTGCGGTGCCCAGAATTGAACACTGTAGTCCTGCCTTGGTCAGACCACACCTGGAATAGTGTGTCCAATTCTGGGCACCACAATTGAAGGGAGATGTTGACAAGCTGGAATGTGTCCAGGAGGGTAACATAAATGATCAAGGGTATGAAGAACAAGCCTATGAGGAATGGCTTAAAGAGCTGGGCATGTTTAGCAGCATAAGAGACAGCTGAGAGAAGACATGATGGCAATGTTTAAATATGTTAGGGGAAGTCATAGGAAGGAGGGAACAAATTTGTTTTCCGCTGCCCTGGAAACTAGGACGTAGAACAATGGCTTCAAATTAAATGAAAGGAGATTCTACCTGAACGTTGGGAAGAACTTCCTAACTGTGAGAGCTGTTCAGCAGTGAAACTCTCTGCCCTGAAGTGTGGTGGAGGCTCCTTCTTTGGAGACTTTTAAACAGAGGCTAGATGGACATCTGTAAGGGGTGCTTTAAATGCGAATTCCTGCTTCTTGACAGGGGGTTGGATTGGATGGCCCACAAGGTCTCTTCCAACTCTATGATTCTATGTTTCTATGAAATGATAGGAAAGATTTCTGGTTCTGATATAACAGTCAGAACAGAATTTAATGGATCACTGTATTACTGAAAATGGTGGCCATTGGCCCTCAATCCATGGCATTTCCATAAAAGAAACAAACACAGACAGAAATGCACTACAGTTCCATAGAACACTAAGAAAATAATAATAATTGCTGGTCTCCCATGTTTGAGAGCCTGAAAAGTCCTGATGTAGTACCAAATCGTAACCACTCTCACCGAGCATAAGTCTGCAACTTGTTTAATAGTTTGAGAAGTCTATTCAAATTCATCAGTCTTGGAATTCAAATGCTCCCTGAAGAGGAAGAAACCAATGAGGTCTGAGGATTTGCTCCAAGAAGCACAGTGAGAGTTTACAGTACACCCTCCACAGTTGCAGAGATTAGCGACACAGACGTGCACAAAAGTGGAAAAAACAAGATAAAATATACTTTTTCCAAAAACCTGAGAGAAAGTCCACCTCTCTTCAATTCAAGTCCTCTTGGGCAAATCTATGATCAACATGATGAATGGGACTGAAGCCAGTAATGGACAGGAGTCAGATAGAAAAGCCAGACATTGCACCCCACAAACACAGAGAGAGAGGGGGGGACCTACCACCCCTTTGTCTCAAATGACAGTTTGCAGATAACTTTTGCAATTAGAGCCATAAGACAAGCGCCATATTCAGACAAAGGTTGCCTACCGGCCTCTTTCACTCCCCTCTTCCCAGTTTTCCCTCGTTCTTTGTATCTTAAAAGGACTACAAGACAAGGTAATTACTATCTGGAGAAATGAATAATACGAGACCACTTGTGAGTTCCTATTTAGGTTCTTCTGAAGTTATACCAAACAGTTCCTTTTTTTAAAAAAAGTGACACAAACATGTTGTTTTCCTTGATCAGTGGATTTCTAGAAAAATAGAACTGCTACAGTATTGTTGAACAACAACAATACGTTCAGATTGCAGCAGCAGGAAAGTTTATATTGAAATATTTAACTATTTTTTCATAAATAAAATTAGAGATGCTGATCATTATTACCTCTAGCATGTCCAACTCCATACCCACACCTTAGTGAACACTGTGTTTCCAAGATGATAAGAGAGAGAATTAATTCATGCTAATTGTAATTCTAGCTGCTTGAGAAGAAAAACTGAATATTGGTTTTTCAGTTCTTTTTACATTAGCACCAAAATTAGCATTGAAGTAGGTTTCTCATGTACAAGACAAAAAAGGGGCAGGCAGGTGGAAATGAAAATGAATACAAATAAGCTATCCCCTTACTTCAAAAAGAAATGCTATCATTGAAGAATGGGGACTCTGTTGGTAATACCAAATACAGTCTCACTCTTCATACATATAAAAATATCAAAGTCCCCATCCATCTAATACGGTTTTGTAGACCAAAGGCTCTTCCAGACTGCTTTAAAAAGCCTGAGTCCTTTGGATTTTATTGAATGTATCATTTCATTGATGTACTATATCACTGTAACAGTAAGAAAGAACAAAAAAGTGAAGAAAACAGGAGACTTTTGTTCTGATTTATCTCCAAATTAAAAAGAAATCCACTTGAAGTTTGGAATAAAATGTTGCAGCTGGTTTTGGGAATTTCTACACTACAATCCAGGGTGACTGAATTACGGTTTGGATGGGGGGGTTTTAACCAATAGTACTAGTACAACTTCCCAACACATTAGCTGAATCAGGAGTAATTCCAACTCAGCATAGTTCATTCTCTAATGTGTTGATTAGTTGTCCTATATAAAATCATTTCACAAAATGTAATACAGTTTTAGTAGGAGCTAATTCTGTAATCCCATCCAGCATCAAAGCAAGTATCATTTGAGCCACCACTACACATGATTGTATGATATCAACTGGTTTTCTTTAAAAAGTAAATTATTCACAAGAGGTATAGAGTCGAGCTCAAGGAAAGCAAAAAAAGTTATTTCTTTAAAAATGGGAGGAAGGACAAAACTTCAAGGTTTTAGAATGTCTAAGGAAGGAATTAAACAAAAAGCAGAATGACCAGGGTTTTGTTTTTTTCTCCATTAGCGTAACTGCCTCACCCCACCCCTTGTGTGACCAAGGCTTTGGGTGGAAAAAAAATTACCATCCCTCTGGAAAAATGGGCTGAGGCCACTGTAGAGAGTAATCAAGAGAGCAAAATGAAGTACCAAAGTTCAGAAAAAAGTTATCCTTTGAAGACGACAATTCCCAAAATTCCCTAACCATTGTGGCTGGTGATTTTGGGACCTGTAACACCAAAAAGTTAACTTTCCCTAGCTCTGCAAAGAAAAAGGAGTTCTAAACTTAACATTTCTTCCACTTCAACAACACTGACTTTCTTTGGAGGCTAAACACTGGTTAATAAAAAGGCGCAAACAAATAAGGAGTACAGTGGCACAGTGGGTTAAAGCACTGAGCTGCTGAAATTGCTGACCAAAAGGTCACAGGTTCGAATCCAAGGAGCTGGGTGAGCTCCTGCTGTTACCCCAGCTTCTGCCAACCAAGAAGTTCAAAAACATGCAAATGTGAGTAGATCAATAGGTACTGCTCTAGCGGGAAGGTAATGGCATTCCATGCATCATGCCAGCCAAATGACCTTGGAGGTGTCTACTAGGCCTGTGCGGTTTCGTTCGTTAATTCGTTAATTCGTTAAACATTCGTTAATTTTTGCATATACGAAACGATAACAAAACATATTTTCAAACCCGGAAGGGTTTTTAAATATCGAAACGGCAACCCCCACAGTTTTTATGAGCTTTCGCCCGTTTCGTAAATGGGGCGGGCGGGGCGAGGGGGCGGCGCGAGCGCGCACCCAGTGAGCCAAGCCCCGCCCCTGCCTGTTGGGCGCGAGCGCGGCTCCCGATTGGCCGGCCCGCGCGCGCTCGCCCTTAGGGCACTGGTGGAGTTTGGGGGAAAATTGTTGACATTTGGGAGTTGTAGTTACTGGGATTTATAGTTCACCATTCTGAACCCCACCAACGATGGAATTGAACCAAACTTGGCACACAGTTCTCCCCTGACTAACAGAAAATACTGGAAGGGTTTGGTGGGCAGTGTCCTTTGGTTTTGGAGTTGTAGTTTACCTACATCCAGAGATCACTGTGGACTCAAACAATGTTGGATCTGGACCAAACTTGGCCAGACCAGGCTTCTCCCTCTTTCCTTCCTTCCTTCCTTCCTTCCTTCCTTCCTTCCTTCCTTTCTTCTCCTTTCCCCTCCCTCCTTCCCTCCCTTCCTTTCCTTCCTTCTTCTTTCTCTCCGTGGTACACCGGGCCAGGCGCTGCCTCCGCTTGTTCTCCTGGCACGGCTGGGAGGGAAGCAGGTGGCGTCTCGTGGCCACGGAGAACAAGAGAGCACAGCAGAAGAAGATCTGCGGCCATGAAGCACCTCCTGTTCCCCTCCCAGCTGTGCCAGGAGAACAAGCGGAGGCGGCGCCGGGTGGGCGTGGCCAGGCAACGCTGGCTTCCCCGGGCCGGCATCTGGGGCAAGGGAAGGAAGGAAGGAAGGAAGAAGGAAAGGAAGGGAGGGAAGGAGGGAGGGGGAAGGAGAAGGAAGGGGAAGGGGAGAGAAAGGGGGAAGGGGAGAGAAAGGGGGAAGGGGAAGGAAGGAAGCATTCTCTCCTGACGTTTTGCCTGCATGTATGGCAGGCATCCTCAGAAATAACGAAGCTTTGGAAGTGTTTTTTACGCATGCGCGGGGGTCCGCCATCTTTACAAAATGTTTTGTAAATATTTACGAAATTTCGTAAATACCAAAACCTTTTTTTGGGAAAGTTTTGTAATTATTTTAAATATCGAAACAAAAAAACACCCCAATTACAAATCGATTTTAGAAACAATTTTTTTCTTGATCAAACAGGCCTAGTGTCTACGGATAATGAAGGCTCTTTGGCTTAGAAATGGAGACAAGCACCGACCCTCAGAGTTGGATATGACTGGACATAATGTCAAGGGGAAACCTTTACGTACCTTTATGCCAGATTCCCGTTTCCCTCTTAGATTCCAACAACTTCTCTATTGATTTAATAAATGCATTCATATCTCTAATGAGTTCAAAGCACCCTCCAGATCCCATAGACTGTGAGATCAGTTAGTCTGAGAGAGGTAAAAAGCACCTAATCCATGCCACTCAGTTAATTGATAGACTTATTGTGATTTTGAACCTGGATTTCCCAAACAGCTTCGCAAAATGAATAAATGGGCTTTATTCCATAGTTGGGTTAAAATCATGTTTCTCAGTGGAAAAGGAGTGGCACACAATCCCCTCTAGCTTTAAAACAGAAAAACTGCAGTTAATGTTTGCCTCTGGGGTCTGCAAGAATTGCCAAAAGTTAGGGACACATCTGGAAATCTACCTCCCGTTTTTAAAAAATGGATATTTCCGATGTTAAACAGTGTGGCAAGAGTTACTGCAACCTCCTTAAAAGGGTGAGCTGCTGTTTCCTAGACAAGGAGAGTCCAAGGAGTATGGCGCAGTCAAGGGCTGCCAAAAACAGCCTACAGGTTCTTCATACTTTTCTCAACCCTGTTTTAAGTCAAAGGGAGAAAGGCTGCATTCCCAGCCAGCCATACAGTCAGCAAAAAGTTTGGCCAACTTTGAGGTACAGGGAGGGGGCCTTCCGAGTCCTCCATCCATGGAAAAGTGAGTTGTAACAGTTAAAACAAGGTTCTGAGATGCCATTTCACACCTTTTAAATTGTTATTTTGACAGCTGCAAAATTGAGCCTGACTTGTGTTTAATAATGTGTGAAAACAGAGAAATCTAATTACACTGTATACAATTTCTTACAGCTGAACATGATGGGCTAGAATGACAGAAATAAATGAAATATCTTCATTTTAAATCCTTTGCTGCCCTCTAGTGTACAACGCCAGCACACAAGTCATCCTCTTTGTTGTTGCTGTTTGCCTCTGTTTATTCTCTCTCTCTCTCTCTCTCTCTCTCTCTCTCTCTCTCTCACTTGTCAGGAGCAACTTGAAAAATTTCTGGTGTGAGAAATTTGGCCGTCTGCATGGATGTTGCCCAGGAAACACCTGGTTTTTTTACCATCCTGAGGAAGGCTTCTCTCATGTCCCCGCATAAGAAACTGGAGCTGACAGATGGGAGATCAACCCACTCCCCAGATTTAAACCATCGACCTTTCAATCAGCAGCTCTGCCAGCAAAAGGGGTTAACCCATTGCACCACCAGGGGCCCCTCAAGCTGTTTATGACTTAACACTATTTAAGAGCACACCTATCACAGTGTTTTCTTGGGCTGAGAGTATGCGACTTTTCTTAACAGGATCCAAAAGCCTTTATTTCTTACAAAAATCAAAACTTTTCAACCACAACTTAAAACTGTCTGTATTCTATTAGATCAGTGGTTCTCAACCTGGGGTCCCCAGATGTTTTTGGCCTACAACTCCCAGAAATCCCAACCAGTTTACCAGCTGTTAGGATTTCTGGGAGTTGAAGGCCAAAAACATCTGGGGACCCCAGGTTGCAAACCACTGTATTAGATCCATTATTCTACTCCACTGCAATTTATGGAAATGTACCTCTGGGTTAATTCGCAAATTACATTCCTGGCATTTTTACATGCCTGAGGGTCAACCCGAACTTTGGAAAGTCTTTCAAAGGGCTTTTTTTCCCAAGCTTTCTTTAAAAGAAATCTGTCACTGCCTTTCATTTATGCTGACAAAATGTGACTTAGCTGCAGTGGGTTAAAATGGCCCAGCAGGAATTTGAGGCTGAGACCCATTCACACTATATAATTATTATTCCAGTTTAACTAACATGTTAACATCCTATGGGATCCTGTGATTTGTAGTTTCACGAGGCATCCGATTGCTTTGACCGAAAATGCGAAACTGCAAATTACAAGGCTCCATAGGATGGAATCATGGCTTAGTGGGATTAATGGAGTAATAGTACTATAACTGCATAATGTGAATGGGCCCAGAATTCTACTCCAGCAGTCAAATCACTACAACATGTTGGTCATCATTAACTTTTTAGTTACGTACATCAAAAGTTTCAGAGTAACAATCAGGCACTATGAAAAGGAATCAAAGGAAGTATTTTGTCAAAAGTATTAGATAATGTATATCTTTTTTCAAAAACATTTACTTTGATTTTCCTATTTGATACAAAAGATGTCATTTTACTATGTCATTGTATTTAATCCATCCTGTCTTACATCCATATGACCTGCTTTCCCAAAAGATATATACTTTAGCATGCAAATCTGTATATAAATAATTATGAACATATGTTTTTACCTAACTTCCCTTAAAATGTTATTATAAAACGTTTGTATATATGCATACATGTAGATTTTATCTCACGTATAAAATTGTGAGACAGACTGTATGGATTGTGTTTCCAACATACATTTTAGAACTTTTTTTTACAGAGAAGAACAGTGCAGAATTCAGAGAATCGTGAAATTCAAAAGATAACATTCTGATCTAGACTTTGGTTGCAAAATCAGAAAATCAAAGAGGTGGAAGGAATCTCAAGGGTTACCTACTCCACCCCCCGATCATGCAAGAAAATACAAATAATATTTTTCTCAGAGATAACTATCAAAAACCCCTTTTTTAATTTCCAAATGAGAGTACACCACCCTTCATAGTATATTCCAGCTGTCAAACAGATCCCCCAGTTAAAACATTTTCCTATTGTTTAGGTGGAATGGCTTTTTTATAATTTGAATCCAGAAGTGTTAACCAAAGGGAATTCACAATAAAACAAAGGCATCCTAATTTCCTGCTAATTTCTGTATTTCACTGAGCAAAACTGAAAACAAATCAGTAAGCAATAAATTCATATAACAATGTCCAGCACAATTCAGATTTCTGTAGATGGAAAAGTATAATTAGTTTGTGTAACTACTTCCATGCTCATATGTAAACATGAAATGGGAGGCAACAGAAATGGAAAGAGATACCACATGGACCTTACCATGAAAGACACTGTTGTCCACCAAAAAGTGCCTGCAATACTGCAGACACCTTCTCTTATCCAGGTTCCAGTAACTCATGGTCAGGAGGCTGTCTTCTCAGCATCAACGACAAGTATCCTGCAACATTAAGGAGGAAAACAAATGTGATTGTGAAGAACAATTTAGTGATGTTAGTCATAAGAAAGAAAATGTCTCGGGATACTGTTTGTACTACTGAATTGAAACCGGGAATGCGACATTGATCTCACTCAAGGTAATGCAAGATAAAATGAAACAAATACATAACCAAATGAAATGAACAACGGAATGAGCAGAGTATGTTCCTTGAAAATTATTGGGAGAGTTGGCTACCCTCGACCATTAACAGTTGCAAGGTTACTTGAAGTATCATACTGAATAGAAACACTCAGCTGATGAAGAAGAGCTGATGTTCCTTTTCCAGAGTCCTTATGAACCAAATATAAAAATAACAAAAACATGGAAAATATTAGGTAGAGAGGAGAGGCCAAAGTAATTGGATTCAGAAACTATTTTAACTGAATATGGAACTGAAGAAGATCAGAATAGACTGAACTGAAGGTAGAGTCTTCAAGTTTCTTAACTAAAGGATGAGTTTCATTTGTTCAAATAACACAAGTGAAAATGACATCTTTGTTTCACACTAAGGAAGATGAGTGTAAGAAGACTGTGCTGGGAAAATTTGTCTTCAATATACACTAATTTGGTGGAGAATTTGATTCTTCATGATACATAGTGAAATGTCTGGTGCATCTGCACTGTAGAATGCAGTTTGACATCATTTTGATTCCTATGGCTCAATGCTATAGAATCATTGGAACTATAGTTTGGTGAGGCACCAGCACTGTTTTGCAGAGGTTATAGATCTTGTAAAACTACAACTCCCATGATTCCAAAGCATTGAACCGTGGCATTTGTTCTACAATACTGTTTAGGCTATGAAACTTCCTTTGACGAACCTCTGAAGTAGACAACATCAGGATCAGCTAGATCAAATTGGAATTTAGATGGCATTAATGCAGCCCCCCAGGTGTTTTGGACTTCAACTCCCACAAACTTTGGGCAAACTTGGGACTTCAACTCCCACAAACCTTGGGCAAACTTTGGCCCACCAGGTGTTTTGGAGTTGAAGTTCAAAACAGCTGGAGAGCCAAAGTTTGCCCATGCCTGCATTAATGTAATGCTGAGTACAAAACTATAGCTTTCTTGACCTAGCTTTCTAAACATTTGCTTTGTACAACATGCACAATATAAGACAAATTCAAAAATCAGGTTGTGTGCATTGAAAGATTTTAAAAGAAGCCAAGATAAGGACTCCAATATATAACATACAGCGCTACAAACAAACTCCATTCCCAGACATCTCAGGTATTTAACTAATTAATAATAATTCAAATGACAACGTGTGACAAATATATTTAAAAGGATAGTATAGTGAAAAATCCATATAAGATTATGGATGCCAATGTTACTAAAGCAGTGTTGGATCTGCTTTACAAAAATCCTTACAGAAACCATTAGTTTTTCAGAGGCTATTACATTTCTACCATTTGTCTATTGTTCTCTAGCTACAAACAATTGTGACTATTATTTAATTGTAACTCATTAAGAAGCAGATCATTAGACTTCTCTTCACAATGCTTCCATTGTTTACTTCACTGTATTTCATTCATTTCTGAACACTCAAATCATCCATTCAAAATCCACCTCAGTGAAACTAGAGCCTTTCAAGAGTTAAAATTTCCAAAGATACACATAAAGTAAAGTATGTCTTATAGAGAGAGAAAGCAGTATATAAATAAACATAATAATAATAATAGTATTAAACTTAAGTTGCTACCATATTCTTTCAAAAGCCTGTCCACAAACAAATGTTAAGATAAAAAGAAAGACACACGAAGTGTAGAACTAATTCAGTTTGACACCATTTTAACTGCCATGGCTCAATGCCAAGGAATTATTGGAGTTTGGTAAGGCACCAGCACTCTTTGGGAGATAATGTTAAAGACCTTGGAAAAATTAGCACAGCAGGTTAAACCACCAAGCTGCAGTAAATCTTGTCAGTCAAAATGCTGCCAGTTCAAAGCCCAGGTCAGGGTAAGCTCCTGGTCTTTAGTCCAGCTTCCGCCTACCTAGTACTTTGAAAGCAAAATGTAAGTAGGTAAATTAGGTACAGCTTTTAAAAAGTGGGGAGGCATTCTGAGGCATCCATAAGGAATGTCAGCAATCCGATTAAAAAGGAGGAAGTTACAAACAAGCTCTTTGGCAAGGAGATGGAGTGACAGCACCCCCTGTGGCCGGAACCAAGCACAAATCCTCCAAAGATGCCGAAGTTGGGAAAAAGCCGATATACATGCCTCTGTCAAAGAATAATTGTCTGTCTTGATTTGTGTATAAAGCAGCATTGAATGTTTGCCATTTATATATGCTCTGTTTTCCGCCCTGAGTCCCCTTTGGGGTGAGAAGAGTGGAATATAAATACTTTAAATAAATAAATACATGATATTGAGCCACGGCAATTAAAGTGAAGTCAGCTTGCATTAATTCTACAGTGTAGATTCGTCCTGAATCTTTAGCACTCCAAGCCACTGAGTTATGGATGTTCATCGTGACAATAGTTTCAAGAAATAAAGTATTGTCTATCATGTTGAATGAGCAGCGAGAGAAAAATGGAATAAATCAATTTCAGGATTTCAAATTCATAAACTTTACAGGAAATACACAAACACCTCCTGTTTCCAGGCACAATTCCAAGTCTATTATCTGATTGTTGCAGAAATGTCTTTTTAAAATGTGAGTAGAAGCTTATATTTAAATTCCCAATACTGTATTTTCCAAAGGTTATTAAATTGCTGTAAATTAGCACTGTTTTAATAGATTTGCCTATTTAATTGTTTTTCAGCTTTTTAAGAGAATGACTAGGGTTTCAGCTCTATTTTCTTTTAATTTGTGCTTTTAGCAGCTTTAGTGGGATCATTAAATTGAACATGTAAACTAATCAAATACAGAAAAAGAATGTGAAATGAAACCAATTAGAAATATGGCCATGAAGAAAGGGAAAATGACAAATAATGAGCACGTTTTCAAATTTTCAAGAACTCTTCTACAGGCTGGATATTAGAAGACAGATCAACGATGGATAATATTAAAACCATAAAATCTACATTTATCATGGACACTTCAACCAAAGATAAGAAAATGTTTTAACTGGGCTCTCTTTGGTGCTGTGCTGGCTTCATGCTACATCTGAGGACGCTAAGCCAAAAAGAAACACTCAAGGACCCAGATATTTTCCTGATTTATACAAAATGTGCATTAATTGGTTAAGAAGGGAAGAAAAGGATGTATGTATTTAAAACACCACAACTGAGATTAATTGTCAATGGTGCATTAGGGGAAAATGTCAAATATTAGTAGATAGTGTCACTAATGACTGGAGGAATGTATTATCAAAACAACTGAATTTCACATTAAAAAATATTCTCTTCCTCCAGTTCTAGACAGTTTACACAATCTTGAGTTACAGCTTGAAGCTATACAGATATAATCATGAGACAAGGATCCATAATTCTCAATAACTAATTTGGGTCATTCTCGGGTCAAGATCTCTCCTGACAGCACTATGAATGCAATCCATCAGTGTAATAACATGAGATGGAAGAGAAATGGTCTTGCCAGAGTTGGCTCAATATCAAGACAATTGTAAATTCTAACAGTGTCTTTGATTATAACATGTAAATGAGTAATATATGAAAAATGCATTTAGGGATTGTTCACTTCATATAGACATCAGAGACAGCTATGTTGGTCTGGATCAGTATACTACAAAATCTCTTCGCATTCATGTAGTCACATGCATGAAAACATGGGGCAAAATTGTTCAACCACTCATTGGCATTCAAAGCAAGGAAGAACATGCAATTAGTGGATTAGATCCAATTTTGAGTAATCTAGATAATATGATGGTCATGATTGGCATACACGATTGGTTTTAAATCAGTCTGGGCAACTGTGCAAGCCTTAGGAGATCTTGGAGGACCATAAACCTCCATCACATAAAGAAATCCCCCCCCCCCCACCCAAAAGGCCTTTTAGGATATGGGGAGGCATTTCTGACAGCTTTTTAGACAATCCCTGGTACATATAGGTCTGTGTTTTCATTAACAATAGAAAGTCATTTCCTGATCACTTCCTCTTTCAAACGCAGGCCTCTCATGAGCCTACATTGGTCCAAACTTTGGTCCCTTTGGAGTACAAAGGGACCAAAAATGTGGCAATAGTACTCCCACATCTCACAGAGGGGACTGGGGGACCAATCATGGCTAGTTATTTTTGAAAAATCCTAATCCTTGGAGGGTGCTGGGAAACACATGTAGACATAGGCTGCACTTTACTCCTCTTTTAATTGGATTATTCCCAATAGAGAGCCAAGCTACAGTTAGTCCTTCACGTTTGCAAGTTTAATTTGTGCAGATTTGATCATCTGTGAATCTCTAGGCCCCTCACTCTTACTCTTTATGGTTAACTTCTGCCAGGAGTTGACCATAAAGATTCACTGGAGAATCTAGAGATTCCTAAAACAAAATTTTCTCTAAGCATTTGTAGATCCTCCAGTAATCACACTAGAGGATCTACAAATGCTTAGAGAAATGTTTATAGTCAATCTTCAGCAGAAGCTGGCCATAGGGTCATGCCTGAGAACCCTAAAAAGTACTATCTCCAGGTTAAAAGAAAATATATTTTTATTTGTGCTTTCTCCAATTCTGCAAGTCTCCTGTGCCCCTAACAGCAGCAAATGTGGGGGAATAATTGTAGTACATTTCATCAATATAAATGCATACTTATGAATTACCAATGCAAGAGAAAGAAGAAATTCAGTACCAACTGCTCTTAAAACCAGCTTTTTGCTACTAAATGTCAATTCTATATAAACCACAGACTGGTGAGCCTATTAGGGTAACACATATTCTTTCTTGGATTATATTCAGTTTTCTCTCTTTCTTATCTTACCAAAAGATATCTAGTCAAAGGCTGAAGATAAACTAAATAAGGTTTACACCCACTTTAATGCTCCTCTGTCTTCACAGAATCCTGTGATTAAATGCTGAAAGAATCTGTACTAATCTAATTAGCTTTTACCATCCAATAGATGGGATAAAATGCCTGTAAAAGAAAGCCAGTGACCCTAACATTGTAAAATAGGAAGAAAAGGAAAAAGAGAAAGGAAGGACATGGAGAATTACACAGTACACCCAAAAAAGGGTGGTTGTTTTCAAAGAGCCTTTTAGAGAAGCTGATCGTTTGTTTGTTACAGTTAAGTGCAGTAGTTCCACCACATTTGCTTGGATTAGAGGCACAGAGTACCACAAAAGTGGGAAAACTACAAATATACCGGTAAATACAAAATTGCAAATACTGTTCTTGCTTTTTTTTTTACTTGACACAACTCTTCTCTAGGTTTCTGTAGGACCTCCAACATAACTCCATGATACCCATTGGGGTATAATGGCCATAGATTTGTGCAGGATGACCTAGAGAGGGCATTTTTTCAGTCAGGTGTAGGACAGCAGTGGAGCTGATAATAAACTTAGCAATTTGTATTTACCATTAAATCTGCAATGCTTAGCTTGCAAATGTGGAGAGACAACTTTACATCTTTCAGGATGCAGGTTGTGCTGTCGCACACTGGGCCTATCTGCAGAGTCCCTGAAACTTAGGACTACAACAAACATTCAATGCAAAGCAAACAAAATTGGAGCTCCTGGTACAGCTGTACCTGCACACAGGTCTTTCCAAGATGATTTGCAGGCCATCTCAACAGGCTTACAAATAATACCAGTTAATGAAACCATAACAAAACAGTATCTAAATTAAAACTGCAGAAAGTCAATCCAGATAGAAGAGGTCCCTGACATGAACTTTGCCTTCCCCTTTATTAGCTGGTTGTATTGGAGAAGCCAGGAAACAGTATCCCAACTGTAACCAGACCACAGCTTGGGAAAGCTCCTTTTTTAAACTGATACTCCCAAAATTCCAAAATCTATTAATTACACTGATTTGGGGATTCTGAAGAATATAATCCAAATAGAACCTCTTTTAATCTCTGAAACAAGTGCATGTGACTTACTGCTAACTCATTTCTAGCTGACTTGGTCTCTTTCATCTGCTTGTCTTTACCATCATTGCGATGAATTATTTCAAGGATTATCTTATGCCAACACAGCATTTTCTTGAAAGGAAGGTAGAGATTATGAAAACTAAACAAGAACTATACAGGCAGTCCCCGAGTTACAAACATCCGACTTACAAATGACTGATAGTTAAGAACGGGGATGAGACAACAGGAAGTGAGAGAAATCTACCCCTTGGAACCAAAATTCACTTCCGAAAGAGTTATTATGGGGAAACCATGACTCAACTGAAGCTCTATCACCAATCCTTATTTCCACAAGTCAAATTTCTCAAAATCCAATTATCACAAAGACAGAAAGTGAGGTGGAATCTTCTGAACATGGACACAGACAGCAAAACAAACACCACAGTGGTGTTAACGCTTCCCTATGGCATCCAAAACTTGTGTGTGTGTGTTTGTGTGTGGCTGGAGTTACACTTAAAAACATACATTTTCCAACCTACAAACAAAGTATTCATTTTGTTCTTAATAAACCTAAAGAACCTATCTTAGTTGTAACATGGGAACTGCCTATATTCCATTGGTCAAGTGTGTATGCAAAGACATAAATAGTATTTGCACTTCTTTAGGAGGACATGAACCTTTTCTTCTGGCACTCTGCCTACAATCTCAGTTCAAAGTGGATTGTCTGCAAATAAATGACTGTGTTCGGATAAAATTAGAAAACATGGAGAGGTCTATCAGACCACAATGGGTATGTGGGTATATGCAAACTCACATTCTGTTTTTTCCCAGTAATGGTCCATTCAGAGAGCAATGGTTGAGAGTTGACTAAAACACTGGAGACTAGGGTTCAAAACCATATTCAGGCATGGAAACCCGCTGGAAGCCTTGGTGAAATGTGAATTTAGAAGTGCCAGCAATACTGACAATGGATGCTGCCCAAAGAAAGCAACAGTTAAGGCATCAGGACTTTTTCTTGTGGTAAATCCATCACACTGAGACTCAGAGAAAAAGAACTTGGTTGAAGCATAACTTTCCAGACAACCTCGCAATGACAGTGTCCCTGGATTTTCACATACAACACAGGTGTGCCATCCAGTGCAGAAGGTGAGTGCATCTCCAGTACTTGAGGCAATGTCATGACTGGGGGGGGGAGGCACAGATTATCTGACAACATAACAACAACAACAACAACAACAACAACAACAACAACTTTATTCTTATACCCTGCCACCATCGGGATGTCTTACATATGGGTCAAAATGCCCACAAAACATAAAAATAAAGCAATTCATATAACAAAAACACAATTAAAATAAAAAGGCTTAGTAAAATACAGGGTTAGTCAAAATGAATAGGCCAATAAGAAAATTAATTTTAGACGAATGTATGTTTACTGTAACCAAACCACAGCTACGTAGCGACAGATAAACTATCAAAGTTTTTTTTGAGCAACACACATGTACGTTAATGCCGCTAGGCGTCGCTAGGGGTCGCTGTTTTCAAAATGGCGGAATCAAGCAAAGAGAAGGCGTTTTGTGTGATGACATTTGCTAAAACAATGTCAGTAATTACGGTCCAGCGAGAATTTCAAGGGTTAGGGTGAGGGTTAGGGTTAGGGTTAGGGTTAGGGTTAGGGTTAGGGTTAGGGTTAGGGTTAGGGTTACATTCTACTACAATTTTCCTCCCAGTCCCGCCTGCCTCACAGGCACGTTTGGCGGGGACGAGAGAGCGGGCCTTCTCGGTGGTGGCCCCCCGGCTTTGGAACTCCCTCCCTGCTGAAGTTAGACAGGCGCCCTCCCTTATGGCCTTTCGTAAGGGCCTGAAAACATGGCTCTTCGAGATGGCCTTCAACTGAGTGCTATGTTATTGGAAATGACGACCGGAATGGACTACGACTATGAGATTGATTATGACCCCATGATACGACGAAGCGGATTTTTAGTATAAGTAGTTGTTATGTAGTAGTAGAATGTTGTTACTGTCTTGATCTATTGTAAACCGTCTTTTTATGTTGTTGTACACCGCCACGAGTCGCCCTAGGGCTGAGAGTGGCGGTTAATAAGTGCAAGAAATAAATAAATAAATAATAAATAAATAGGGTTAGGGATAGGGTTAGGGATAGGGTTAGGGTTAGGGTTAGGGTTAGGGTTAGGACCTCAACGAACACCTTCCCAGACGTTGCTGCATTCGATGCCATTACGTCGGATGTGCTGCAACGGATGTGGAATGAACTGGACTATCGCTTGGACATCTGCCGTGTCACACGGGGCGCCCATATCGAACATCTCTGAAGGTGAGACAAAACTTTGATAGTTTATCTGTCGCTACGTAGCTGTAGTTTGGTTACAATAAACATACATTCGTCTAAAATTAATTTTCTTATTGGCCTATTCATTTTGACTAACCCTGTATATAAATCCAGATAAAAACACAATTAAATAAAATATGAGAATATAAAACAGCAAAATTCATTAAAGTCAAGCTGGGTTCTGATAGCTTCAGAGACACACCTGTTACAAAATTCTGTTATTTTTATTTCTCATAATTATTTTGGAGTATTGTGTGGTTTCCGGGCTGTATAGCCATGTTCTAGCAGCATTTTCTCCTGAAGTTTCACCTACATCTGTGGACCACAGATCATCTGAAGATGTCAGCTTCAGAAGCAAGCGAAACATCAGGAGAAAACGCTGCTAGAACACAGTCATACAGCCCAGAAACCACACAACACCTCAGTGATTCCTGCTGTGGGAGATTTCAGCACTACATAATGATTTTATTAGTTATGGTTAAGTGGAAAGGAGAAGTCAGCTTCTTGTGAAGATGCTGGAGTTTTAAAATTATAGTTAATTTTTTTGTTTCCAACACTTTTCTGAACGTTACCTTTTAACATCACTTTCCATGCATGGATGAATGTGAGAGAAATGAGATTTGCAAATATTAACTCAGGAATTTCCTTTTCTCCCAAACTCAAGACAGGGCAGGGGAAAGGAGTATAGAATGTTGGGTGGGATATTTCACTTTGATTCAGCAAAGGTTTTGAATAGAGTAATATATGTATAAATATCAACTCAAATTAACACAAATGTACTAAATGTCCTGTTTTCAAAGTAAATGTAATATCATTTTAAAGCTTTTAGTGTGACTCCAATTTCCTATCTGTCTAACAGTATCCAACTGGTATAGGCAAGCTTTAGTCTTCCAGGTGTTTTGGACTTCAACTCCCACAATTCCTAACACCTTATGATACACATATTTTTTACAGATTTTGTTGTATTTATTTTGTTTCTCTAATCTTCAGACTATTATGTTTTATGTCGTGAAATGTGATGGGACAGTTTATGGGTTTGCAAGCACATTAGTCCATTGAACGGTTTCAAGGAACATGGAATTCTAGGACAGCTCATCTGTAACATATAAGGTCAAAGATACGGCAGCACAGATGGAGCGGAACAATTCTCACCATGAAGGTGGAAAACTAAGTCTGTGTAATCCCTGTCTCATTTCTTTACTAAGGTTCAGAGAGCTTAACTGCATTAAAATGAGAGGTTCTCTGGGTGAAGAGATAACTAATCTAATCTCTTTTCAGTGCCTCTCCAGTTGCCTCCTGCCTTCTGTTTCAACTACCAGTCAAAATGTGTTTTGGTCTGCAGGGAGTTCTATTGATTGGCACAGATGGCGCTTTACAGCTCCCTTCTTCCATTGTCAAAACCCAATGCCATACATCCCAACTGGAGCAACAGACACATGGCAAAGATTCAAATTAGTTCATTAGTCAATATCATGCAAAATCTTCCATAACCATAGAGCGTTATAGCCATCGCTGAACCAAAGAGAAATATCACAATAACTAGACTGAATAGACATTTTCTCCTTTTGTTGATATTATAGCCATGTTATATTTTTTCCTAAGTATGGGAAATCTCTAGGTTATACAAATTGTGTATTGGGATTGGAAGGGATGAAAAAAAGTCTAGCCTACTGCCTTCTTACTCTAATCAGCCCTTTCCATCTTGCTTTCTAAGTTATTTCTAACTTTTGGCAGTTCTAAGGCAAACTTATCCCACTGTTACCTTGCAAGATTTGTTTGGAGGAGGGTTGTCATTGCCTTCCTCTGAGGCTGAGAAAGCAGGGCCTGCCCAAGAAGAGTTTGTATGGCTGAGCAAAGACTGTCCAATACTCAAACCACTGCACCATGGTGGCTCTCTGGTTTGACCCTGAAGGAGAGGCCTGGAAAATTTTGCTGCTGTGTGCATAGAATGAGAAACATGTAAGTTCATAGTGTTGTTTCAGCAATCTACACACATCTATATCCTATTTATTTTCTTCCTAGAGGTTCTGCAGAGCTATGCAAGCAAACTAGTAGCCCTGTCAGAAGAGAAGGTGCTGCAGCCTGAGGCTTACATATGTACTCAGGGAAGATGATGCTTTTTTAGAAGGTGTCTCTGAAGGTCAAGGCATGGGAAATGCCTCCCAGGAGAGGCTGAGCATGCAACACAGAAAGAGAACTATCAAGAACCACAATGCAAGCTTGGATCCCAAAACAGGGATTACCTATTTTGGTTTTAATCCTAACCAACAGAGATGACCTGGTCAATGAGATGAAAGTAATAGGCCATGTCTTCTTGATATTTATTATACAGAGGAAAGAAGAGGCCAAACATAGTCAGACATGTACTCTGGATGCCAAGAACACTGATTTCAGTAAGCTTAGGGAAATACCAGCTGAAATGCCATGGTCAATAATGTTCAAAGGGAAGGGAGGATATGATGCATGGGTGCTCCTGAAAGGTGACATATTGAAGGCACTGTTGCAATCTATTTCAACAAAGAAGAAAAATAGAATGTGTCCAAGAAAACAGAATGGAAGCACCAAAAGTGTTCAAATAAGCTGAGATATTTTTTAAGAGAGTCACACAAGAAACTGAAGAAAAGTGGAATCAAAGCAGAACACTAACATCAGGACTTGTAGGGTCAAGTTAAAACAGCTAAAAATCACAATGTTCTTAGGATTGCTAGAGAGGTCAAAAATAAGAAAAATAATATTTTGACTATGTTTGTAGCAAGAGCAAACTCAAGGAACTGGTAGAACCACTCTGCATGGAATCTAAAGGCAAAGGTGATGATGATGATGATGATTCTTCTTCTTCTTCTTCAGAGCAGCCCCACATTAATGGTAGTCTGAGAAGTTACCAGTGCACAGATTATTCTCATTATTCTACTGTGGGTTATATTTCTGAAAACTTCATGTAGGTAGCACAGATACACTTCTATGTGAACAACACATTCAGAACACTGGCTGTAGAACCAGATTTTAAGAAACTTACTTTTGGGTCTAAAACTCCCAGAATTTCCTAGCCAAGATAGACAATGGTGATACTGGTTGGAGATTCAGGGAGTAATATCAAAGAGTCATTTTTCTAAGCTCTGCAGAAGACCACTAGGAGAAAGAAGTCTAATCTAATAAAGCAGGCCTATTGCATCAATTGAAGTTATGCAATTCACCAAATAACCCATTAATTCTTATTCTACTCTTATTGGAACCGAGAACTAAATGTAGGGCTGTATGCGGAGCTATCCCTCTTCTTTACTAAACTGGAAAGAACTGTGTCCATAAAACTACAAGGGAGTATATATCATAAATTCTAATATCAGCCCTGATCTATGTTAATGAAAACACTGGCATGAAAGCTGGACACAAAGTTCTCTCTCTACTGCCCAGGGACCCATAGATATTAAAAAATATCTGAGTATGGTCATTCATTTTAAGTGAAATATCTGTTTTGAGAATGCATCATTTAGTTTGTACTATATAGAGTGTGGTACAAAGGGCTACCAGGAGGGACAATGTGTTTCCACTAAGACCTTCCTGAAAATAACCTTTCATTTACACTTTGCCAGTGAACCAGAAATTAAAAGGAAGATGAAATTTGTTGAGCCATGAAACTCATTGGTTGTTCTTGAACAAGTCACTATTTCACAGCATCACCTCCCACACATGGTTTCTATCAGGCTAAAAAGTGGGGAGGAAAGGAAAATCATCTTTAGATCTTAATACATGCTTGACAAAGAAATGAGAGCTAGTGTAGTGGTTTGAATGTTGGAAGAGGACACCAGGGGACTAAAGTAGCAATATCTGCTCAGTCAAAAAAATTCACTGTCGGACCAGGGGCAAGTCATATTGTCTCAGCCTCAGGAGAACGTAATAAGAAAAATCACTGTGAATACAATATAGCATGCCAAGAAAATGCCATGGAAGTTTCAGCTTAGGGTCATCATAAAGCAGAAACACCTTGAAGGAGCACAACAATAACACATAAATAATAATATTCACACTCTGTTTGGCTGCATGAAATATGTTCTGATGCAAGGGAATAAATAATACTCATTATGAAATGGGCTTCCCAACTCCTTCATTAAGGCCAGAGCCGCCTCCTTATAGGGTTGCAGACAGTTAGTAAAGGAGCTGCCAACCTCTTAGAGATTGGAAGAAGAACATTCTGGACTACAACTCATAGTATCCTTCAGCCAGATGCTGTCTAGGAAATTTTGGACATTGTCATAAAAAGTTACTATTCTAAGCTCTGCTCATTTCTCCTGGTTACTCCTTTTGCATTTGTGCCTCCCTGTGTCCCCCTTCCTAAAGATACTTGCATATCTGTGTGTGTGTGTGTGTATAGGTAAAGGTAGGTAAAGGCAGTCCCCTGACATTGTCCAGTCATGTCTGACGACTCTGGGGTGTGGTGCTCATCTCCATTTCTAAGCCGAAGAGCCAGCGTTGTCCGTAGACACCTCCAAGGTCATGTGGACGGCATGACTGCATGGAGCGCCCCCCCGGAGTGGTACCTATTGATCTACTCACATTTGCATGTTTTCGAACTGCTAGGTTGGCAGAAGCTAGGGCTGACAGCGGAAGCTCACGCCGCTCCCCGGAATCGAACTTGCGACCTTTTGATCAACAAGCTCAGCAGCTCAGTGCTTTAACCCACTGCGCCACCGGGCGCTCCCGTGTGTGTGTATACACACCTATAATGCAATCTCTCAGAGATGGGATGCAATTCTAAACATGAAATACACTTATGTTTCATATATACAGTACTTTAAAAATCAAAGCTCTAATTTCCCTCACAAGTTAAAAATAAAAGCATGCCACCTGTCCGAAATCACACTTTTCTGTGCAGGAAACCTTAATATGAAACCAAAGGAAAAGGAGCAGAAGTAATCTACAGCAATGTTCCAAAACAGAGCTACCTAATTAAGACTCTAGTCATGGCTGAAGAAAAGTGAGACCAGGAAGTGAGAAACCCAGTTTTTAAAAAGTGTATTATATAGTCAAAGTGCCAGATATCAGAGAACCCTGGAGAATAATATAAGAAGGAAGTTGTAACTAACTTTTCCAAGTAACTTCCTCCTTTACATATAGCTCATGTGGTTGTGGTATTTTATTACAATTATGTCAATATATGCCAATTTTGATTCTGTCTTTTCAAAATTTTGAGCATACAGATCCTAAAATATAAAATACTTCTGGGAAATTTTGCATTGTTCTACTAACCAATACTATGATCTCTCCTATTATTAATCCAAACTGGAATGGGCTCAATATATCAATGAACTTCCATAAGTATTCACTTACCAAGTTTCCAGTAAACAAATGAGTCTAACTAAAACTTGCCATTTAAGAAATGCAAATGCTTGTTTATATATTTCAGATTAAATGTGGTCAGGCCACTATTTCACTTCCAGCAAAAGGTATAAAACACCAAGCCATGCCCTGAAAGCACACACATCCTGCTTCCTTCTGCTCTTGTCTAACTGGAAGAGATTTTTTTGTACAATTGGCATTGGGATGATGGTTAAAGAGGGCTGGAGAAATTGTTGTTAGATTGCAGGATCATGTCTCCAGGCAATAAAGCTTTTAGCCAGTCCTGTAGTACCTGAGTGCGCCTGCCTTTGACAGGCAAGGTACATAGCAGATGCCTCCAAAAACCCTTGCTGAGAACATGTGAATTAAGTGAAAGGGGGAAACACGTAAGCCTGCCTCGCCGGTTTCCCCCAATATTTTCTTTTACAAATTATAACCTTTATCTTATTTCAGATCACTAAAAAGATCTAAGATCAAAGAAAGTTTACAGCTGGAGTGGCTCCTTTTTAAATAAAAAAAACTAAACAATAACATATAAATTCATGAGTAAGTAAATTACTTGGTTTATAACATGTAGGGTGTCTGAGCTAAAACTCTAGCTAAAGAACATCAAAGAAGAAATCAGGAAGGTACAAACTGAAAACCTCTTATTTGTAATATTTGGGGCAATAGGTGTTATGTATTTTTTCAGAGTATGAAATACCTGTTTTTCTATATGTGTATATAATAAGATATATAGGGAATGGGACCCAAGTTTAGACACAAAATAATTTTTTGCTTGACATATACCCCATAACATTAGCCAGAAAATAGTTTTCTTCAATATTTTAGTAATTTTGTGACTGGAACAATTTTGATATGCAGCAAACCACCAAAATAACAAAGATATTACTATCTCAGCCACACAAATGGACAATTTTAGGTAAAGGTATAAGTTTTCCCCTAACATTAAGTCCAGTTGTGTCCGACTCTGGGGGTTGGTGCTCATCTCCATTTCTAAGCCAAAGGGCCAGAGTTATCCATAGACATCTCCAAGGTCATGTGGCCGGCATGACTGCATGGAGGGCCGTTACCTTCCCGCCAGAACAGTACCTACTGATCTGCTCACATTTGCATGTTTTTGAACTGCTAGGTTGGCAGAAGCTGGGCCTAACAGCAGGAGCCCACCCTGCTCTCCGAATTCAAACCTGTGACCTTTCGGTCAGCAAGTTCAGCAGCTCAGTGCATTAACCCACTGCACCATCGGGAGTGGAAATATGGTATTTTAGAATATCATATTTCAGATTTCAGGATTCCAGATAAGGGCTCACCCTGATTTGACTTATTTAAAGCCTATCAACAAAGAGTTAATATTTTCCACAGGGTCATGTGACCAAGCTGTACACTCAATATGTGACTCAGAGCTTAAATTGAAATTTGCAAATTAATCAGTGAAGCTTTCATGCACTTTTGCACAAGCTATACAGATGGTATACCCTGCAACACTAGTCATTGCTCACTGACATGTGAAGAGGTCATTCATCTTAATTGTCACTCAGTATAAAACAAATTTACATTTTAACCTATGCAGAGTGATTGGTCACCAAGTAGTAACAAAGAAACAACCAAGATTTACAGGAAAAACTTGCCTCAAGGTGTGCAAATTCATCTAAGGGTTGCTTTCACAAGTGGTTTATTCAGAACCACATTTGCAATTCCTACATTTGCAAAAAACAATCTAAACTGTCGGGTATATAAGAACTCATTTTATTTAGTGACTACATTTATTCCATATGACCAACAGTAAAATAAAACAGCATTTATTACTTGTCAAAGTATACTAACTAGATGTTAGTTACTCTTGTTAAATGGAGGCAATGAGTTGTATCCATTTTGCAAGTAAATTACAAGATGACAGATTTGTCTTAAAATTTTGCCAACCGAACACTGATTATCTCTTCTCACCCTTACTCTCTCTGCATACAACACCGCTACACATTCAGGGTCTGTTTACTTGACCCTGATTTCTTTAGGAGGATATTCCATATGACTATCAAAGCTTTAAAAGCCTGTGGGACTTTGGTCTGCATCAAAAGGAGTATAGTGTCTAGACCAAAGGAGTAATGGTGCCTCTCTATCCTGCTTTGGTCAGACCTCACCTGGAATACTGTTTCTAATTCTGGGCAACACAATTTAAGATAGATAGTGACAACCTGGAACATGTGCAGATGAGGGTAACTAAAATCATCAAAGGTTTGGAAACCATGCCTGATGAGGAGTGGCCTAAAGAGCTGGGTATGTATAGCCTGCAGAGGAGAAGGTTGAGAGGAGACATGATAGCCATGTTTAAATATTTGAAAAATAAGGAAGAGACAGGCGGCTTGTTTTCTGTTGCCCTGGAAATTAAGGCAGCAAAAAACAGGAAATGAGATTCCACCCGAATGTTAGGGAGAACTTCCTGACCATAAGAGCTATTCAGCTGTGGAACTTGCTGCCTAGGAGTGTGGTAGAAGCTCCTTCCTTGGAGGCCTTTAAACTGAGGCTGGATGGCCATCTGTTGGGATACTTTGATTGTGTTTTTCCTGCATGGTGGGGATTGTACTAGATGACCCATGTGGTCTCTTCCAACTCTATCATTCTGTGATTCTAACAGCCAAGTGTTCCATAAGGTGAATCTCTTCAGTGCCACATCAAGGGTGGACAATTGGGGCACTCAAAAAATTCCTAAATTATAATCCACACAGGGAATAGTACAGATGTTGCAGTATAAGTGTTGAATGTATGGAAATTGCAGTACAACTTTTGAAGAGCCAAAGTATCTATCCAGAGTCACCGGTGGCGCAGTGGCTTAAACCCCTGTGCCGGCAGGACTGAAGACCGACAGGTCGCAGGTTCAAATCTGGGGAGAGGCGGATGAGCTCCCTTTATCAGCTCCAGCTCCTCATGCGGGGACATGAGAGAAGCCTCCCACAAGGATGATAAAACATGAAATCATCCGAGCGTCCCCTGGGCAACGTCCTTGCAGACGGCCAATTTTCTCACACCAGAAGCGACTTGCAGTTTCTCAGGTCGCTACTGACACAACAAAAAAAACTTGAGTCAAAATATATTTCTGGCCACTCAACTGCCCTATGAAGAAGAGAACAAAAAGTGCTGACTGTAACAGAAGAGCCTTTTCTATCTCAGAAGATGATCTATCAGAGGGAGCCACAATCACTAAATCAGTTCACAAAAGAAAGGACAGTGCACCTATGAGACAAAGTGAAACCTTTGCAACAGATGACAGTGCAACCCACCCATGCAGTTCAAGTCTTCTAACCACAATCAGTTAGTGCTTCCTCTGCTGGTGATGATTATTCTCATTCCCAACCCTCCCTGTTCCACCAGGGTTGGTAAGACTTTTTGTTTCCTTGCCAGAGCAGAAGATAAATAGCACATTAAAGGTGCTATCCAAGGTGCTAAACCTAATGAGATGATAGGATGAAAAACCCGAGTGAGCTTCTTTTCCATCTCACTAAAACATACAGTGGCTCCAGTGCTACACTAACACAGGAACCTGAAGCTGCCACCGGTTGCCCTGAAGAATCCTGATGTTTTTCCTCCTATGACCACTACAGGAGAAAAGTGCCTGCTGTCATCAATATTTATTTACTTACTTACTTCCCTTACTTGGCATTGTACCTAGTACCTAGTGCTTTACAAGTAAAAGAACAACAAAGCAGTTCCCTGCCCTCAGGCTTATAATCTAATTAAGACATGACACAAAAGGAAACAGGGGTGACAGTGTAGAGAGGATTATGTCCAGCAGAGACTGGCTCTTCTTCTCTCCTTCTGTCGGCAGGGCAGTGGCTATTGGGATGAATGGAGGAGGGCCTTTTATATGCTTCTGGGTCTGAGCATGATGACACTGCGCATGCCTTTTCCCCCCTCATTCAAGGCCAGGTGGTGGCAGTTGGGATGGATCCATTTCTGGGTCTAAACAAAGCTCTTTCCCTTTTTCTCCAAAGACTGGGCAGCAGAGGCACCTGGGTATGGAGAGAAAGTGGAACCTTGCTCAAAAAGTAGTCCTTCCACAAATGTGTTGTGGATGAAATAGCCAAATAAACTCTAATGCATGGCACATGTGTAAGGTATTTTAACTGTAACTCCACATTCTGAAGACTTGTGTGCAGTACTGCCTACTCCTACTGATAAAGCAGTAACAAAAAAAAGAGAGGTAGGAAGAGGCAACATGTCCTCCTACCCGATGGAGAAAGCCCTTCTTATCAAAAGGGCCAACATAGCTAGCAAAGGGGTGAACCCCTGCCATGTTTGACTGTTCTCAGACTCCAAAGAGTACTATCTGAATCTTTTAAGCAGACTAAAAGCAGGTATAGCTTGTTATTAGCAGGTCATGAAATAATTGTGGCCAACTCTTCTCCATTTTGTGTCCTTCTAATGTTAACTATAGAGGCACCCTCCAACCTTCAAAAAACACATGCACATATGTTTGGAATATTCAAAAGTCCCCACTTCTTTAAGTGTGAATGTGGGGTCATTGGATGGAGGCAACAGAGACAACATAGACAAAAATAAAAGCTTCCCATTACAACTAAAGTTGTGAAGAGAAGATAACACCTTACTCATAGACTCACAGAATCATAACATTGGAGGAGACTCAAAGAGCCATTCAGTCGATCCCCCTGGCATGCAGAAAAAGCACAATTAAAGCACCCTCAACAGATGGCCATCCAGCCCTTGTGGGGGGGGAGCCAAAGCATCCCCAACTCTTACTATCAGGAAGTTCTTCCTAATGTTTACATGGGATCTTTTTCCCTGCAATTTGAATCCATTGCTCCATGCCCTTGCCTCCAGGCAGCAGAAAACAAGCTTCCCATCCTCAATGTGACATCCTTTCAAATATTTAAACATAGCTATCATGTTCCCTTTCAGCCTTCTTTACTCCAAGTTAAACAAACCCAGCTCCCTCAGCTGTAGAATTGATCACAATACAGTCAATCACCTGATTACTCAGTCTTGATGTAACCTGTAAAAGTTTGATGCAACAAGAACTGACAGTTGTTGGCTTTATATAATGCCCAAAAAGATCAAATACAGTAAGACTAAAGGCACATACCAGACATGAAAAAAACTAGTTATTATTGCACTTCTGCAAAACTCACAATTGCATTTATTGAGAGCATGAACTACATGTTTACATTGCAACTCCCATCATGCCGCTCCATCTGCTATAATGTATAGAGTGGATGAAAGTTGTAAACTCAGCACATTATGAGGTTTGGACATTCCCCATCCCTCATAAAGATGGAGTCAGAATAGAAATTCTCTTTCCTAGATTCTGCAGAACATTTTGGATCAGGTTGTTATGAACCTGATGCTTTTTTCTCAGAAAATCTTTAATGCAATTTTTTATGACTACAGGCTTGAAAAGGGGTTGATTTTTAAGCAACTATGGTAAAGTACACCAACCTTCCCACTGCATGAATGCTTCCAAATTTTAAGCTTGAGGAGGCTGGTCAGTTTAATAAAACAAAGCCCCCACAGGGTGAAGGCACAAAGGCATTTACTCTATTTCCTAGACAACCTCACAAGCCGAGTTGGTATTCTTAACCGAATGAATCATACACATTGAGAGTCAGAACCACCAGCTGATGTCAGCTTTACAAAAATATGTCCTGTGAATGAAAGGGAAGGAGAGAGAAAATTTCTTTTAATACATCATTTCTATCCTGCAGAAAAATCCACATATTCTTCTGCAATAGAGCTTATATGAAGCCAGCAAGAGTTTTCCTGTCAAAAAACAGTACAGAAGAAATGACTACATGAAGGTATGGGATTTAAAACCAGGTAAACTGAACAATTTTGGAAAACTAAAAGAGAAGGGTGTCTCTTTCAGGATGTCAAGACGTTAGCTGCCTGGATGGCTGTTACTGAGATTCCAAGCATAGCTCTGTGGTCCCTACATTTTCCTTGTTTATAAAGCAACACAATCTTCATATAAGAAGCCAACAGAAGCAAAAAAAGGATGAAATGTTTTCATTTTACCTCATAAAAAGAAGCCAGATATTTTACAGCAATCATACAAATCGACATATACTTCAGCAGAAAGGAATAACAAAAATATCATACACCAAAGAACGGAGCTACTTTTAAAACAAGAGCAAAAAGTTACCTTTCAAAAGCAACATAGAAAGTGGGATAAAGTTATTTATTTACTTTATTTATATAGCGCTTTTCTCAGCCCTCAGGCGACTCATCCTTTATTGGTGTAAGGATAGCATTTTCTAGTTACTTTCAAGGTATTTTCAGGAGCATTCTGTCATTTCTTATTATCAATTTTAAGGAACTTTTTAAAGTATCAAAGTGAAACTAGCAATGTAACAAGGCACTTTTAAACTTTGTAACATGTAATGAAGATGATTACTGCAAATATTAGGATAGTAGTGGAAACAAATTACTTTTAAAAATAACATTCCAAGCTCTATCCTACACATATGTAATCAAAACAGTAATGACAACAAGACAAATATATTTTTTTCTCATTTCTCTTTGTACCGGCTTCCTTTGTACTTTCATAGTGTTTATATTTATGTATGTATTGTTATATTGTGAATAATAAATAACTACGCTTCTGATTGTATCTTAATCTGAGTTTCTTTCAGAGAAAAAAGAGGGATATAAATAAATAATATTTGTTCAGGATTGTTATTCAAGGAAAACAATGCTTATGGGGTCTGAATAATCGTTAAAAGTGGTCTTGATAAAGACCGTTGGTGTTTGTCCATTTCTGGAGGGGGAAAAACACACCTCTAGGTTAAAATGTTGTGAAGCAATGCTTTTGAGTTAAATCTCTAAATATCTCAGTGTCACCTTAGATCGAACACTAACATTTAGAAGACACTGCAAACACCAAGCACACCATAGCTGCACGCTATAATGTCCTGCGGAAACTTACTAATAGCACATGGGGTGCAGACCCAAAATTAGTAAGACCATCAGCCCTGGCCTTGTCTTACTCAACTGCTGAGTATGCTTGCCCATCTGGCAGAAATCTGCCCATGCGAAGTAGGTGAATATAGCACTGAATGAGACATGTAGAATAATCACAGGATGTCTTAAACCTATACCTGTTGATAGACTATAAGCTAGCTGGCATTGTCCCCACCCCCACCCCCCACCCCCACCCCGATGTGCGACGGGAAGTTGCTTCCAATTACAACAGAAATAAGGTTGAATACTGTGAAAGCCAGCCTTTGTATGGCTATCAGACTCCTCCCAGTAAAATTAAATCAAGGAAAAAGTTTCATGAGAACCACTACTCCTCTAAATATTCCTCCAGCAACAACAAGAATATGCCTGTGGGCAACAAAATCAGGCAATTCCAACTATGAGGCAAACCAAGAATGGGCAACTTGGAAGTCCCTGAGCAGACTCAGAAGTGGAGTGGGCAGATCAAGACAACCTGGCAAAATGGCACAACCTAGAAGAATCCTCTACCTTATGCATTTGTGGAGCAGAACAAGCAACTTAGAATCTGTATGCTTGCCCACAATGCCCTGCCTCACGCACAGAGGAAGAACTGTTTAAAGCTAAAGACAATGCAGTCACTATTACCTGTTTTTTGTCTAAAATAATTTAACTGCTTGTGCTCCCTTTATTTTATTAGTTTTATACTTATTTATTTATGCAATGCTTTTGGGACCTCTGGTGGCACAGTGGGTTATACCACTGAGCTGCTAAACTTGATGATCAAAAGGTTGGTGGTCTGAATCCAGGGAGCAGGGTGAGCTCCCACTGTTAAGCCCAGCTTTTGCCAACCTAGCAGCTTGAAAACATGCAAATGTGAGTAGATCAATAGGTACCACTTTCTGCGGGAAAGTAACGGTGCTCCATGCAGTAACTGTGTCCTTGTAGGTGTCTACGGACAACAGGTGAAAACTTGGATATGGAAATTGACTTTCAACAAGTGAGTCAATATTCTGTGATATGGATGGACGACGACGAATGACGAACAACGAATTTACTGTGACGACTGACCATTGTAATTATGTGATTGCATTTTGCTATTTTAACATTTTAGTGTAATATGTAATATGATGTTTTTAATGACTGTTTGCGATATTACTGTTGGAAACCGGCCCGAGCCCCTCGACAGAGGAGAGAAGACCGGTATACAAAATTGCTAAATAAATAAATACGGACAATGCTGGCTCTTCGGCTTAGAAATTGAATTGGACACAACTAGATTTAATGTCAGGGGAAGCCTTTACCTTTAGAAACGAAATAAATAATTAAGGTCTGAATAAAAACTACAGTATGTGAATGTCGGACACAAATTTTATTGATAATAAACGATTTTATGGTGGAGCAACACATTAAACCTCTGAGCTGCTGAACTTGCTGACCAAAAGGTTGGTGGTTTGAATCCGAGGAGCGGGGTGAGCTCCCCCTGTTCAGCCCAGCTTCTGCCAACCTAGCAGTTCAAAAACATACCAAGTATGAGTAGATCAATAGGTACTGCTTCTGTGGGAAAGGTAACGGTGCTCCATGCAGTCATGCTGGCCCCATGACCTTGGAGGTGTCTATGGACAACGCTGGTTCTTCAGCTTAGAAATGGAGATGAGCACCACCACCCAGTTGGACATGACTAGGGGAAACCTTTACCTTTTTTAAACCAGATTTTAATGTGCTTTAATCTTATGTGTTTTAATATATGCACATTAAAGATTCTATGTTTGTATATTTTAACTATGTTGAGCCCTGCCTTGAGGACAAGTAAGTAAGAAATTATAATTATAATGAATTACTCATGCAGTTGAAAGGGTCACTCTGCCCGTTTTCTTCACTGGGAACACAGCAATACAGTCACAAAGACGTTCCCCAACTACTTTTGAGGAAGTGGTAAAACTTTGAGAGTTACCTGGGGCCATTTTTTTAAAAGATCGTCAATAAAAGTGTTCTTGCTTGATCATAGTAATGGTTGGCAGCTTCAAGGAAGCAGGAAGAACAAAGGCAGAGCCAGCCAAGAGCTGCAAGGACTATTGACACAAGAACCTAAGCCTATTGACATGCACCAAATGCAATGTTGTTGGTAAACATGTCCTACTAGCTAAGACTTTAGAAAGACAAGCAAAAGGAGTCCTTCCCAAGTCCTCATATTGGCCCTCTAAGCTCTCAGTCTCAGCTGACCAAAGTCTTAAAGAGGTAGAGTGGGGAGACAGGGCGCCAACAGGAAAAGCTATCAAGCTTTCTTCAAAGGCTAACCTTTCCTATCCTAGACTCATCTGTTTAATACATAAGTGTACACTGCAGAGGAGAGGAACTTGGAAATTGCACCAAAACTTCTTTCTATAACCTTTGAGGTCACCTTTGAGAACACCCTACTGCATGAGAGATCCATCAAACCCATCACACTCCTGGCTTTGTTTATCTATAACCTCATCCCATATTTTAAATAAAAGAATCACCCAGAGGGTTTGGTCCCACTTAAAATGTTTTTGAGTGAACCGTCACTGATAAGAAGACCACTCTATTTTTTTTTAAAAAAAACCATGATTTTAAAGAGAAATATATTAATTTCACTGCCCATTCTGCATGTTTACATGGAGTGCATCTACAACGTAGGGTTAATGCAACTTGACATCCCTTTAACTGCCATGGCTGTGGACTCATGGGAGTTGTAGCTTTACAACATTTTCAGGCGTCTCTAACAAATAGTGCTGGTGACTCATCAGACTACACCTCCCATCATTCCATAATGTTGAGCCAAGGGAATGAAACTAGTATCAAGATTATCTTTACAGTGTAGATTGATGCGGTACCAGCATTATTTGGGAGTTGTAGTTTGATGAGGCACCAGCACTATTTGGTACTAAAAGTAAAGGTTTCCCCTTGACATTAAGTCTAGTTGAGTCTAACACTGGGGGATGGTGCTCATCTCCATTTCTAAGCTGAAGAGCCAGTGTTGTCCACAGACGCCTCCTAAGTCATGTGGTCGCCATGACTGCATGGAGCAGTTACCTTCCTGCCGAAGTGGTACCTATTAATGTACTCACATTTGCATGTTTTCAAACTGCTATGTTGGCAGAAGCTGGGGCTAACAGAAGGAGCTCACCCGGCTCCCTGGATTTGAACCACCAACCTTTCGGTCAGCAAGTTCAGCAGCTCAGTGGTTTAACCTGCTGCGCCACAGGGGGCTCCACACTATTTGGTAGAGAACACTATGTTGTGAAGCTGCAACCTCCAAGGCCCTATAACATTGAACCAGAGCAGTCAAAGTAGTGTCAAGCTGCATTGATTCTATAGTGCAGTTGCACCCTTTTGACTACCTTATTAATTCAGCATAACCCATTTCCCAAGCATGCATGGATAAGGGCTTTTAAGTCTCCATACAAAAGATTTTCTTTTAAAAAATCAATATAAAATTTTAAACTTTACATTAAAGTTGGGAGAAAAGCTGTAGTAAGACTGCAGTTCTATACACATTACGTAAGAGCAACTACCTCAGAGAATTTTTTGCTTTAAAAAACCATATGAAATGCATCGGGTTGACTTGAAGGCACAAACACACATACAAACCCAACTGAAGTCAATGGTTAAAACATGCATGGACGTGCACCATAAACCTGAAGTCATGTAACTCTACCAGCATATATACAGAAAACAAAATCAACATGTGACAAACCTACATGCAAATTATGTTTATTTTTAAAAGTCACATGACTTGCCACAAGAACATGCACACCTTTTTCCTACCTTAAAGGAGTACCTGTCTAGAACAATAGCTCTCTGCAAAGTGACCCTTACACATTCCTAAGTTCAACTAAAGTTAATAACACTTGCCGTTATAGAAGGTGATAGAGTCAGAGATCAAAAGAGCAACTCTACATTGACTTTTCAAATAAAACAAATTAGTTTATATCATTCTAACGGTGGTGGTAACAAGTTAGCATTTAAATCAGGCATGGGCAAACTTGGGCCCTCCAGGTGTTTTAGACTTCAACTCCCACAATTCCTAACAGCCTCAGGCACCTTCCTTTTCCCCCTCAACCACTTAAGTGGAAGTTGGAAGTCCAAAACACCTGAAGGGCCCAAGTTTGCCCACGCCTGATTTAAACAGTACTTTCCAAGTCCCTCAAGGCGCAACTACATATCTTGTAGACAACTGCTTTGAAATAATCCCTCCAAAAGTAGAAGGATTTACTTCTAAATGAACAACCTTAAACTTTCACTGGTTATCCCTGATTTGGCACACTTACTTAAAAAAAGGAACACAACACTTAACCATAAATTGCAGGTTTACTCCCATCAACCTAGGAAGCAGCTTATTCTGCCTTTTCACGGATTTATTAGTAAGGCTGCATTTAAACAGCATAATTAATGCAGTTTGACGTCAATTTAACAATCCTGGCTCAACACAATTGAATCTTGGGATTTGTAGTACAGGGAGGCAACAACACTTGTTTGGCAGAGAAGGCAAAGGGCCTTGTAAAACTACAGCTCCCAATGATTCCAGAACAGTTAGCAATAGTGGTTCAAACATTAATTCTACTGGGTTGTTGTAGGTTTTTCAGGCTATATTGCCATGTTTTAGAAGTATTCTCTCCTGATGTTTCACCTGCATCTATGGCAAGCATCCTCAGAGGTTGTGAGAATGCTTGCCATAGATGCAGGCGAAACATCAGGAGAGAATGCTTCTAGAACATGGCCATATAGCCCGAAAAACCTACAACAACCTGGTGATTCCAGCCATGAAAGCCTTTGACAATACATTAATTCTACTGTCTCTAGAACAGTGTTGCTCAAACTCTACTACTCCAGGTGTTTTGGACCTCACCTCCCACAATATCCAACAGCTGGTAGGTTGGCTGGGGTTTCTGGGAGCTAAAATCCAAAATACCTGGAGAAACAGAGTTTGAGAAAGATTGCTCTAGAACAGTGGTCCTCAACCTGTGAGTTCCCAGATGTTTTGGCCTTCAATTCCCATAAATCCTAACAGCTGGTAAGCTAGCTGGGATTTCTGGGGGTTGTACACTAAAACATCTGGGGACCTATAGGTTGAGAACCACTGCTCTAGAAGATGCTCCATAAGACCGAGAGCAGGCATCTTCAAACTGCAGCCCTCCAGCTGTTTGGGCCTTCAACTCCCAGAATTCCTGACAATTTGTTAGGGCTTCTGGGAGTTGGGAGGCCCAAGTAGCTGGTGAGCTGCAGTTTGAGGATGCCTGGCCTAAAGTAATGGTTCTGCACTAATACCATGCATGATGCTGTGTCAGAGATGAGATATAAGTCCACTCAAATCCACATTAAAGCACTATGATTCCACTTTAAACGCCATGGTTCCATCCCATGCATACCAGGATTTGCCGTCTAAGGAATTGCTTTACTTGCACAGTGTGAAAGTGCCCTGGGGTCTCTATGTACATGTCCAACTCCAGTGGCTTAGACCTCAACTTTAGAAAACTCAAGTCTGCCTGGATGGGTTTCATTGACTATGGGTGCCTTCTACACTGTAGAATTAATGCAAATTGACACCACTTCTACAGCCCTGGCTCAATGCAATGAAAGCATGGAAGTTGTAATTTAGGAAGGCACCATCACTCTTTGGCAAAGAAAGCTTAAGGTATTTTAATCTATAAGCCCCTTTTTTCATGTCAGGAGCAACTTGAGAAACTGCAAGTTGCTTCTGGTGTGTAGTTAAAGTGGTATCACACTTCATTAATTCTATAATGTAAATGGACTGTAATGTATCTTTGGGCAAAAGCACCAGAATTCCCCAACAACGAACATTAATACTAGTTGCACTGCCGGTAAGGAGGATTCTGGGTCTTGCAGTTTCAGACATTAAAGCTTTACAAATGGAATATGTGAACCAGTTGTCTCCAAACAAATGCTTCTGGGGTTAGGGAGCCTGCCTTTCCTTGTGTGCGACTCTCTGGACAAGACAACCAACTAAATGAGCTCTCCAACAGCTTTATGGCTACTCCCCCCTGCAGAGAATGGCATTGCCCAAAAGAAAGACTGTTCTGGTGAGGAGACTCCACACGTTGATGATTTAGAGAAGGGAAGATGCTCTGTATTGATTAGGCCAGAAGGGGGGAAGGTTGAGGGGGGTGAGGGAGATTCCCCCTCCCCAAGAGGCCACGCCACCGTGACCCTTTTTCCAGGAGGGAAAGCAGATGGGAGACAATAAAAACAACCTCCTGCCCTTCCCTTTTGGCCCACCTCTGGCCTTTTGCCAAAACTGGGCTGCTTGGTGGTCGACACTCTTAACCCTAAAACAACCCATTCAAAGGAAAGAGAAGCACCATCTCCACCCCCACCCATTTTAGGTGACCTCCGAAATGATGATTCTGCTAGAGTACATTTACGCTGCACAATTAATGCAGTTTGACCCCACTTTAACTGCCACAGCTCCATGCTATGGATGCTTGGAAGGAAGGAGGATTGTTTTCTGCTGCCTTAGAGACTAGGAGTGGAGGCAATGCGAGCCAATGCTTTCAAATTACAGGAAAAGAGATTCCAATTGAACATTGGGAAGAACTTCCTGACTGTAAGAGCTGTTCAGCAGTGGGACTCTACAGTGCAGATAAACCCCTGGGCACAGTATTTTGTGATAAGCAGGCCCAATTGGGCTACTCAGGAGTTAGTCCCTCAGTTGCCCAGATGGTGGAAAATTGGAGAGTTTGGATGCATCTATACAAGTCATGGGTAAGCTTTGGCCCTCTGGGTGTTTTGGATTTCAACTCCCACTATTCCTAACAGCTGGTAGGCTGTTTGCGCATGTCTGATCTCCACTCTATAGGAGGGTTTCTCAACTGGGAAGTCAAGAGGGGGTGTCAGAGGGGTCACCAAAGACGACCAGAAAACACAGTATTTTCTGTTGGTCATGGGGGTTCTGTGTGGGAAGTTTGGCCCAATTCCATCGTTGGTGGAATGCTCTTTGATTGTAGGTGAACTATAAATCTCATCAACTACAACTCCCAAATGCCAAAGTCTATTTTCTCCAAACTCCACCAATGTTTACATTTGGGCATATTGAGTATTCATGCCAAGTTTGGTCCAAATCCATCATGGTTTGAGTCCACAGAACTCTCTGGATGTAAATGAACTACAACTCCAAAACTCAGTCAATGCCAACCAAACCCTTCCAGTATTTTCTCTTGGTCATGAGAGTTTTGTGTACCAAGTTTGGTTCAATTCCATTTTTGGTGGAATTCTTTGATTGCAGGTGAACAATAATTCCATGCAACTACAACTCCCAAATGACAAAATCAATTCCCTCCCCCAAACCCCACCAGTATTCAAATTTGGGCGTATCGGGTATTTGTGCCAAATTTGGTCCAGTGAATGAAAAATATCCTGCATATCAGATATTTACACTACAATTCAGAACAGTAGCAAACTTACAGCTGTGAAGTAGCAACGAAAATCATTTTATGGTTGGGGGTCACCACAACATGAGGCACTGTATGAAGGGGTCACGGCATTAGGAAGGCTTAGAACCACTGTTAATACAGTTTGACCCAACTTTAAATTGCCAAGGCTTAAAGATAGTGATTTCTGGGGTTTGTAGTTTGATCCAGCACCAGCACTCTTTGGCAGGGAAAGCTACAGACCATGTCATACAACAACTCCTAGGATGCCAAGGGGCGCAGCTACACTTTGGAATGGATGTAGTTTGATGCCACTTTAACTGTCATGGCTCTATAGTGGAGAATTATGGGAATTGTCATGTCACAAAACGTCTTCAGCCTTCTCTGCCAAAGAGTAATGGTGCCTCACCAAACTACAATTCCCAACATTTCATAACATCCATCCATGGCAGTTAAAATCAAACTGCATTCATTCTACAGTGTAGATCAGTGGTTCTCAACCTGTGGGTGTTTTGGTGGTATTGTTTATTCGTTCAGTCGCTTCCGACTCTTTGTGACCTCATGGACCAGCCCACGCCAGACCTCCCTGTCAGCTGTGGCCACCCCCAGCTCCTTCAAGGCCAAGCCAGTCACTTCAAGGATGCCCTTGGTTGGCCCCTCTTCCTTTTTCCTTCCATTTTCCCCAGCATCATTCTCTAAGCTTTCCTGTCTTCTCATTATGTGTCCAAAATGCTTCATCTTGGCCTCTACTATCCTTCCCTCCAATGAGCAGTCGGGCTTTATTTCCTGAAGTATGGACTGGTTAGATCTTCTTGCAGTCCAAGGTACTCTCAGAACTTTCCTCCAACACCAGTTTTGGAGTTACACTCCCAGAAATCCCAGCTGGTTTACCAGCTGTTAGGGTTTCTGGGTGTTGAAGGCCAACACATCTGGGGACCCACAGGTTGAGAACCACTGTGTAGATCCACCCAAAGATTCAGGACAGAAATTAATGGGCTCCACCAAGGATCTGAGGACAAGCTTAGATGGATCAGGCCCAGATGGAGGTTTGCTCTTAAAGCAGAAACACCAACCTTCTCCTTCCCTGCAGGCTCCAACACTGAGGTCGCCAACCAGACAGCCTCTCCCAACTCCCAATGGCTTTGAGAATAATGGGAGGTGTAGTCCACGGAGTCTGCAACTATACCTTCATCTGCTGAAGCTAAAGGGAGCATCCCACAATGATCCAATGCTATAGAACAGGCGTGGGCAAACTTCGTCCCTCCAGGTGTGTTGGACTTCAACTCCCACAATCCCTAACAGCCTACCGGCTGTTAGGAATTGTGGGAGTTGAAGTCCAACACACTTGGAGGGACGAGGTTTGCCCAAGCCTGATCTACACCAAAGGATACATCCAAAGCCTTTGAGCAACAGCAGTGAAAGTGGAGTCCAACTGTAGGGGTTCAGGATGCGCCCTAGAAGCCACCTTCGCCTCCCACGCTCAGGGGAAGGACCCGCACTCACCTCCAGGCTCCCAGCTTCCTTTCCCTTCCCTCCTTTCGGGGGTCCCGAAAGCGAATGCCCCTTCTCCTCCTCCTCCTCCTTCCCGCTCCGCCGCTCACCAGCTTCGGCTGCCGCCACAACCTGCTTTCCCATTCAAACACACAACAAGCCGCCCTCGACGGCTTCTCGGTGAGAGGGAGGACCCGGAGTGGAATTCCCCCAACCGGGAACGGAGCCACCGCTTCTTTGTTTCTTTCACAGTTTTTACTTCAACACAGTTTTTACTTCAACACAGTTTCAGTTGTGTTGCATCTACAGCTCCACCTTGTCTCCTGTGCTATTCTAATAATATAATATAATATAATATATTGTATATACATATAATATTTATAATATTATAATTAATGCAATATAATATAATTATATATTTATATTACATGTAATATTATTTATTTGTTTGTTTGTCGTGTCAGGACAACCAGTCAAATTATATTACATTTCTAACTGAACAAAGCAAACAAACAGACAAAATACAAAATTAGTGAGTTTGGTAGTTGATTAAATGTCCTTTGACCAGTATCTGGCCACTTGGAGTGCTTCTGGTGTTGCTGCAAGAAGGTCCTCCATTGTGCATGTGGCAGGGCTCAGGTTGCATTGCAGCAGGTGGTCAGTGGTTTGCTCTTCTCCACACGCGCATGTCGTGGATTCAACTTTGTAGCCCCATTTCTTAAGATTGGCTCTGCATCGTGGTGCCAGAGCGCAGTCTGTTCAGCACCTTCCAAGTCGCCCAGTTTTCTGTGTGCCCAGGGGGAGTCTCTCATTTGGTATCAGCCATTGGTTGAGGTTCTGGGTTTGAGCCTGCCACTTTTGGACTCTCGCTTGCTGAGGTGTTCCAGCGAGTGTCTCTAGATCTTAGAAAACTATTTCTAGATTTAAGTCGTTGACGTGCTGGCTGATACCCAAACAGGGGATGAGCTGGAGATGTCTCTGCCTTGGTCCTTTCACTATTGGCTGCTACTTCCCGGCGGATGTCAGGTGGTGCAATACCGGCTAAGCAGTGTGTACTAATAATATTACGATAGAGTGGTATGGTGCAATATAGCAATGTTTAATGCTGATATTGTACTATGCTAATAATATATTGTATGTAATATATACCTTGTAAGCCGCTCTGAGTCCCCTTTGAGGTGAGAAGGGTGGCATATAAATGTCGTAAATAAATAAATACACTGCGGGATCAGTCCATCTTGACACCACTGAAACTCCCACAACTCAATGCTAAGGAAACATGAGAGCTGTGGTTTTGGTGAGACACACGAACACTTTTTGACAGAGAAGGCTAAGAGACTTTGTAAAACGATTACTCCCTGGTAGTTTAATTGGTATCAAGCTGCTTTCATTCTACAACAGGCATGGGCAAATTTCGGCCCTCCCACCATTCCTAATAGCTGACTGGGTTAAACCGCTGAGCTTGTTGACCCAAAGATCATAGGTTTGAATCTGGGGAGCGGTGTGAGCTTCCGCAGTCAGCCCCAGCTTCTGCCAACCTAGCTGTTCAAAAACATGCAAATGTGAGTAGATAAATAGGTACCGCTCCGGCGGGAAGATTACAGCGCTCTATGCAGTCATGCCAGCCACATGACCTTGGAGGTGTCTATGGACAACGCTGGTTCTTTGGATTTTTTTTTGTCGTATCAGGAGCAACTTGAGAAACTGCAAGTCACTTCTGGTGTGAGAGAATTGGCCGTCTGCAAGGACGTTGCCCAGGGGACGCCTGGATGATTTGATGTTTTTATCATCCTTGGCTCTTTGGCTTAGAGATGGAGATGAGCACCAGCCCCCAGAGTCGGACACGACTGGACTGAATGTCAGGGGACAACCTTTACCCTTAAACCCTTTTGGTTCTAATGTTGAAGAGTGGTGCCAAGTAAAAAAAAAGGCTGGGAACCACTGCCCTAAAATGAATCTATCATCGGGTTTTCTTGACAAGATTTGTTCAAAACAGAGTTGCCTTTCTCATCCTCTGAGGCTGTGAGAGTGCAACTTAGTCAAGGTCATGAAGTGTGTTTCCATGCCTAAACAGGGATTCAAACCCTGGTCTCCCAAGACATAATCTAATGCTCTAACCCAGGCATGGGCAAACTTCAGCCCTCCGGGTATTTTGGACTTCAATTCCCACAATTCCTAACAGCTGGTAAGCTGGGTGGATTTCTGGGAGTGGAAGTCCAAAACACCTGGAGGGCTGGAATTTCCCAATGCCTGCTCTAACTGGTGTAAGCTGTTTTATATTCCAGCCTGGAGAAATGATCAGACAAGAAGTAGTCTTCAAAACAATCTGGAGTTCAGTTCTGTCTCTGATTAGACCAGCTTTCCCAAAAAGAAACACCAAAAAAAACCCCTAACCTGTTTGCTGTTGTTTATTCATTCAGTTGCTTCCGACTCTTCGTGACCTCATGGACCAGCCCACACCAGAGCTCACTGTCAGCTGTCACCACCCCCAGCTCCTTCATGAGATTGCCATAAGAAAGTTGAAAACATACACAGGTTCGCTTGAGCTACAAATGAATGGCTGACCATCCCTAATCGGTTTTGTGACTCATTGAAGATATGAATCTTGGTTTCCCAAAACTTTAAGCGGTACTATTGGAATAACATTGTATTTACAGACTGAAAAGACAGGTTTCAAACTACATTGTCCAACATGTTCATTCTGAAAATAATCCTTCAAATTCATTAGAGTTTACTCCCAAGTAAGTGGAGGCAAGATTGGCTTTAGTGTATTCATTCCTACTGCTCCTTTGCTTTTCGCACATTCTTGGCCTCACTATCAGCAATATCTCCTGCTGTTAAGATATATATTAGTAAGGTTGGAAAAGATTAATACCATATGTAATAAAATATGATTTGCCTTTTGATTTCAATGTATACAAGTCATGTTCGCCTGGAAAGAAGTGATGAGTGGAGTGCCGCAGGGTTCCGGCCCGGTTCTGTTTAAGATCTTTATTAATGACTTGGATGAAGGGTTGGAAGGCATGATCATCAAGTTTGCAGATGACACCAAATTGGTAGGGATAGCCAATACTCCAGAAGACAGGAGCAGAATTCAAAATGATCTTAAGAGATTAGAGAGATGGGTCAAAACTAACACAATTAAGTTCAACCGAGACAAATGCAAGATACACCACTTAGGCAGAAAAAAATGAAGTGCAAAGATAGAGAATGGGGTATGTCTGGCTTGATAGTAGTACGTGTGAAAAAGATCTTGGAGTGTTGTGGACAACAAGTTAAACATGAGCCAATAATGTAATGCGGCAGCTTAAAAAGCCAATGGGATTTTTGCCTGCATCAATAGTATAGTGTCTAGGTCCAGGGAAGTCATGCTACCTCTCTATTCTGCTTTGGTCAGACCACACCTGGAGTATTGTGTCCAATTCTGGACACCGCAATTGAAGGGAGATGTTGACAGGCTGGAAGGTGTCCAGAGAAGGGTGACTAAAATGATCAAGGTTCTGGAGAACAAGCCCTATGAGGAGCGGCTTAAAGAGTTGGGCATGTTTAACCTGCAGAAGAGAAGGTGGAGAGGAGACATGATTGTTGTTCATTAATTCAGTCGCTTCCGACTCTTCATGACCTCATGGACAAGCCCATGCCAGAGCTCCCTGTCAGCTGTCACCACCCCCAGCTCCTTCAAGGTCAAGCCAGTAACTTCAAGGATACCATCCATCCATCCATCTTGCCCTTGGTCAGCCCCTTTTTCCTTTCATTTTCCCCAACATCATTGTCTTCTCTAAGCTTTCTTGTCTTCTCATTATGTGGCCAAAATACTTAATCTTGGCCTCTAACATCCTTCTCTCCAGTGAGCAGTTGGGCTTTATTTCCTGAAGTATGGACTGGTTGGATCTTCTGGCGGTCCAAGGCTTTCCTCCAACTTTTCTCCAACACCACAGTCCAAAGCATCTATCTTCCTTTGCTCAGCCTTCCCTATGGAGACACGATAGCCATGTATAAATATTTGAGAGAAAGTCATAGAGAGGGAACAGGATTGTTTTCTGCAGCCCTGGAGACTAGGACACAGAACAATGGCTTCAAACCACAGGAAAGGAGATTCCACCTTAACATGAGGAAGAACTTCCTAACTGTGAGAGCTGTTCAGCAGTGGAACTCTCTGCCCGGGAGTGTGGTGGAGGCTCTTTCTTTGGAGGCTTTGAAACAGAGGCTGGATGGCCATCTGTCGGGGGTGCTTTGAATGTGATTTTCTTGCTTTTTCACAGGTTGAACTGGATGGTCCACAAGGTCTCTTTCAACTCTGAGATTTTATGGTTGTATGTTCCTTCAAGTAGCCTGCCCACTTATGGTGACCCATTAATTTCATAGGGTTTTCTTGGGCAACAGATACTCAGATATGGTTTTTGCTGGTTTCTTCCTCTGAAAGATAGTCAACAGCACTTGGTATTCCTTGGTTGTTTTCCATCCAGATAGTAACCAGAGCCAACTTTGCTTAGCAAGAAGACCAAACAGGATCTGGTGCCTTTATAATATTTAAAACTTAAAGGAGTGTTGCTATGTGAAATAAGGAGCAGAACTTCTTATTTATTAATAGTTGAACAGAAGAGATTCAGTAGGTGATTTTTGTGATAAGCAACACCTGCTGAAGTTTCCTCTTCTCCATAAATATTAAAGAGACAGGAGCCATGTTCCTTATTTATTTATTTTATTTTTTTGCAACCCTATTTTTTTAAATGCAGCTTTGGTGTGTGTGGTTAAATCAACCGCCATCTGTCTTTTCTGTTTCAGCATACAAAAATGAATGACTCAAAACAACATGTTATTTATTAATTTTTATTTCACTGAAGAATCCTCAAGGCAAATGTTGTCAGCTACTCCTGCAAACATTACAGCCCTGTTCATAATTATTACAAATAATTTAATTTTTGAGAGTTGTAGAACTCTGCCTGAAATTGAAACTGAAGTCCTGAATTTTTATTTTCATTTTTTTGTAGTAAGGGAAACCCCATAAAAGTATATGAAAGCTTCTTTGCTTAGTACAATGAGATGGCTACATGTCTGAACTGCTTGTTAAAATGGCCATTAATATTTGCTAAGCAGTTTTAACAAAGCAGTTTTAAAAATAGTGAAATGCCTCAAATTAAAGTAGTTGCTTTGTCTCAATATAACAATTGAGGCATGTGCTAAGAAAGAGCCAGTGTGGTGTTGTGGTTTGAACATTGTAGTAAATTTAGCTTAGGGTCCCCGTAAGTCAGAAATTCCTGGTGTAAACACAATCTAGGACTGAGTGCAAGTGAGGGAAAGAAACATGTGAGCAAAGGCATGCCACAATGCTAATAAGCAAAAGGATGAAAACAAGAGGGATAAGTGGGCAGGTGTCATTAGAAGAAGCCAGAGAAAGTGAGGCCAAGAGACAATCAGACCACTGATTGTATCTCAGGTGCACAGAGGCAGAAAAGCAGCAGAAGCACAACTTGCATCTTTGTAGCCTGGCTAAACATCTCTTCAAATTATTTGCCAAATTATCTGTCTCCAAGAATAACTCCTATAAATCTCAGCGCTGGTCCAGGTTAATCAACCCTGGTTGAAAATAATGTTTTTGAATGGATTTTTAACTTAAGGTTTTTATTTACTGTGTAATATTATGATATATTGTGTATGTATTCTGTATGTGTTGGCATTAAAATGTTGCCGATGTAAGCCGCCCTGAGTCCATCTCTGGAGGTTGAGAAGGACAGGGTACAAATGTTGGAAATAATAAATAAATCAATAATATTGCTTTCTTGTTTTATTGATGTGTTGTTGGGCTTGGCCTCATGTAAGCCGCTCCGAGTCCCTTGGGGAGATAGTGGTGGGGTATAAATAAAGTTTTTTTTATTTATTATTATAAATAACCACCAAAGAGCATGCAATTTGGGAGGAGGCAGTAGAGAGGCTTCTGGGTATGGGCTTGGGAGGTTTTAAGGAAACAAACATTCCTATGGAATCACAGAAGCTGTAGTTTTATAAGATCTTTAGCCTTCTTTTCCAAAGATTTTTGGTGCCCCACCAAACTGCCAAGCTGAAGAATTTGCTAACCCTTCCACACGGCCCTATATCTCAGAATATCAAGGCAGAAAATCCCACAATATCTGCTTTGAACTGGGTTATCTGAGTACACTCAGATAATGTGGGATTTTCTGCCTTAATATTTTGGGATATAGGGTTGTGTGGAAGGGCCCTGCATCCTTTGTTAGCTATTTTGTAACTTCTTACTCTTCCTACAGTAACGCTGTTCCAAAGGTTGTGAATTATGACCTGAAAAAAGCCATAAATGTTCACTAAAGAAACTTCTCAAAACCCATTTTAGATAGCCCTGGAAATGCAACCTGGTGGTATTGGTGAGCACTTCAAACAGAAAGATGGTCACTTAACCATAACTTTGCAAAACACATGATATAAAATGCAGCAGAGTCTCTGCTTTTTGCTCTGGTTGCCTTTCCTTTCAGCGGCTCTAGGCTGGCCTGGTGTGATCCAGTGCCAGGAATTGCAGCCTGTTCTTCCTCCTATTCAATTCAACCTGCCTTCTATTGTTTGCTGGTTCAAAGTCTGCTGGGAGAACTGAGCAGCTTTTCATTCACCTATTTCAAATCCTCCTCCAATGAGAGAGAGCCAAGAAAGTTTGGGATAGTGTGCAACTGCCACTTTATACAGAAGAAAGCACATCAGATCTTTCCACTGGGAAATGGAAAAGTTTCTTTAAGACAGCTATAAAAACACTCCTTCAAAGCATCCTGCTTCCACCCCTTTCCCACTTCTTGCGCGAAAGGAATATATACTGTACAGCTTTATCAATTTACTCATGGGTTGTGACAGGTTAAGAAATAGAAAAGTAACACAAGACCTGTAGCAGTACACCTGTTGTCTTGCATTTGGCTGTTCCAAACATTCAAAGCACTTCTTATAATAGCCAGGGGGTGCTGTGGTTTTCACTGGTTTTCGTGGATTTAACTGAATTTTTTAAAGTGCTGTTTGTGTTTAATTCTGTTTTAATGTTTGCATATTTGTATATTTTAAATAGTATACTAATGCTTTTATGTCAAGCTGCTTTGAGTCCCCTTTGAGAAGATAAAGTGGGGTATACATAAATAATAATAATAATAATAATAATAATAATAATATCTCAGTAGCACAACAGGTTAAAAATAGTAATAAAGACTTTTAAAAATAAAAAAACCCAAATGGTGGAAAACATCTGCATATACTTCACAAATGAAAACCAGGACAAGCCTGGGACACACACTTTCAATGTTATTGTGGAAGAATATACATACTAAAAGAGGCTATAGCAGTTTGCTTTTGCCAAAACTTACAAGGAAAGGCAAGAATATGTTCCTTCCTCTTTTGTAATGGAGTTAACAGGATATAAATTCCAGTAAGCCAAGGACAGAGCAAGAGAAGAGAAAAACAGGGAATTGGTGTTGTCTTTTCCAAATCAGAGCAAATGGAGGATTGTGACCTTGATTTGCCTAAACCAGACCAGTAAACTTGTAATAATAATAATAATAATAGGTCCCAGTGGTGATCGGCACACTGGGTGCAGTGCCTAAAGACCTTGGTCTGCACTTAAACACAATCGGCGCTGACAAAATTACCATCTGCCAGCTGCAGATGGCTACCTTGCTGGGATCTGCACGCATTATTCGCCGATACATCACACAGTCCTTGACACTTGGGAAGTGTCTGACATGTGATCCAATACAACAGCCAGCCGAGTGATCCTGTCTGTTGTGGACTCATCTTGTTGTGTTTCAAATAATAATAATAATAATAATAATAATAATAATAATAATAATAATAATAAAAAATAATAATAATAATAATAAATAACATACTATATTTATGTTTTGCTCTACCTCCCCAAACGGACTCAGAGTGGATTACAGAATACAGTAGAGTCTTGCTTAACCAACCTTCAGTCATCCAATGTTCTGTATTATCCAATGCAGACTGCCCCCCCCCCCCTTCCCGGGAATAATGTCCAGGATGGGAGAAAGAACCCTTGTCTGCTTTGGTGCTAAATTTGTAAAATCATAACATAATTTGATGTTAATAGGCTTTTCCTCAATTCCTCCTTATTATCCAACATTTTTAGTTATCCAATGTTCTGCCAGCCCGTTTATGTTGGATAAGTGAGACTCTACTGTACACATATGGCAAACATTCAATGCCATTATACAATGAAGAACAAAGACAAGCAGTGCATAGACAGAGGCAAGGCTTTTTCATCTCTGGCATCTGGAGGCTGTCCTTGACTCGGCCATGGGGAGGTGCTGTTCTTCCATATTTCCATGTTGAGGAGCCTGTTGTCCATTGATGCCTTCCTGATAAAATTGCTAGCATGTTTTCTGGGGTGCCTTTATCTCCCTGCCAAGGAGGTACCTATTTAACTACTCACATTGTTGTTTTCGAACTGCTAGGTAAGCAGAAGCTAGGGCTGATGGCGGGAGCTCACCCCAGCCTGCTGTGCTAGCTGTGGCCTATTGTTGGATTGTAACACCCCTCAGCCCATGCCAATTCAGTCGACAGCGAGGGATACTGGCTATTGTACTGTAGTAATATGTTGTTTCCTTCACTCCTTGTTTAAACCCATGACTGAGGAAAAGCTTAATGTATTTTCTCAGAAATACTGTTGCGCTAGGTTTGTAAGAAATATCTTCCTCTGCATCTGTAATAGGCAACTCTGGTGCTCCGAGCATTATGGGTTATCTTTTTCTTGCTGATAATCCCATCAGCACTAGATAATATAACCATGATTTAGAAATGATGTGAAGATGGGCTTTCTATGCAATGGCAATAGCAAAGACCTAGCAGAATGATATCTCCTTTGCAGTTTGTCAGATTCCAATGCTGATGTGTTTTAGACACTTACCTGCTTTCCTTTTATCTGGAAGGCTGCATTTCCTCATATAAATCCATCTGAGTTTGCTTCAAGGATGACTTTTTCTCTTTTCTTCCACCCACCTAGGCACATCTGATGAGGACAGAGATGAGGAGAACCACCTTGGTGGTTGCAAGAACTTCTTGCGAGACACTAAGTTAGCCTACTTTCTGTTGTCCTTTTGCCAACAAGCCAAATGAGCCTTTGGCCTTTAATTGGTTTGAGTAGAAGAGTAAGCAGTGATTATGCTGTTCTTAAATGGGTAGTATTTTATATGTTTTTAAAAATTATATTAATGTTTTAAAATTAACGCTTTATTTGGATTGATTCTTTAATACTTTGTAAACTTTTGGATCAAATATTCTTTTAATTTAGACTGTAAGCTGCTTTGGGTCCCATAGTGGGGGAAAAATATAAATCATATCTATATACCCACAAATATAAACACACAGTTTGGCTTTCTCTCAGCCATTTAAGATCTTTGTTTAATGGCAATGCTGTAAACTATTCCGTATTTGTTCAAATGAGAAGTAATACAGAAATACTTCTAAATGCAGCAGTCTTGAAACATCTAGGGAAGTGTTCATATCAAGCTCTCCCCCCTCTTCTGTCTCTCTTTTTTGAACTCCAAAGGCCGCAAAGGGAATTATTGTCACTCCGATTCATCCGCTTGGAAGACAGCTCTGTGGAGGGTGGGGGAGATGGTGACCTCTAGGAGCAGCCAGCTTAAGTTTCACCTTTTCATCAGTGTCCAGCAATGGACTGGCTGAAACCATAGAAACAGCCCATTGATGTTGTTCAATTCAACTGAAGTGACTGCAATTTCATAGCAAAGCACCATGGGCCCCCGATGAAGAAACTTTATCCAACGGTAATTGGATGTGACATGGTGGAGGAGTTGTGCCCCTCAGAAAATGGCAACAAGGGAGACTGAAAAGCAATTCACCGCTGGAATCTCCAAACATTATCACCTCCAAAATAGCAAAGGATTTCTAAAGAAGGAATTTACCTGGATTTTTAAGGATTTCCTCAATCTCACAGAAACAAACATCTTTCTGAATTTTTGGCAACAATGATTACTACCAAAAGGGTGGAAGATGCTTGTTTTAAAAACACAGGTTCAGGATGTTGAATCTCTTTGGAGTAATAATAGGTTATACATGCGATCAAGATTTAATTTCACTCCTAATCTAAAGGCACTGTACTTTAAATACATGGTTAAAACAGAATTGAGCAATGAGACTGCTGTTTGAAGAATGGTTTGGAGGGTTAGATTAATTAAATTGTGGGTTTTCTTCTGGCTTTTCATAGAAAGGTGGATCTGAAAGGGGGGGGGGGGTGCAGATCATATAACCTAACCTCCTGCTTAAGGCAGAATTGTCTGTTTAGGAAAAAAAATCCCTTGTTCTCACCATTTACATCACAGCTTGTCAAGATAAGAAGAAGCCACTGCATTTGAAATAGTGTTCAAAGTGAATTGTTAAAATAAACAGAGTCCCTAAACACAACACACACATTGGAAAAAAGCAGGAAGATTATATAACAATATCTGTGGGCATCTATTTTTAAGGCCCTGCCTCGCTTCTTTCTTTCCTGTTGGTAGAATACCACTAGCTACTCTTTACTCAACTGAAATTCATTGCTGGAACCTTCAGTGCTAGAGCCTTCTTAAATTGATGACTGTTTGACTGTTTGGATGTTTTTATATTGTTTTTATACTGTTTTAATTTAAATTGTATATTTATGCTTTTGGTTGTGGGCACCATGGTGTGCTGGTTCTTAGCCGCCCTGAGTCCTTCTGCGGAGGTCGAGATAGGATGGGATACAAATGTCCAAAATAAACAAATAAATAATCCCCATTCTGCATGGATTTCCTTAATCATAAGCCGAATGAAAGTATAGCCATTCTCTTCTATCATAAGGACTATACTCTTGGTTCTAGTCCTTATGATAGAGGAAAACACAAAGGTCTAAATTTAAAATGTATTCTGCCTTTTGCTTGCCAAGCACAAAAATCAATTAGTTGTTGCATCTGGTGTACATCAATAGCTATAAAAGATGAATTATTTCACAGGTGAATCAGAGCAATTAGGGCTGCCAGGTGTACCTTATTATAAGGGTCATCCTTACAACACTATATAGGCAGCTACTATATGGCAGGGGCACAGAAACATGTGCATAGGATTTCCTTCCCTGCAATCATTCTCTCTGATTTCCTTGTACTGTATATACAGCCCTCCCTCCATATCTGCAGGTTCAACCATCCAAAGCTTGGAACTATCTTTTACTCCAAAAAGCAAAACTTGATTTTGCCATTTTATATAAGAGACACCAATTTATTATGCCATTGTATTGTCGAAGACTTTCACGGCTGGAATCACTGGGTTGTTGTAGTTTTTTTCAGGCTATATGGCCATGTTCTAGAGGCATTATCTCCTGACCTTTTGCCTGTATCTCAGAGGTTGTGAGGATGCTATTATGCTCTTGTATACAATGGAACGTAATCCATTGGAACGTAATCTTGTATACAATGGAACGTAAAGCATCCATGGATTTTGATATACATGAGACATCATGTAACTGAACCCCTGCAGATACCAAGCGTTGGCTGTTTTATTTCATTTAATACATTTTAAAAACTTGAGTGGCTCACATGGAATTTCCACAGTGCTGCCACTGAGTAGGTCCTTACCTGTTTAGTACAAGTGTGTGCTTTCCACCTACATAACCATGAAGCCAACAGGAAATTGAAAGTTACCTGGAAAGGCCAAGAGCTCACTGTTCCCATCCTAAATTTCAACTTTGATCGAACACTAACATTTAGGAAACACTGTATGAACACCAAGCATGAAGCAGCTGCATGCAATAACATCCTGCGTAAAATTACTGATAGTGCAAGGGGTAGAGACCCAAAATTAATAAGAACATCAGCCCTGGTCTTGTCTTACTCAACTGCTGTGTATCCTGCCCTGTTTGGCACAAGTCTGTCCACATGAAGCAGGTGAATATAGCACTGAACAAAACATGTAGAATAATCACAGGGTGTCTCAAACCCACATCTGTTGATAGACTCTATAAGCTAGCTGGCATTGCTCCCCCAATGTGTGACGGTAAGCTACTGCTAACTGTGAGAGAAATAAGGTTGAACACTGTGAAAGCCACCCACTTCATGGCTATCAGCCTCCTCCCAGTAGACTCAAATCAAGGAAAAGCTTAATCTGTATGGTTGTCCACAATGCCCTGCTTCATGCACAGAGACTCCGATAATGTCATATTTTCTTTGATTTATGAAACTTTTAAATAATAATAACAACGATGATAATAATAATGATGATATATTTGGAACTTGCCAAAGCTCAATATATCCACTGTAAATAAGTAATGAAGCTAGAAATGAAGGTTGAGAAAAAAGGAATTGCGATGGATACCACTTCCCTGGCAAAGAATATTTCTGGAGAACTGAGTAGTCTTCCATAAAGTTTTTTTCAAAAGGATTTTTTTTAAAAAAATGAAATAATATTTGTAAAAGGGGAAAAAGCAGAAATTGCAGTGGAATGATTGGAGCAACTGAGTCTGTTTTCCTTATAATATATAGTTTTGATGTGTAAGCAAGTTATGATATTTAAAACTCCCCCTCAAAAGTTTTCTCTAAATATTCAAATCAAATCTCTAGTGATGTCTTCTATTTTCATTTAAATTTAAGGAAAACAGAACATTACTGCAAGGCGTTTCCCCTCCCCCAGATTCCTCCTACAGATAATATGCTAACCGAATGAAATCCTTAAAGATGCATTTGCCTGAAATGAAATGCATTAGTGTAATTACAAAGCGGAACTTGACTTTAATACAAGCATGAAAAAAGGAAAAACAGCATATTTCTGACATAAATAATAATCATAATAAAAACCACTGTGTGATAATCCTCCAGAAAACACAGCCAGTTCTGACTGCCTACTAAAATATGGGCAGGGGACAGTGGAAAGGAAAGCCTTAACCCACCCACTGACCAGGAGTATTTCTCTGAAACAAAAGTGATATATGTACTTTACGAATTGATCTATTTGAGAGTCCACTCCTAACTTGCTCCCCAACAGCCATTTACAAGGAAAAAAGGGAAGACTTATACATTACAGTTTCAATAGGGAAGGCAAGGTTTCAAACAGACATATTGATTATCCGGAGATACAAGAATCCAACAAACAAATACTGCACATGTGGGCATTCATTTTACAGGCTGAGAATGCCCTCTCCGAAATGCTTGGGACCAGAAGTATCTTGGACTTTTGCAAATTATAGAAGACTTGCATATACACAATGAAATATCTTAGAGATGGACACTGTACACATGTGGGCTGAAAATAATTTTATATACAATATTTTCAGCAATTATGTGCATGAAACAAAGGACATGTCTATATTTACCACTTAGGTCAGTGTGAAACCAGCAGAATGATTTCACATGTGAACAGTCAGAAGTCTGGCTGATCCTTATAATGTACCACAGAAGCTGACATCAAACTGGTTCCATGGCTTCACAGCGATGGAGGAATTGTTTCTCCACCCCTTCCCCCCCCTCCCCCACTTTCCCTGTCATAATGCACATGTGCGGATTGCTGGAGCATCCATAACTGAATTGGTTTTGCTTTGAGATGTTGTTTACACTTAGGCATGCTGATGCACATTACAGGCTCTACTTTCAGCTTAAAGTCCTTAAGGTACATTGTTGTGTATGTCTGAGCCAGGCTTTAGCACAGCTGGTGCATGCCTGGGCCGGGCATTAGCACAGCTGGTTAATCACCAGCAACAATAGATCACACCAATTGAAAGGTTGGCAGCTCGAAGCCAGGGTTGGGGTGAACACCCGACCTTCAGCCCAGCTCATTGTTCATGTAAGCAGTCTGAAAACAGGTGTGAGCTGTGAGTAGAGAAATTAAGCACTGCTTAAGTGGGGAAGTATTTTATGGCACCATAAAAAGGAAGTACTAGAAAATACTGGCAATCAAAGAAAGGAGGAAATCTGTGATCAAGGGTTCTTTGTCATAGAGCAGTGGTTCTCAACCTGGGATCCCCAGATGTTTTTGGCCTACAACTTCCAGAAATCCTAATAGCTGATATACCAGCTGAGATTTCTGGGAGTTGTAGGCCAAAAACATCTGGGGACCCCAGGTTGAGAACCACTGTCATAAAGGATGGAGAGACAGCACCCCTCATGGTCAGAATCGAGCACAACCTCCAGGATGCCGAAATTGGGGGAAAATGCTGACATATACCTTTATCTGTTATCTGTCCTGTCTGTTTAACGGCATTGAATGTTTGCCATGGATGTGTTCTGTGATCCACCCTTCAGGGTGAGAAAGGCGGAATATAAATGTTGTAAATAAATAAAAAATAAATTTGAGGTTTGTGTCATATACACCTTCTAACTGCTTTAAGGGGTCGGTATAGATGTGTCTAAATTGTGTGTACACTGAGCCATCACAGCCACCGATTTAGACTGTTTTGGATTTTGGAGAATTCGGGACTTTGGAATTCAAGTGAAGAATAACATATACAAACACATCCAATAATCTGTATAAAACCAGGCCTGGCTTTGCTATGAGGTAAAGATGTGGGAGCTGTCAAGATACTAACCATTTTTTCTTCGCTTTTATTTTTCTGATATTTTAAACCAAGCAGGCATTATGGTGCAGCCAAGACTTGGCAAAAGAGAGCATTGCAACTGTTCTGCGCTGTCAACAGCTCCCTTCACCCAGCCCCCTCCTGTGAGCTTAATGCCTTTTAGCAAACAAAGGATCCAGCTCAGCGCTTTGCCCTTTTCTCCTCTACTCTGTCACTACACTCATGCATACAGCATTAATCGTTTTTAGTTATTAACAACAGTAACAGAAGAAGATAACATGAGGCAACAGCACTTCATTTATCCCCTTGACAAGACATAAACCACCATTTTGACAGGCAGGCAGGCAGGCTCACAAGGAGGGTTCTCCCACTGCTGACAATCGCCCACTTGTGTGTTGCAGGGGTCCATCTGCAATGCCACTGTCAGCAATGGAAGCCTGGCACGCATAAGTACCATATGCTCTCAACTGTTATCCTGTTACAAGGCTAAGTGACACAAGAAATTAACAAATTTACAAGCCTGGTTTATAGTTAATCACTTTATTGTTAAAGCATCTGAATTACTGCTAGTAATTAAACAGATTAATATTTTAATACTTAACCGGTTTGCAAAGAGAACAGGAAAAGTCATATTGAATCATTTATTTTTCTGTGTCATACACATATTTTTTCTAGAGTCGAGGCAAGACTGTTAAAATAGTAGTCTCATCATCAGATTGGTTAAGCATTTAAATAAATGGCTTAGAACAATCAGTAATACATAATGTTCCTCCAAAGTAAATACAGTCATGCGCTCTCATCTTACGATCAGGTCAATTAATCTTGGAAGGAGGAGTACACAACAACGGTTATGGTTACGCAGCAACAGACTTGATCTTGGTCCAATGAACACTGCCTTGAATGCAAGCTCAAAATTTCTAAGTAAGTGGATTTATGACTGCAACCAGAAAGTGGTCTATAAACATCATGCATAAGTACACTGGTCTGTGAATTTTGTCCCTATAGAATCAACAAGGCTTGAATTTGTAAAATCCAAGCCACATTCATACCAGTAGCAACAAAGTGGGTGAATGCTTCTATAGCTATCAGGTTGGACCTGGACAACAAAGGGATGACACAATGTTTGTGTAAAACTGTGTGTTGTTTACCTATAGTTCAATGGCTATCACCCATAATGCCCTAACTCACAAAAAGTTTACAAGAAAAGTATCTACTTGGCTGCATTAGAAACAAAATAAACTTCAGTGTAAACTCATGTTAAACATGAGACTGTATTTGGGCTGGAAGTTACCACAGAGTTGCACTGCAGGACCTAGCAAATTCCCAGAGAGGATACCTCCCTAAGAATTTCTAAGTATCCCAGTGCAATTCTATGGTCTGCCAGGTCAGGAAGTGAGATCATTTCTACCTCTTCTAGATTACTACAGGTGTATAATATGCAGCTCAAGTTACCAAGATCTGCAACTACTTTGCTTTGATATATATAATGACAGGAACGTGTAGTGTCCACAGAAAGGACAGTTTAGAGCTCATAACATCTTCATGATGATCTTAGCTAATAGTAGGTTGGGTTTTAGGAAGTAAATATCATCTGATTATGAAAAGGCCGCTGTGTTTGCGTTGCTGGCATGCATTCAACTGAACCAGGAAAACCTGTGGTAAGTTCAGCAGCTGATGGCAATATGAACTTTACATCTTGTTAGAGGATAATGTACACGGAAGTCTGCATAAACTGACTAGGTTCTCTACCTGTTATTTGGTTTTGTGAACAATATCCACTAAATACATCACTGGAAAAAAAGGTATTCTGCTATCAACAACATAATATTCACTCCTGTAAATCAACAACAAGATCCACACTAACCCGATATTACCAGCACTTTCACATCACTCTCTGGCCCCTTCCACACAGCTGAATAAAATATCACATGTTCTGCTTTGAACTGGAATATATGGCAGTGTGGACTCAAATAATCCAGTTCAAAGCAGATATTGTGGGCTTTTCTGCCTTGATATTCTGGGCTATATGGCTGTGTGGGAAAGCCCTCTGTTCATTAAGCCTTACATCTTCCTTTTCTGCTGGGTATCCTAGAATGCATTCTTCATTTTCAAATAACGAAATGTATATTCAACTTATATGAATTTCTAGTTATACGCCCATCTCCTCAAGAAATATTTTCTCGGATGTTCTCATTTTCTTCCAAGGCAGGAGCCACCAACAGAAGACCAGACCTTTTATAGTACTATTCCATCAGAAAGAATATAATGCTGCATCCTGTTCCATCTGGTGTTTTTCCCTCAAAATCCTTGTGCTTTCAGAGACGGGTTCTTAGCCAGGTTGCAAGTTGTTTTAACTTTTGTAGATATTTATTATTGGTAATATGCTCTCTAAGTTTCTCAATGAATGTTTCTTCTCTCCAGATTCCTTTATGTTTCTTGACAGCTTTCAGTTCAGCTTGAAGTAGCCTTTTATGAAGCTTCCAGTATATCCGGGACTCATGTGAAAGTCCTTCAATATTAACTGTCTTCCCAAGCCCTTGCCTCAAGATTTCTTCATTCAGGCAGACACTGGAAAATCTACCCTGTTTAGAAATAACATTGAAAGCATTGCTTCAACCTTTTATGAGAATGAAAGTACAATCCACAGTGAATAAGCTGAAATTATTCAGGAGCCACCAGTGGCGCAATGGGTTAAATCCTTGTGCCGGCAGGAGTGCTAACCAATAGGTCAGCTCTTTGAATCTGGGGAGAGCGGATTGAGCTCTCTCTGTCAGCTCCAGCTCTCCATGCAGGGACATGAAAGAAGCCTCCCAAAGGAAGGTAAAACATCCAACATCTGGGAGTCTCCTGGGCAACATCCTTACAGATGGCCAATTCTCTCACATCAGAAGCAACTTGCAGTTTCTCAAGTCGCTCATGACACACACACAAAGAATTCAGTTTATACAGCAAGATCCTTGTATCCACATCTCGGGGGAATGGCCTTTTGAGAAATTTGCTAGGTCCTCCAGGCAATTCTATGGTATGCTTTCCCTGGAAGTTACCACAGAGTCGTACTGCAGGGCCTAGCAAATTACCAGAGAGGATACCTCCCTAAGAATTTCTTAGTCTCCCAATGCAATTCTATGGTCTGCTGAGACTGGAAGTCAGATGATTTAATAGCATTTTAGTTTCAGGTAACTCTAGCCCCAGCAGATACGAGGGTCTTAACTGTGGTAAAGAAAAAGACTGCAATCCAGTGAGACCTACAGCATAAACATGCTTAGAATTAGGCCTCCCATTTTCCCTTACATTGCTACTTACCTTTTTGACCACCACAAGGCAATGAAGCACTGAGTTCTTCCTTTCCAGAAGTTGGAACCACATCATTTGTGAGGGTTTTATTTCGCCTTTTAACCAGACCGTGCCACCTGGTGCCAGCTCTACACCAGCAAGCCTGACCAGCAACAATCCGTCTGCATGCCCTAGGGACACATGCATAATAACGTTTTGTTTTTTGACAACAATATGAGAACAATATTACTAGCTTATTCAATTTAAGCAGAGAGTACAATAACTGGAGTTCTATGGTACTTTGAAATCAATTTAATTTTAGTCTCAGCTGAAGAAAACTATGGAAATTCATAGGACTGCCTAACAAATCCCATTTTTTTCAATGTGCAAATGTGTTGTATGTCAGCCTGTTCAGCCTGTGATTGTACCTGATGTTAAGGTTAATATTCATGTTGAAAATGATGTCCATGTTGATGTTCGTGATGAGAATAGAAATGATGTTCCTGATGGTAGACCTGGGCCTGTTGGCATTGGGGTTGAGGGTTTACTTGGGCCCGAGTTAAGCTCAACGTTTCATAAGGCCACATTCTTGAGAAAGGCCCTTCACAGCTTTTCTCAGAACAACTGTCTGAAGATGATTTGTCAAGTGCAGAAATTAATGAGAGAAGAATAGACAGGGAGCAAAGTTTCAGTAAACAGAAACAAAAGGATCAGTTCATCTGCAGCAAAAAAGAGATAACAAACCGTTTTCTGGTGGGAAGGTCAAGAGAAATGCTTTCCTTTCAGTTTCAAGACCTGAAAAAGCTTTATAATGATTAATGGGAGAGTTGTCTCTGTTAGGTCAACATTGTTATTTTATCAAGGTTTTGCTTTCAAGTGCTCTTAATTTCACGCACCAAGTTTTTTCCAAGCTTAAGATATTTTCCTGCCGTCTTGTTTCATGGATTCAAGTGCATAGTTTTATGGATTTTTATATATTCATCAATCTTGTTTTTCCTTGAAGTTTCTGGACTATTTTATATATTGGACCTTTACTGTTTTTGCTATTGTTTTCTGCTTTGTCTACATATATTCTTTAATAAACTGCTTGCTGATTTTACCAAGCTGGCATGGTGTTTAAGGTCAGAGGTGTTCCTGCTCTGGTGTATGACAAAATGTGAGTAGATTAATAGGTACCGCTTTTTCTGCAGGAAGATAACGGCGCTCCATGCAGTTATGCTAGTCGCATGACCTTGTAGTTGTCTACGGACAATGCCAGATCTTTGGCTTAGAAATGGAGAAGAGCACCATCCCCCAGAGTCAGACTCGACTAGACTTAATGTCAGGAGAAACCTTTACCTTTACTTTTTTAATACCGAAGAAGCCTATTGCAAAGGGCTACAACTAACTTTGGATATCTGGTGTTCATAAGACTAGTTCTGGATTAGGTTACACTCCCCCTGAAAGATTGTTTCCGCAGCTTGGAAGTACTCCTGGATCCCCCTCTCCAAATATATGTGCCCAGGGAGATGCAACGGTCAGAAGGGCTTACTACCAGTTACAGCTGATATGCCAGCTGCACCCCTTTCTAGATTTAGGGGACCTGAAGATGGTAGTGCATGAACTGGCAATCTCAAGGTTGGAATTCTGCAATGCATTGGGCTACCTTTGTACCAAATTTGGAAATTCCAATTGGTCACCGGAACATCCAGGAGTGAGCATATTACACCTATACTACAGTCACTCAGTTTGTTGCCAATTAGTTTCTGGGCAAAATACAAAGACATAAATCTAACAAATAAGTATTTAAAGAGATTAGCTGCTCAAAGTCTTCAGAAACATCCACACATGTTCCATTTGTTTTGCATATCCCTTTTTAAGGACACTTGTTCAACCATACTTGAGTAAAAGTTGATGAATGTTTTACCTTACCACTTTGAGCATATTCACAGATTTCATCCTACTTACATCTCTTCTGCAAAGATGAAATAATTGGAAGGGTGATAGGAATATGTTCAATTTCTAATCCTTGATCGGTTATTTGGTGTAACCGTCCACGAAGCTTAACATTCTTCTCTATAAATTCTGAAGGTATTTCCAAAACATTTGTGAATTTGGTTGTCTATTCATGAAAGAAAGAGAGAAAGAAAGGACAAAAAAAGAATAAATACAGGAAAGGTAACATGAGACTAGACCACTGTAATATATGCATGACTGAGTAGCAAAGCCTTTAATCATTCATTAGAAAGGTTCAGTCTATGGCAAATTCTCACTGTACAAACTGGTCCTATGGAACTTAAGCACCCTTAGCTCTGTATTCCACATTCATTATTACCTACGTCAAGTTCTTGAGATGAAATGGTCGAAATAGGAATGCTGCAATTTTACAGTTATAGTTCACCTGTAATCCTTGTTCATTCTTGCCACCATACTCAATGGTGAGGAATGCTAGGAGCTGTACTCTATTTTGCCCACCTCTGAGCTAAGAACACAAATAAAGTTCTTCTTTAGACATTTCTAAGGAAGGACTTTATTTCATATATATTTGCCATGGTATGAACATTATTTTATCGCTGTACAATTGAACTGGTGGCAATCCAACAAACCTGGATTGCCACCATCAAGGGCACATTACAGTATCCTTACAGTATCCATTTACAAACACGGTATTTGTCATGCTTTAGCTTTTTAATGTATTTTAAAGACATTAAAAGTGTACCCTTACATAGTGAACATGTCAAAGGGCTCTACCAATGTTCTATCCTGCAGCCTTCCCCCTCAGTGGAGATATTTTAGTCAAAATCCATATCACAAAAAAAAAAAAACCAATGGAAGTGGTGCCTGAATTATGAGAACATGGATGTCAAAACTCTGAATGACCAGGTTATGGAAGAACAGGTAGATGTTGGTGGTAACTGAAGGATTTATATATTGGAATCATCCAGGACATTGCATTCACAATGTATATGAGTAGTTGTGAAAGCTGTGAAAAGGTCAGGAAGAACCTCAATACATTAGAAGTGCGAAGTACCATGAACTTCCAAAAAGGCAAGTCAATGGGCCCTATAGCAAATCAAGTCTATACCTTACTAGAAGTCAAAAGGCTCAACAGGGGCTATTGTACTTTAGATATATTATGAGACAGTATAGTAGTATAATAACTGGCAAATAGAGGGAGAAAACACGGAGGCAGTGACAGACCTTGTATTTCTAGGCGTAAAGATTACTGCAGACGCAGACTGCAGCCAGGAAATCAGAAGATGTTTACTTCTTGGGAGGAGAGCAATGCCCAATCTCAATAAAATAGTGAAGAGTAGAGACATCACACTAGCAACAAAGATCTGCATAGTTAAAGCAATGGTATTCTCTGTAGTAACCTATGGATGTGAGAGCTGGACCATAAGGAAGGCTGACGCTTTTGAACTGTGGTGTTGGAGGAAAATTCTGACAGTGCTTTGGACCGCAAGAAGATCCAACCAGTCCATACTCCAGAAAATAATGCCTGGCTGCTCACTGGAAGGAAGGATATTAAAGCCAAAGATGAAGTACTTTGGCCACATAACGAGAAGACAGGAAAGCTTGAAGAAGATCATGATGCTGGGGAAAACGGAAGCAAAAAGGAAGAGGGGCCAATCAAGGACAAGATGGATGGATGGTATCCTAGCTTGACCTTGAAGGAACTGGGGGTGGCAACGGTGGGTTGGTCCATGAGGTCATGAAGAGGGGAAAGCGACTGAATGAATAAACAATGAGACAGTATGACTCACTGGGAATGTTGTAGAAAGTGGAAGGCTACAGAAAAATAGGAAGACCACAGTACAGATTGACTGATTCATGGGAGCACATACATTTGCAATACTTGAACAGGGCTGTTAATGACTGGGGCTCTTGGCAATCTCTCATTCAAAGGGTGACCAAAAGCGGGAACTGACTCATAGGAAGCAAGAACAACAACAAGCAGGGGCTGCACAAACAGATGGAGTTTCTCATAAAGCTGGCTCTTGTATCTGCTGCTCATACATTATCTGGCCTCCAGTCAAAGACAGGTGACCAGGACTTAATTTATTTCCCAAATCTGAGGCATAAAACCTTGCAAAGCCCTTGCATCTTGAAGGTTCTGTCAACAAACAAAACAAAATAACTCTGGGGAATGTTCTCAGTTTGACATTTCATTATAAACAAGATATTCAAAGGAGATATACAATCACCTTGGGCCCCATTCTGGGATGAAGATGAGGTGCAAATAAATAAATAAATATTCTTAGATGAAAATATTCAAATTAAGCAATGCCTGTGGCAACAAAATTGGATTGAAATCAAAACTGTTATTATTTGTAGCATACTGAAGCTGACCTAAGCTTTATATAGTTGTGCTACAACTGTACATAAAACCTAGCAGAAGCCATTCCTCATAGATTGCAACACATGAAAGGAGGACAGTTATAATGAATTTTATTGATGTTATACCCTTAGTGTTGAACTGTTAAAGCTGTTTTATAATCTTAGAAATTGCTCCACTCAATCCACAACTTACCAGTTTAACGCTCTTTGCCAGTAAAACTACTCCAGCTACAGCCATTCCGGTGCTGATACTCTGGAGAAAGTAATACAGTCACTTTCAGATCATTGGCATTATACATATTTCCCTTTGAATATAGAAAGACAAATTAGCAGCTAAATTGAACCAATACATGGTCAAAAAGATTTCTGAAAATGATACTTTTCATTCAGCAAATTGGTCTATAGAAAGCCATAAAAAAGAACTGGTTCTGAAGGGTTTACCCAACAAAAGCAAAGTAACGTCAACTGAATAACAGTCAACTAAAGAATAAGACTAGACTTAATGTCAAGGGGAAACCTTTATCTTCACATTAAAGAATATTATTAAAGGTAGCAATGCTATACATGCATATCTGGGAGCAAGCTTTAATTAACCAGATTTATTTTTTGAAATTTGTTTAGCACAGACCTATGCACTTTGCAAAGATAGACTGAATTGCAAGCAAACATGCAAAGGTTTGTACTAAAATATTTATTTGGGGGCAAGTCACTATAATATCAGCGAGATTTGCTTCCACATAAATATGAGACAGGATATACTTTGAAGATGGTCTTCATAAAGTCGTAAAGATTAGGCTGCAGAAGACAGGCAGACAGAAGTTGTTCCAAGATATTTTTATTCTGGGTCTAACCCATAGAAAACATCATATATTAGAATACATACCTGGTTTAACATATACTTCCTGTTTAGTTTCTATGCTGTCTGATTCAGATTCCACTGATAAATGGCTCAGTGCAAGCTCAGGACCACCCAAAGGACCTGGAGCATAACTCCTGGTTCTAAGAATCCTGCTCTCCCATCAGGTACAGGCAGTTCCCAAGTTACAGACAAAATAGGTTATGTAGGTTTGTTCTTAATGTGAATTTGTGTGTAAGTTGAAGTGAGGTAGTCAGGTGTACAGCACACTTTTTTACTGCAGCACACTTTATATAGGGCTGCTCTTGAAGATGACTCCAGAGCTCCAGCTAGTGTAAAATGCATCAGTTCAATGGCAGACTTGGATACCATACAGACCTTGCATAATGGTACTCTGGGGGAAAAAAACCTAACTGTCCTCAAATCCCACAATATAGGACAGAATGCATATATTTTGGTAGAATTTCCAGCATTTTATTCCTAGCCCCTGGCCTTACAGTTTATGTTGCACTAGTCCTGTCCTGCCCTATTAGTCTCAAATCTGCACATGCCCACTTTTCTCGGCCATTGGTTGTTTGTTGTTTGGTTATGTTTTTGTTTTGTCGTGTCAGGAGCGACTTGAGAAACTGCAAGTCGCTTCTGGTGTGTTATGTTTTATGATGTCTTCAATTTTATTGGAGTTATAGTTGTAATATAGTTGATTGTTAATGTTTTTAATTGTGTTACATTGCAACTTTGTTTATATTGGACTTGGTTCCCATGTAAGCCGCCCTGAGTCCCTTCAGGGAGATGAAGGCGTGATATAAGAATAAAGTTATTATTATTATTAAGACTTTTATTTTAATAAAAGTGATGATAAAGTTGCAAGCATGAAGAATTTTTTTTATGACTGATTTGAACTGAAATGTAGTTACAGTGTTTCTTCAGTTAAATATTTTGATTAATTAAAAATGCCACAAAAGAAATTGCACATTGGAATGGATTGGCCTACCTTAAAGGGTTGGTGTAAAGTTAGAAAACAGGCCCAGGTTGCAAAAGCTAAGGAGAGCTAAGGGAGTGGAGCGATCAGGCAGTCCCTTAGCCAGAAGTACAGTCTGATTGATGAAATTGGAGGGAAACGCTTACCAACTGGAGATGGGTGGAAGCAGAGGCAAAAAGAAAAAGCTGAGGCAGACATTTTGAGTTCGGTTAGGAGTTTGGTGTGGGAAGAAGAGTTAGGAATTTTGAAGGGAGAAGGAAGAGGTTTGGAAACTGTTTGTTATATGAAAGATACCTCTTTGAGGATAATAGTTAATAGGCCTCTATAGTGTTTAGAGTGCTGTGGGAGGAAGGGAACTTCAAAAGGTTTAAAATATCCTGTTTGGAGCTTTGCTTTTAGAAATTCAAGATATAAGTACCATCCTCTGTAAAAAGAAAATCCTGACAAGTTATTTGAAACCGTTATGCATATAGACTGTTCAGAATAAACAACATATTCCTGTTTTATTCCAACTGAAGACTTTGTGTGGCTTTTAAAACGTTCCGTTGAAGAGGTGGCCTATGAAACAATAAACAGTTGGCAGCAAAAGAAACCTCAAATAATTGGTGGCAGCAAAGGCAAAATATAAAATACAGTGGTGGCTTTCCACTGTCTGGCCTTGTGTGTGTGACGGTGTGTGAGTCATAGAATCATAGAGTTGGAAGAGACCTCATGGGCCATCCAGTCCAACCCCTTGCCAAGAAGCAGGAAAACTGCATTCAAAGAACCCCCGACAGATGGCCACCCAGCCTCTGTTTAAAAGCTTCCAAAGGAGCCTCCACCACACTCCAGGGCAGAGTTCCACTGCTGAACGGCTCTCACAGTCAGAAAGTTCTTCCTAATGTTCAGATGGAATCTCCTTTCTTGTAGTTTGAAGCCATTGTTCCACGTCCTAGTCCCCAGGGCAGCAGAAAACAAGCTTGCTCCCTCCTCCCTATGACTTCCCCTCACATATTTATACATGGCTATCATGTCTCCTCTCAGCCTTCTCTTCTTCAGGCTAAAGTCTCTGATCACTTCACGGCCTCGCCTTGAGCCAAGCCTTGTCGTTTTGTCTTTTGTCCTCCATCTTGTGTAGGATTTCTTCCAGATTTTTTTGAAAGGGCAGATGTAACAGAGGAGAAAGAGTGATCTTCCCAGATGCTATTTTGCTCCAAATTGATAAGTCACATGCAGGAGTATACACACCTCTGGATCCCAGAGGGACATCTAAATATGCAGCTAAACATTTCCTTTAGAGAGAATTATTCACATGCATTTCCTTGCATCTATCACTAAAGCACACAGTGTATGTAAAAAGAAGCAGAGTGAACTAAATCGGATGAGTCCCAAAATACACCTCCATGTTATTTAATCCAGTCACCTGTTACAAGTTAATTGTCTCAAGTTTGTTACCAGGCCTGAGATCCAAATCTGCTTTAATCCTGATTGAAGTATGCCATGTTTTAATAAAGAAGACAGCCTTCTGAGGACATGCATAGCATCCTAACTATAACCTGAAATGAACTGATGATTCGGGAGAAAGGGCCTGTGTGGAAGTTAAGGAGTCTAATGACACATCTCTTCTTTTAGAAGGTGTCCTGAAATGTATTCCCCAAAACAAAGCTAATAGTAGGAATGATGACTGTTTAATGGCTAAGCCAATATTTGTAATATGAAGGATCAATGTTATCATAATTATTTCATCAAAGTTACACATTCCATCTTAAATTACAATTTCATGTTCAGGAGTCCTAGCAGGTTCATAAGGGGAGATGCGTCCGGACAGGTAAGTTGAGCCAGAACCACAATATCATGTGGTATTGCATGGGTGGTAACTGAGAACCAATTGAGATATTATGGTAAATTTTGTAAGTTTTTAAAATACAATTTCGGGGCATGGACATTGCATGATTGTTTAGATAGCTCTACATTCCCTTACTATCTATCCTAGATATGGGCAAACATGGGCCCTCCGGGTGCTTTGGACTGCAACTCCCACAATTCCTAACAGCCTGGGATGGGCAAACTTGGGCCCTCCAGGTGTTTTGGACCTCAACCCCCACAATTCCTAGGAATTGTTAGGAATTGTGGGAGTTGCAGTCCAAAACACCCAGAGGACCCAAGTTTGCCTATGCCCGAATCCCCTCTTCTTTCCCCGAAGTCAGCTGCATTAAGAGCCAGCTGCATTAAGATTACTGACCAAAAGGTCATGAATTCGAAGCCAGTCTGGGTCGTACTGAGCTTCCGACCACTTTGTGTGGCTTGCTGTCGACCTTTGCAGCCCGAAAGACAGTTGCATCTGTCAAGTAGGAAATTTAGGTGCAGCTTATGTGGGAAAGCTAATTTACGACGCCATAAAAATCTCCAGCAAGCATGCAAAAAATGAGGAAGTACTTCATCAGGTCATGAGTTCGAAGCCAGACCGAGTCGTAGTGAGCTTCCGACCACTTTGTGTGGCTTGCTGTCGACCTTTGCAGCCCGAAAGACATTTGCATCTGTCAAGCAGGAAATTTAGGTACATAGGGAACCTGATGAGGGAAGCTGATGAGGAAACACAACATACAAACAATCTACAAACCCACCAAGAAAATCCAACAAATGCTACGTTCAGCAAAGGACAAGAGGGATCCTCTCACCTCTGCAGGAGTCTACCGTTACCATGCAGCTGTGGACAAGTCTACATAGGGACCACCAAATGCAGCATTGCCCAAACACGAATCAAGGAACATGAAAGGCACTGCAGACTACTTCAACCAGAGAAGTCAGCCATAGCAGAGCACCTGATGAACCAACCTGGACACAGCATATTATTTGAGAACACAGAAATGCTGGACCACACCAACAACCACCATGTCAGACTACACAGAGAAGCCATTGAAATCCACAAGCATGTGGACAGTTTCAACAGAAAGGAAGAGACCATGAAAATGAACAAAATCTGGCTACCAGTATTAAAAAACTCTAAAATTACAACAGCAAAACAGCAGAGAGGAAACAACCAGGCACATCTTAACACCTCTCAACAGAACATTTTCCCAGGCTTAGCCAGGCCTTCAAATGCTAATGAACGTGGTCAGCTGAAACATTCACACCTAGCTTCAGCAGAGAGCTCTTTGCCCCACCCCAGTCATTCCACAGATATATAAACCCATTTTCCTATTTCCAAAAGACCTCACTACCTCTGAGGATGCTTGCCATAGATGCAGGTGAAATGTCAGGAGAAATGCCTCTAGAACATGGCCCTATAGCCCGAAAAAACCCACAAGAACCTAATTTAGGTACAGTTTATGCGCAGGGACTAATTTACGATGCCATAAAAATCTCCAGCAAGCACGCAAAAAAATGAGGAAGTACTTCATGGGTGTCACAAATGGATGGGGAAGCGACAGCTCCCTTGGTGGCCAGAATACCCTCATGAAAAAGCTGGAATGTTAAATAGCCTCTGTGTGTCTGTCTATACTAGATGTGGCTTGATATTGGAAGCCAAGCTGGAAGTCCATCAATGCACACCATGTGCTGTTTTGCTTTCTCTAGCCAAGCCAGGCCCAGGCTGTCTCCTTGCTCCTTCCCCTTCCTTGCTTCCTTCCTTCCTGGGGACTCCTTTAGGCCACGTACCCGCAGCAGAGTCAGGTGTGCGTCCGCCCACTCGGAGAGGCGCGCCACATAATGATGCGCCCGGCTCGGTTCCCCCGCCATCAAAACCCGGGACACCTCCGCCTCCAGCCCTTCCTCGCTGCTTCCGCCCGACGCGCACAGGCAACAGCGCCACCTGCTGGAGGGTTGGCTGATAAACAGGAAGAGTCAAGGTCCCCTCTTTGCTTTGTCAGCCCAGAAGGAGCAAAAGCGCTCCTTCCTGGCCAGCAAGGAGAAATGTAGCCAAGCCTGACATGACAGTCTCTTTGAAAAGCAGCTTCAAACCAGGCATGGGCTGGTTCTCAATGGTTCTCAGCCTGTGGGTCCCCAGATGTTTTGGCCTTCAACTCCCAGAAAACCTAACAGCTAGTAAACTGGTTGGGATTTTTGGGAATTGTAGGCCAAAACATCCACAGGTTGAGAACCACTGCCTTTGGGAGTTAAGATAGCAAAGACCTCGTGGGCCATCTAGTCCAACCCCCTGCCAAGAAGCAGGAAAATCGCATTCAAAGCACCCCCAACAGATGGCCACCCAGTCCCTGTTTAAAAGTCTCCAAAGAAGGAGCCTCCACCACACTCAGGGGCAGAGAGTTCCACTGCTGAACAGCTCTCACAGTCAGGAAGTTCTTCCTCATGTTCCTCCAGATCCTGTTTGATCTCTTGCTAAGCAGAGTTGACTCTTACTACTTGGATGGAAAACCACCAAGGAGTAGACTATCTTTCAGAGGAAGAAACCAGCAAAAACCACATGTTCCTCCAGATCCTGTTTGATCTTCTTGCTAAGCAGAGTTCACTCTGGTTACTACCTGGATGGAAAACCACCAAGGAATATCAGATGCTGTAGACCAGGGGACCTCAAACTTTTTAAACAGAGGCCCAGTTCACAGTCCCTCAAACTGTTGGAGGGCCGGATTATAATTTGAAAAAAAAAATGAACGAATTCCTATCTTATTTGTAGTGCAAAAAAACACTTTAAAATACAATAATTAAAATTAATAACAATTTAAACAAATATAAACTTATTACTGTGGGCCTGCTTTTGGCTGATGAGATAGGATTGTTGTTGTTGTGTGCTTTCAAGTCATTTCAGACTTAGATTGACCCTGGTCGAGGGCCGGGTAAATGACCTTGGAAAGCCATATCCTGCCCTCGGGCCTTAGTTTGAGGCTGTAGACTATCTTTCAGAAGAAGAAACCAGCATAAACCACATCTGAGTATGCCTTGCCTAAGAAAACCCTATGAAATTAATGGGGTGACCATAAGTGGTCAGGCTACTTGAAGGCACTTACAACCATAGAATCGTAGAGTTGAAAGAGACCTTTGTGGGCCATCCAGTCCAACCCACTGCCAAGAAGCAGGAAAATCGCATTCAAAGCACTCCCAACAGATGGTCATCTAGCCCCTGTTTAAAAGCCTCCAAAGTAGGAGCCCCCACCAAACTCCGGGGCTGAGAGTTCCACTGCTGAACAACTCTCACTGTCAGGGAGTTCTTCATCATGTTCCTCCAGATACTGTTTGATCTTTTTGCTAAGCAGAGTTGACTCTGGTTAGGTTACTACCTGGATGGAAAACCACCAAGGAATATCAGATGCTGTAGAGTAGACTATCTTTCAGAGGAAGAAACTAGCAAAAACCACATCTGAGTATGCCTTGCCTAAGAAAACCCTATGAAATTAATGGGATGACTATAAGTGGTCAGGCTACTTGAAGGCACTTACAATCATAGAATCGTAGAGTTGAAAGACACTTTTGTGGACCATCCAGTTCAGCCTCTTGCCAAGAAGGAGGGAAATGGCATTCAAAGTACCCCTGACAGATGGCCACCCAGCCCCTGTTTAAAAGCCTACAAAGGAGGAGCCTCCACCCCACTCTGGAGCAGAGACTTCCACTGCTGAACAGCTCTCACAGTCAGGAAGTTCTTCCTAATGTTCAGATGGAATCTCCTTTCTTGTAGTTTGAAGCCATTGCTCCGTGTCCTAGTCTCCAGGGCAGCAGAAAACAAGCTTGCTCCCTCCTCCCTGTGACTTCCTCTCACATATTTATACATGGCTATCATATCTCCTCTCAGCCTTCTCTTCTTCAGGCTAAACATGCCCAGCTCCTTAAGCCGCTCCTCATAGGGCTTGTTCTCCAGATCCTTGATCATTTTAGTAACTTGTACACACCTTCCAGAATCTCCCTTGAATTGTGGTGCCCTAGAATTGGACACAGTACTCCAGGAGCAGGGTGAGCTGCTGTTAGGCCCAGCTTCTGTCAATCAGCAGTTTGAATGGAGGGGACGTGGTTTTAAAAAGGGAATTTTCAGATATTTCCCCAATGCCCATATGTCATGATTTACTGCCATATTGGCCTATTTCTGCAGTAGGCCTATGTTCACAGAAAATGCTGATTGAGAAATCAGTGCTCCAAAGAAGTTACTATTCAAGAATAACAGTATATCCGGACAAAACCAGCTAGCTGTTGGCTAGATAGAACCCCCAAGTTTCCCAGTCGCTCTGAAGCCATGTTTGCAACAGACTAACAGATAAGATACAGTCATGGTCAGAGAACAATGGACTATAGTTATGTTATAGTTGTGCCATTGTTAGGATCCCACGTGTGCTATAATGTCAATCAAAATCATAAACAACTAATGAACAACTGTATAGCTAACTTAGACCAATGAAATGATTTGTCTTTGGGAACCAATGAAAATGTATATTCCATTTACTATAAATGCTCTGCAGCCCCATTGGGGGTTGCGACAAACCCTTTGATTGCATCCCTGTATGCTTGTTTGTCGTTATTGCTATGGCCACGCAATAATAAATAGTTTTTTTGCAGTTTAAAAGATTCAACTTTTGTGGTGTCCATCCTTGCCCTCCCTATTGGAAAGGGGGCTTCTGCCTTTTTGGGAAATATTCTGGTTTCGTTGCCCCTACACTACTATTGATGCAGGCCAAAATCCCATTGGCTTTTTTTAGCTGCCACATCACATTGTTGGCTCATGTTTAACTTGTTGTCCATGAGGACTCCAAGATCTTTTTCACACTTACTGCTATCTATTGATCCAGGTGTCCCCCATTCTGTATCTTTGCATTTCATTTTTTTCTGCCCAAGTGGAGTATTTTACATTTGTCTCTGTTGAATTGCATTTTGTTAGTTTTGTCCCATCTCTCTAATCTGTTAAGATCATTTTGAATTCTGCTCCTCTCTTCTGGAATATTGGCTATCCCTCCCAATTTGGTATCGTCTGCAAACTTGAGGATCATGCCTTCTAACCCTTCATCTAAGTCATTAATTTGCTTTCCCCTCTTTAATGGAAAACCCAGAATTAATTACCGAGCTTTGTAAAACGAGGAAAGACAAGCGGAGATAACAATGCAGAGTGCTGGATAATATTGACAGGCTAAGTAGTTCAAATGATACGGATCAAATAATACTCTTATCAGACCTCAACATTCCTCCTTCCCCGAAAGAAGGTAGTTATGAGATAATTGTACTTGATTCCCTAAAAGCAATCTTTTATTCTGAAACAGGAAATAGTTACACGCCAAGAGGATTGTATATTATATGTCAGGCTCTAAATTAAAAGTTTCCTGTGTAATTTACGTATCTTGCAGTTGAAATGTTACATTTACCTTTTCACATATTACGGATAGCTTTAATATCTACAGTTTTAATGGAACATCAGTTTATGTAATATATTAAAAGTGAAAGGCAGGTGCTTCATTTCACAAACTGCTAAGCCATAGTGGCCCCATATACTGTAATATCCCAAAGGTAGGGATGTTGTTCACAATCTGAGAATGCAACACTGGTTTAGGAATACGAAATATCTATGGATAGAACAGGAAATGTTGGTTTACCCTTGAGTTGAAGCATAAACATAAACAAAAGCTCCCTAAAGTCAACTCTCAAGGTTAAACATAAACTCATCCAGACATAATACCAGCATGTCTGAAACACTTTGAAACTCAGGGTTTTCACAATGCCAAGTGGAGTTCTTGGATCTCCTTCTCCATAGAATCATAGAGTTTGAAGAGACCACATGGGCCATCTAGTCCAACCCACTGCCATGCAGGAAAAGCAGAATCAAAGCACCCCTAACAGATGGCCATCCAGACTCAGTGCTGTCGAAGGCTTTCATGGCCAGAATCACAGGGTTGTTGTGAGTTTTCTGGGCTGTATTGCCATGTTCCAGAAGCATTTCCTCCTGATATTTAGCTCACATCTATGGCAGGCATCCTCAGAGGTTGTGAGGTTTACCATAGCCAAAGATGTGGTTTCTGGAACATGGCTATACAGCCCGAAAAACCCACAGCAACCCATCCACTATTTAAAAGCCTCCAAGGAAGGAGCTTCTACCACACTCTGAGGCAGAGTTCCACTGTTGAACAGCGGTCAGGAACAGTCAGGAAGTTCTTCCTAATGTTCAGGTGGGATCTCCATTCCTGTAATCCAAACCCATTGCTTCGAGTCTCCAGGGCAGCAGAAAACAAACCTGCTCCCTCTTCCTTATGACATCCTTTCAAATATTTAAACATGGTGATCATGTCCCCTCTCAATTTTGTCTTCTGCAGGCTAAACATTCCCAGCACTTTAAGATGCTCTTCAGAGGGCATGGTCCATCCAGGTTGTCAATTTAAGGTGCTGGTGTTATCCTACAAAGCCCTAAACGGTTCCGGCCCAAAATACCTTTCGGACCGCATCTTGGCCTATGAGCCCACGAGGACCTTGAGATCGTCTGGGGAGGCCCTTCTCTCGATCCCGCCTGCTTCACAGGCACGTCTGGCGGGGACGAGAGAAAGGGCCTTCTCGGTGGTGGCCCCCCGGCTGTGGAACGACCTCCCTGCTGACATCAGACAGGCACCCTCCCTTCTGTCCTTCCGTAAGAGCCTGAAGACCTGGCTATTTGAGAAGGCATTCAACTGAGCGCTACGGCAACTGGTAATTGACAACTGGAACGGAATACGGATTACGATATTGGTTATGATTCTATGATGTGACGGAGCGGATTATTTAGTGTAACTAGATTATAGTGTATTATTGTTGTATTGATTTCCTGTTTTGCCCTTTTGTAAACTGTTTTTATATGTTGTGCACCGCCGCGAGTCGCCCTAGGGCTGAGAGCGACGGTCAATAAATGCAGTAAATAAATAAATAAATATCCCTCTTGAATTGTGGACACAGTATTCCAGGTGAGGTCTGACCAAATCAGAATAGAGAGACACCATGGCCTCACTTGATCTGGATATCTTGTCCACTTAGGCTGTTGTCCAGCCAGGGGTCACCCATCCTATATCTGTGCATTTCATTTTTTTCTCTTCCTCAGTGAAGTACCCTACACTTCTTCTTGAAATTCATTTTGTTCGTTTTGGCCCAGCTCTCTAATCTGTTGTGGTCATTTCTGATCCTGTCCCTTGGAGTATTAGCTATTGCTTCCAATTTGGTGTCATCTGCAAGCTTGATAAGCATGCCCTCGAAAACTTCACCTTAATAAAGATGTTGAACAGCATTGGGCCCAGGAAAGAACCCTGCAGAACACTAATCCTTTCTTTCCAGGATGAAGAGGGATCATTGGTAATCAGCACCCTTTGGGTTCGGTCACTTAACCAAATACAAATCCACCAAACAGTAGTATTATTGAGCCCGGATTTTATTAGTTTATTTGCAAGAAGATCATGGGGGACCTTGTTAAAGACCTTACTGAAATCAAAACATGTTATATCCACAGCATTTAAAGACCAGAATACCATACTATGTGTCACAAGTTATTTTGAATATTGACAGCATTTTAAAATATGGATGAGTGAAGGTAAGATGTTGCAGAAAGCAAGTGGATTTGTTAAATGAACCTTTGGATCTCATACATTATTATTAAAATGGTTCTCCAAGTTGCAATTCATGTTACTTTGGGCTTTGCTATAATGCTGTGCTTTAATTAAAGTAAGGTAAATGTTTCCCCTGACATTAAGTCTAGTCATGTCGGACTCTGGGGGGTGGTGCTCATCTCCATTTCTAAGCTGAAGAACCGGCATTATCCGCAGACACCTCCAAAGTTATGTGGTTGGGGAGCATGACTGCATGGAGTGCCATTACCTTCCCGCAGAAGTGGTACTTATTGATCTACTCATATTTGAATGATTTTGAACTGCTAGGTTGGCAGAAGCTGGGCCTAACAGCGGGAGATCACCCTGCTCCTTGGATTTGAACCGCCAAACTTTCAGTCAGCAAGTTCAGCAGCTCAGCGTTTTAACCCGCTGTGCCACCAAGGGGCTTGTGCTTTAATTACTCATTAAAAAAATACTCTACAGCATTAGATTTTTAAAAATGCATAAACTTTATTTATATTGGCACACTGTATAAACAGTAATACGGAAATGATTTTTTTTGTGCATGTTCAGGAACCCAGTACTCTTTCCTAGAAATGTTCCCACCCCAAATGCTACCTAGAGATAAGGAATGAAGTTTTTGTTACTAGGTCTTTTATTTATGCTGTGACAAAACAAAACAAAAAAATAGAATTATAATAAATACATGTTCAAGGCATCCAAATACCCACTAATGAACTACTCTATGCATATAGCACTGAAGCTAGTATTATTTTATTTGCGCTCATTTGGATCAAACACAAGGCAAACGAAATCAGATTATTGTCAACAATGAAATAAAATGAGAATATAGCCAAAGCACTAAGCATTTTTCATTCAAGTAAACAGGTCGGTATATTAAATATATATTTATATGCCATCGCTATGTTACAATGACATGCCAAGGGGAGAAAACTTAACTCTCAAATTCTGTGACGCAGAATGCAACAAGTCGCTCAACTTAGGAAACATATAAACTAAGTGACTAGCCAATTAAACACTGTTACTTGCGTTTAATATAGTTCAAGTGCATCAGAGTAAATCATATTATGAATTGGATTATCAATTTCATGATGAGCAACAACCTTGAAACTTTTTTCATATGGAGCTATTTTAAAGTTATAGGGAAAATCCAGGACTGCTCTAAATAATCATATATGGGATAGCCATAAGAAATGCCACTCTCTCAATTAAAATTGTTTTTATAAGAGTTTCAAGGTTTCAGTCTGCCACTGAAATCTATAAAGCAATTACCAACAATATTCTGAGGTAAATCTAGCTTTTAGTGTCTATTTTATTAATGACTTGGTTATGCACCCCTTCCATGTCAATTTCTAGGGAATGGTTTGAACTTTAAAAGAGCTATTCAAAGTGATAACCCTTTCCTGGAGATCAGCCTTGGACTGTGGACATAACCGTCAATACTGCCACTAAAATTCAGAACAGATTCACTATCTATATTTCATTTAACTGGATTGTTTTGCTCCTTAAATGGTGATTAAAACAGACCAAATTAAGTCTAAAGAACTTGTGCTGATAGTGATAGAACTCCTTCTGATACTAGAATCCCAATCTGTTCCTAGGAAGCAAGAGCCACTCTCTCAAGAAAGTGTGCTTAAGATATTTCGCTTCCTTTTCCTAGACTTAAGGTTTATTTACACTCTAAAAAGAGTTTTATAAGAAAAAAAACTTGTGCAATATAAATCCTAGAGATTCACTCGGAATCAAAAATCAATATACATTTCAGAAAGAAGTGACTTTTTGAAATAACCAATAAAACAGAGACAAAATTGATATTAATATTTCAGCATTTCATAACAGCATCAGAAGTATGACATTAGGCTGTCACATCTTTTGAAAGTATTTTAATGTGAAAAATGTAAAAAAACAAACAAACATCCATACAGTGGGTTGCTCTGAGTTTTCCGGACTGTATGGCCATGTTTCAGAAGCATTCTCTCCTGATGTTTTGCCCACATTTATGGTAGGCATCCTCAGAGGTTGTGAGGTATATTGGAAACTAGGCAAGGAAGGTTTATATATCTGTTGAAGGTCCAGGGTGGGAGAAAGAACACTTGTCTGTTGGAGGCAAGTGTGAATGCTACAATTAGTCACCTTGATTAGCATTACTAAGCCTTGTAGCTTCAAGGCCTGGCTGATTCCTGCTTGAGGGATTCCTTTGTTGGAAGGTGTTAGCTGGCCCTGATTGTTTCATGTCTGGAATTCCCCCGTTTTTAGAATGTTTCTCTTTATTTACTGTCCTGATTTTAGTTTTTTAAAATACTGGTAGCCAGATTTTGTTCATGTTCATGGTTTCTGCCTTTCTGTTGAAAATGTCCACATGCTTGTGGATTTCAATGGCTTCTCTATGTTGTCTAACGTAGTGGTTGTTAGAGTGATCCATGAAACAATCAGAGCCAGCTAACACCTCCCAACAAAGCATTCCCCTAGACAGGAATCAGCCAGACCTTGAAGCTGCAAGGTTTTGCAATGCTAATCAAGGAGATTAATTGCAATATTCACACTTGCCTCCAACAGACAAAGAATTATTTCTCCCACCCTGGATATTCCAGATATATAAACCTCACTTGCCTAGTGTCCAAGAGACCTCACAACCTCTGAGGATGCCTGCCATAGATGTGGGTGAAACGTCAGGAGAGAATGCTTCTGGAACATGGCCATACAGCCCAGAAAGCTCACAGCAACCCAGTGATTCTGGCCATGAAAGCCTTTGACAACATATCCATACAGTGCCCCTTTCCTGTACATCATTAAGGCACTAAAGCAAACATTTCCACTTAACAAGGATCATTGTAATGAACGACTTTATCTGCTACAGATTTGTAGCATCTGTGGAATGGTTGAACGATGTACATCAAAATCTCATGCCTGCTCTTGAGCAGCATTTCCACAATAAAGAGACACAGTCACAGTCTCTTTATCCTGCTCCTTTTGGGTTCCATACACTATTAAAGTGTATTCATTTCTTAAGAATCTATATATTTGGTTTTTTTACACTGAAACCGAACTCACGGATATCATTCTTGTTCCTCTTTTGAAAGCTTTGTCCTCAGTACTGGTACCAATGCTTTCTGGCCTCTTTGCTGCTCATGACAATTTAGCATCCCATGAGCTTATTCACACACATCTTCATACTTATGCTAAAGAAAATATTTGCAAATCAAAGTGCCTTTGAAGTAAAGTGTGTGTGTGTGTTTTGTTTTTTTAAAAAAGCTATTATAAAAATATTTCTCTTATAAATCTTTAAAGCTTCTAGCAGCCAGAAAAATACACGTAAGAGAAGTTTCTGCTAAGTGTTTTCTCCTACAAAGTATAATCATGACCTAAATTATAAAAAATTAAAAGAAAAATATTTCTCCTTTGAATAACTTTTTACTATATACATTCAAAGCTTATAATTAATCAAAATGTTGATGTACCCTATTCAGGTGGTTTTTTTTTTTGTTCTGAGGTAATGTTAAATAAATCGACCAGAAGATAGCAAACGGTCAATTGAAGTTTTTAAAAAGTACTGGAGATTTTGATTACTTTTTAAAAATCTTAAGATGAATTCTGGATGGTGAGGGCAAACTTTATCACTGACCCATATACGACTTTCCTGGCCTTACTTTTGTCATAAAGTCATTTGGCATGAGTAAACTGACCATTTTCCAATATGTATTATTTTATCCCCATATATAACATTTTTCTCATTCTTTCCAGTCTTCCGTTTCCATTAACTTGTTCTCCTGCATTTCCATGAAGATGCTCTTTCATCCTGGAGCTTTTTGAATCTAGGTCCAAGAAACAGCCACCAAGCAAATCCCAAAGCGACGCATACCAGAGACTCAACGTAATAACCGTCCAAGGTAATAACACAGGATCCACCTGCTTTGGAACAAAGCTGCAAGACAGTAAGGGTAGGGTGGTGTTATATTAATTACTGAAGTTAAAAATGCATGAAGTCTAGTAAATAAACAAGTTGCTTTTACATAAACATTACAAAAATTCCCCCATTTATTCCAGTTTGTTATTCTATCACAACAAAGCTCAGCAATGATGTACAGAAGAAGGCTTTCGAGAAAGTAATAGAAAGCTAGTGGTCTCCAAAAAGAAATTCAAATTCAAATAATAAGTGCAATTTAATAGCAATGGTGATTGTTAGAATGGGCCACACATGAATCAAGGAACATGAAAGACACTGCAGACTGACTCAACCAGAGAAGTCAGCCATAGCAGAGCACATGATGAACCAACCTGGACATAGCATATTATGTGAGAACACAAAAATGCTGGACCACTCGAACAACCACCATGTTACTCGCACAAAAAAGCCATAGCAATCCACAAGCATGTGGACAATTTCAACAGAAAAGAGGAAACAATGGAAATAAACAAAATTTGGCTACCAGTATTTTTTTAAAAACTCTAAAACCAGGACAGTAAATAAAGAACTATACTCAGAAAACAAGGGAATTCCAGACAAGAAACAATCAGGGCCAGCTAACACCTCCCAACAAAGGATTTCCCTTAGGCAGGAATCAGCCAGGCCTTGAAGCTGCAAGGCTTTGCAATGCTAATCAAGGTGATTAATTGCAACATTCACACTTGCCTCCAGCAGACAAGAGTTCATTCTCCCACCCTGGACATTCCACAGATATATAAACCTCCGTTGCTTAGTTTCCAGTATACCTCAGAACCTCTGAGGATGCCTGCCATAGATGTGGGCGAAACGTCAGGAGAGAATGCTTCTGGAATAGGGCCATACAGCCCGGAAAACTTACAGCAACCCAAAAATAACCTAATTTGTCTTATAAAGCCTTTGAAACAAGGAAATCAATGTAGAGTATCAGTGTCATTGTATAAACTAAAATGGGGAACCTCTACTTACTTCTGTAGCAGCTGCAGTGGCACAGTTGTGTCCTTGAACTCCAATGCACTCCTTTGCTGTAAGTGGGTCCACAAGCCAAAGGGCTACAGTGGCAGGCCAGTTTCCTCCCAGATTTGACACTGTGTTAAGTAGTGTCATATACGTCCCCCCAATAAGTGGGTCACTAACTTTAGCATTGAAAGCCATGATTGCAACATACATACTGTAAACCGTGACCTAGGGAACAATAAGCAATAAAATTCAGAGAATCAAGGTAAGGATGTAAGATTTAAGTGAACATTAGATCTCCTGAAATAGCTGACATTACTAAACTAGCTTTTTAAAAATTAACTCAGTTAAACAATGTGGAGTTTCATTTTACCACGGACACCTTTGCAAGGTGCCCACTGCTGGAGCTTAGAAGAAAATCAAAAGGTTATAGAATGTTATGGATATCGTATTACATTATCTTTCCTTTTGGGATATAAGAGAAGCCTCCCCCAGGCGTCCCCTGGACAATGTCTCTGCAGACGGCCAATTCTCTCACACCAGAAGCGATTTGCAGTTTCTCAAGTCGCTTCTGACACGATAAAAAAATTCCTTTTTACTGAAAACACAGAAAAGTGAGGGGAATGCTGACTATAGGTTGCTATTTTTTCTCTCACAACTCTGACGCATATTATCTATGCACCCTGCCCATGCACTTCTATCACTGAGAACAGATGAAAGAAACAGGGTGAAGATGTTGAGCAGGATCACTTGTGCTTTCTGCTCTTAGATTAATTATGCAAACTCGTAGCACATGCTAGAGATATCTTGGAAATATGATACTGTCAAAGGCTCACCATTCTAATTGCTGGTATAGTTGCTTTTACCAACGACTGGTTAAAGAAAGTGAATACCTGAGCAACAAACAAGTGCCACTTTGTTTTTGTTTACCTGCCGTTTCATCCTGGAGCACCTGCTCAGTTTTCAGTATTACTTGAAAGTGGAATTCAGAGGAATTCATTTCAATTCCAGCTTGTAACACAACTAAGTTAGTCTAAATCAAGAACATTTAAGATAAGTGCATCTGTAAGGTCCTGTAATTAAACCGGAATTTACTACTGCAAAATGTAGTGGCAGCTGCCAACTTGGACAGGTTTAAAAGGGGATTAGCCCATGGAGGATAAGGTTGATAATTATAGCTATATACAACTCCTAGTATCAGTGGCAGCAATAAGCCTCTGCTTACAAGTTCCTATAGAAAACAAAGACACTGCTATTCAGGATTTGAATATGGGCTTCCCACAAGCAACAGGTTTGCCATTATAGGAAACAGAATGCTGGACTAAATAGTTGATCCAGCAGAGCTTTGTAGAAATTTTCATCTTTCTCCCACCCTGGACCTTCCACAGATACATAAACCCAATTTTCCTAGTTTCCAACAAATCTGACAACCTCTGCGGATGTTTGTCACAGATGCAGGTGAAACGTCAGGAGAGAATGTTTCTAGAACATGACCATAAAACCTGAAAAACCTACAACAACCCAGCGATTCTTGCCATGAAAGCCTTCGTCAATACATTTTTCATCACGTAGTTGCATTTCCTTTCCTTTACTGACCATACTATGAAAATATATGATCTACTTAGAGACTTCAGAAGAGAAGACAAGTATATTTCATGACCCTGCATATATCTATAGCAGGGATGGGAAGAGTGCAGCCTGTCGATCACAAAAATCCTTGGACTGCCATCTACGAGGACTTCAACACCACATTTTAAAGAAATAGTGTGGGTTTCAAGCTATTTTGCCCACAAACTATGCACTTTGCCCACAAACCAATGCATTTAAACATGCAAAAATTCCACAATCCTTTAATACCCATTTTCTCCAACAGATGCTCTCAAAATAGCAAAAATAAGTAATATACTTTCACTTTCTGTTACCATTTTGAGAGAAAATGATGAATGACCAGAGCTTGGGATACTGAGTGTTTATGGGGAGGAGACAGTTCACAAGAGTATCTATCTAGTAGGGGAAAATTGGTCCTGCCGCTGTATTAAAGACTACTGCAGTATATTGAGGTTGCGGATATGTGTGTATGTATGCTGGTAGGTATAATAACAGATAACTGTTAAAAAAGAACCTTAATTTATATAAGAAAATTATAAGAGTGTTACCTGGTGTAAGGCATAACTCAGCAGCAATACAATGTAGTAATAGATAGGAAAGCCTCCCTCATATTTAACGTTAGGAGTCCACCACACCAAGAAAGCAAATTCCAATCCAAACAGTAATCTGTAGTGCAAAGAAAATAAGAAAAATCCTGGATGAACATTAACATTATTCAACAGAATATAACTTGATTAGACTACAACTTATGATCATAAATAAATCAAAGATAGCTGCAAGAAAAAGTAAATCATGGTAACCACTAGACATTTTCTAGTGTCCCTCATATGCTGCCTGTGGGGGGGGGGGGATCATTTTGAATTAACCTTAGTTAAACTGTCAAGTCCACTTATCACAGAGTATTTATGGCTTACTTATGGCAGAAATAAATCATTCACATGCATCCTGCTTTATAAACTTAAAGGATCCCACTTGATCATAGGAATTCTTATTGCATTTTTTTAAAGAGATGGATAAAGGAAAACAAAAAGTAGGATGATACCTGCAGAGATACCTAAACCTAATGCTTTCCAGACAAGCGAACACAAATTATTTCCAGTATCAAAAGAACCATTAACCATATGGAAATATGATCTGTCCTCACACATTGAAAGCTTTACTTCCCCACTTGGCCTTGTAGCTATACTTTAAGTTCAATATAAACTGAAAATTCAGCAAAACCTATATATAAAATAACTACAGGGTCACTCATTTGTAATTAATACAGATGCAGTAAGTAAAATTTCTGTTGCCAAACACAGTTCTTGGAAGGCCTCAATCAACAGCATTACTTTACTTCAGAATAAGTTCCCCTACAGAACAGAAACCCAACATATACACCTCATTGTTCTTAATGACTACAAAATTATAGTTCCGCATTAATAGATTAAGCTGTATATTAACAAGCAGAAAAACCAACATATTTTACCTAAATGGCATAGCTTTGTAAAATGTATTCAGAGGCTGTGGACCTGCTGTATATTTGCTGATAATCAGAGGCAATATGATTTGCAGTGGAACCATTGGAACAGCAAGGAGAGCTAAGTGTTCTTTAGGTACTCCTTCTTCTATCAGTTTGAGTCCTGTTACTGCATCTGCTGCTGAGAATCCAATCTGTAACATAAAGTCTTGTTTATTTCTATTATGATGGTCATGTGCAAAGCATTTTACAATCTGTCTCATACCCGTCTTCATAACAAGTCATGTAATACGCCATTTTTAATACTTGCACCTAGTTACCTATAAAAAGATTATCTGGAAAGAGAGCAAAGATCCAACTCCCAACACTATGACCAAGAATTGCAAGTTAAGGTTTTGTCTAGTTTTTTTTATACACAAAACCGAACTCTACTTGCCTGCCACATACAATAACGACTATTGAAATACAGCACCATTAACAAGCCATGGTTTTCATTGTTTTCCACCTAAAACCATGACAAGACAGCAAACCAGAATAAAACCCCAAGAACTCAGGCTGGTTTGGAAATTCCTGTTGATGGCTGCTGCATCACGGGGATAGAAGTGTGCTGATGAAGATGAGCATGGAGTACATGGGGTATGAAAACAAGCAAATAGCCCTAAATCATGGCACGACTACTGTGTGTTTGGAAGGTCAAAGTATGCTATGGGTTTAATTATAGTTAGTACAAACCATGTTTTGCTACAATGTCTATACTTAGGCAGCATGCTCCAAGTGAAGAATCTGGACAGCTACGAGTACCTATCCTAGGAAAGCAGCCAACTAGAAGAATAACCTATTTGTCATGATGGCTCTTAGCCAAAGAAATTTTGGCTTAGGCAGCATGCTCCAAGTGAAGAATCTGGACAGCTACAAGTACCTATCCTAGGAAAGCAGCCAACTAGAAGGCTAACCTATTTGTCATGATGGCTCTTAGCCAAAGAAATTTTGACTATTGTGCTAAACATTGACCAAAAAAAGAGCTTGGAACTCTGAACAGGTCCTGACATAAAATTTGTCTTAGTCTTCTATAACCAGACGTCAAATTCGAATTTACTAAAAACTATTTCAAATGTTTGTCAAGAAACAACACATAACAATCTATCATGACAGATAAAGGAAGTGGCACAGCAGTACTATGGAGGTCTTACTTGACTATCAGCATTGCCTAGGAAACAATCTGAAGAGGAAATTTTTTGTGTGGTAAACAGGATCTACAACATTACAGCACATAGTGCTCCAGTTCCAGCCAGACAGGCCCTTTCAAAAATGCCCTATTCCATTTCACCGATACTCCAGTTTTCCTATGCTACCTATGAAATGCAGGATTTTGTAGTGATTAGGTATACTCAGTCCTCACAGAAGAAGCTCTCAGGCATTGTCCTTTAATGGATTTGTGCTATGTTTTTCAAAATGAGACTAAATAGGTAACTATGGTTTAATGGATCACTAGTGTTCACTATAGCACATCATGAAAGAAAGACGGAAGAGAATGCATTTACTATCATAAAGCTACTTTTTTTCTTGACTGATTTAACCAAGTTAGGGTTGCATACATGCAGCCAGTGAGCCCTAGTTCACTGGTTCTCAATCTGTGTTTCTCCAGGTGTTTTGGCTAACAATTCTCAGAAATCTCAGCTGGTTTACCAGTTGTTAGGATTTCTGGGAATTGAAGGCCAAATCATCTGGGGGCCCACAGGTTGAGAATCAGTGCCGTAGATTAATGCATTTTCCTCTCCTTCAAACTGCTTGCTACAACTTCAGTCCGGAAGACAGAAAGAGCAGCATTTTGGAAAAATAAAGATTATTCGCCTTCTCTCTCCTACCACAGAGATGCAGGAGGGCAAAGCAGCAGCATATCCCACTTGGCTGGATTAGGATTATAACCCTGGAAGCATTTATGTCTGGAACAGAGACAAAACTGCCATGTAGTGTGGACTTGTTCTGTCACCAGGAACGGTAAATTCTTCTTCTGGCAGGCAGATGGTTCAACTATCTTAACCATTAGGCGAAGCTATTTTGATGGCATGTAAATTAGTTAAAATTACATAAATTGGAGATCACACAGTGTGCTTAAACTTTCTCCAATTTTGGTTTAAGCTATATGCAGGATGATATCTTAGAACTTATGTCTTGGTCAATTAGCCTACTATTAGCTCTCTGACTGGTATCAACTCTTGATGTCTAAAGCAGAAGTTTTCTCTATTATTTACTTAATGCATTGAAACTGAACCTGGAACTCTTCTTGAAAATATTGTATTCTAATTGCGATGTATGGTCCTTTCTTTGCAGAGCCTTGAAAGGGGTAAGGAGAGGACAAACTACCAAAAATCTTTACACTTCAAATCACTGTACTAGAAACAGTGTTCAGGCATTAATTTGTATGTGTGGGTACAGCTGTGCTGTTTGCATATGCTGATCTCAACCCATTCTTGTCTATACTAGGTATTATGTCTAAGAGAACCAGTAAAGGGGATTATGCAGCCCTCCAAATGTTGAACTCCATCTCCCAATGGTCTTAACAGAGAATTATACATCTCCATAAATTCCATCTTTGAGTTTAAGAATAGACATGCATATAAAGCTTACACGCACACTATAGCTTATGTATATTATGTATTTATACTATGTGTATACTTACCATAGAAGCTCTGCCAGGCATTGTAACAGAAGTCATCATTGTACTACTACTACACATGTATTCAAAATAGTAATTGAAAAATGCTTTTATCCTACTGCTCCTATTAAAGTGCATGCCTCAGGTGACACAAAGATCTCAAAAAACTTGCAGAAACCTTTGCATTCTCACATAGAAAAGAGAATAAAATTAACATTATTGCTTTCTACTACATTGGGGAATGGGGGGGGGGGAAGAAAAAAATTGCATTTTTAAGTCACACAGCAATCACAGCAGCCTTTCCATTTATTATTATTATTATTATTATTATTATTATTATTATTATTTCCATTTATTACTTGTCACTGAATTTCCATTTATTACTTGTCACTTTACATTTATTTCTTGTCACTGAAAGCACATGTATGGGTAAATAGCAACTTATAAAAATGACACACTAGTAATTGCAAAAAAAAAATACTCACTTTTGCAGTTAAAATCATGGCACAGAATGTTAGGACTGCAGGCATTTTAACTATTGAGAAAAGCAGCTTGTATGTATCCATTATGCCTTTTGTTTCTTCTCTGGATGGAGTAATTTTCTTATCTTCTTTTTTCAAGAGTGCTACCAAGGTGGTTGTTATTAAGAAAACAGCACCCCAATAAAAGAGGAAATCTGTGAAGACAAATTTTTCTGCTTACAATGTAATGTATTTTTCACTGCTTAAATGCAGTAATGCATGATTCAAATGTATATTTCCTGTCATAAATGCACACTATTTCTTTCAAATGTTTTATTCCATGCTTTAACTTTAGTGTAGTTAGCTGTTGTTCTATGCTTTCAGCTCATTTCTAAAATACGGTAAACCTAAACTAACTCTGAAGAGCAAGCATGGAGAAATAGGTTGAGTGATAGTCCAGAACTGGGAAATCCCTACTCAATTACAGAAAGCCACTTGTGAGCCTCTCACACTTTCTCAGCCTCAAGGGAAGGTAACACCAAATTCCTTCTATACAATTTTTGCCAAGAATACCCCATGATAGCTTCACCTTGTAGACTGGAAATGACAAAGGCACAAAACAATAGCCACAAGTAACCTACAATGGTTGATTTGTTCAGAGGGAGTTTGCCATTGCTGTCCCATTGCAAAGTGTGCATTTATACTGTAGAATTGGTGCAGTTTGATGCCACTTTAACTGCCACACATCAATACTATAGAATCCTGGGAGTTGTAGTTTGGTGAGGCAACAGCACTCTTTGACCAAAAAGGCTGAAGTCCTTGTAAAACTACAACTCCCATGGTTCCATAGTATTGAACTATGGTAGTTAAAGCGGTGCTTAGCTGCATTAATTTTACAGTGTAAATGCACCCCGAGACAATATGATCTTCCATAGTTGATCCGTTGCTGAGTGGGATTTCAAACTCTTAGTCTTCAGGAGCCCTAGTCCAACACTCAAAGCACTATTCTATGCTGAGTCTTCTTAATTCCCAACTAATTAAAATTGTGAATAATGATTAATTTGAGTAACCGAACACATAGCAAGATGTAAGAGCAGCCATCCCAAAGTCACACAGTCTTTTGCTGCATATTTATTCTTTGTTTAATTTTTTAAATTTTCTTCTGCTAGAATCTAATCTTCTAAAGGCAGAAATTGTACAAATGATTTGCTTTCATGTCCTCCTGAAAATGATTATATATTGCAAGGTGACAATATCTACTTTACTATTAAATTAAATATATATTTACAGTGATTGCAGGGTATTGCCTCTTAAAAGAGACTGAAGCCAATAAAATTATTTTATGGTATATATTTTCTCCCAATGCTATAAAATTGCTGTTTTACAACCCAAGCTACTATATACTGTACAAAACAAACAAAAAGCACTGATAGTACAAATTGCTTTAAGCTCCCTAGCAGTGCAAAGTCACCTTTTGGTGTTACAGAGATGCAGAAAAATAAAAGAAAGATTCAAAAGGGGTTATATGAGAGAGAGTAATAAAAGTGATATAAACAAGATGTTAAAGCATACAGGGTGTGACATGGGTTCAAAGAAATGCTTAGGCATGAATTTCATTCAGTGGGCTGGTCTTTTCCTAGCACACCTCACCACATTGTTTCACGGATAAAATTATGATCATTTTATAGATAGTATCCTAAAAGTTCTTCCTTCCATACTATTTTTAAAAATAAAACCAGAGCTTGTGAAAAGCTTTTGTAGTGGAATTGGATTAATTCCTCCAAAAGTAAAACAATACTTTTTCTATTTGGATTGTCTCCAAATATGTTTTTTTCCAGAGAAAGAAGGCATCTATTTTCATAATGCTTAAATAATGGATTTTTGGTGGTTGTAATTTAATAGCTCTTAAGTTACTTCCACGATGCAGAAGTAACTACGTCACAAGAGCTGACGTAGCAGATTGATCTGACACGGTAAGACAGAGATCTAAACTGGTATATCTACAGAAGTGTCTTTATAGTCTTTAAAAGTAGCAAAAATAGATTAAAGAGAAAAGTTTACAAACACTATTTTTACAAGAATTCACTGTTAATACTATCACTACGTCCTGCCCTACTATAAAAAATAAGCCATTGATTGGCATAATAGCCCATGTGAAATTCTTACTTTTTATTTTTAAAGAATTAAAAGAATTATTAAATCTAGTTCCCAACAGAATGCTTCACTCAACATAAGCAAACAAAAGAATAAAGTCACTCCACTGTACAAAGTATTTTTGCCTTCGCCCTTACTGGTTCCCACCTGGGTCAAAAGGACAAAGCCTGCTCCTCACTCCAGATATTAGGACCAACAAAGAGTATAGCCCCTAAACTGAGGTTGTCGTACTTTGGCCATATTATGGGAAGAGATGACTCACTAAAAAAGACAAAAATGGTTGGTAAGATCGAGGGCAGTAGGGAAAGAAGATTACATTTCAGATGGATAGACTCAATCCGTAAAGCAACAGCCTGGAGTCCGCGGGACAACAGAATTCTGTAATCCATGCCTTTACTCTTCCCCATGGAAGTGAACTTCATACCTAAGTGAATTAATCTACATTTGGAATAGATCAGTTTTGGACCTTGATGAGGTAAAACAAATCCCATTACTCTTTACAATGGCAAGACTAATTCCAACAAGAAATCAGGGCCCCTATTCCTCCTCTGAAGAGAACTAAACAAAACCTACAATTTGAGAAGCTTTTAACTATTTGTATAAACATTATAATAAACAAACCACCCTTGAGTGAACATTACATGTATTAGAAATATTCTTTCTCCCCCATTACCGCTAAGCTTGGATAAAGGTAACTTGACGCAGGTTCTTTAATTAATGCTATTGTCATAGTGTAGGCATAACAATAGCATTGGTTAATGAATCCCAATTCTTGAAGGTAATCTAAGCAAATATGCAAATGTAAACCTGCCATCTGGTACAAAGGAGTTTTACATTATTTCATATTCTGAATGTATGTTCTAATACAGCAGAATGTCCCATATTGTGTACACTGGTTTTGTATCAAGCAAACATGTACTATATTTCACTGAATCTATGGTGCCATCGAATGTAAGGCACACCTTATTTTTGAAGCTTTAGTTTTAGGAAAAAAACAATTTTCTAAGAATATTTTTTTCAATTTCCCTCTGCATGCACAATACCTTTAAAGTGCAATCTTTCCTGTGGAGTGAGCAGAGAGTGTGAAGCCAACAAGTAATTTGTCTGCATGGGTATATAAAATATGAGCCAATTGGGAATACAGCAGAAACAGAAAGCGGAGCTTAGCATAAAGATTGGTAAACAGCCGTTTGGCTGAGGCTAAGCAAAATGGTGGGGGCATGGCAGAGCTGTTTGAAGTTGGGATCTTCCCCATCCAATTCACTAGGTTAGGCAAATTTGAAAGAAAAACCCAAAACCAGTGAATCTAAGGGCCCTTCCACACAGTCATATAACCCAGAATATCAAGGAAGATAACCCACAATATGTTTTGAACTAGGTTATCTGAGTCCACGCTGTCATATAATCCAGTTCAATGTGGATTTTATACAGCTGTGTGGAAGGGGCCTAAGGCACCATTGAATCTAAGGTACACTCCATTTCTGAAGTCGCTTAAAGGGAAAAAAGTTTGCATTAAATTAAATGAAAAACAATGATTAAGCAACTACTAAAAGTGAATCTTTAGAATCAGGCAGACAAAACAATTCTGAAGACTAGTTCTTCCCACAATCCACAAGAGGGGCCTTCTTGAAACTTTCTGTATTAGCATGAGGACATTGTCTTTTCTTACTACAGTACAGATGAAGCATTTTTCAACCTGAAATGAATGTAATCTTGAAAGAGAAATATAAGTTATCTTCAGCGATCCCTACATCATTAACAGTGGAATGGAACTGGTATGACACTCTGGCAAGGCTGGCTTTTAAAATTGTTATTATCCTTGGAGGCGTCGACAGACAACACTGGCTCTTCAGCTTAGAAACTGAGATGAGCACCATCCCCCAGAATTGGACCTGACTGGATTTAATGTCAAGGGGAAACCTTTACCTCTAAATTGCTTATTTTAAATTTCTGTTGTGCAATGTTTACTGGTTTTTTTTGTTTAAATTTTTATGCTCATTGATTTTGCTATAGGCATTGAATGTTTCCCTGCTTTGTTGGAAACTGCCCTGAGTCTCCATGGGGAGATAGGGCGGGATACAAATAAAGTTTTATTATTATTATATTATATTATTTACTATATTTGTATACCGCCCTTCTCAGTCCTCAGGAGACTCATTGGTATTCTTGAAGTGAGTGGCCTAATTTTGAAGGAACTAGGGGTGGTCACAGCCGACAGGGAGCTCTGGTGTGGGCTAGTCCATGAGGTCACAAAGAGTCGGAAGTGACTGAACGTATAAACAACAACAACACATTATTATTATTCTATTCCCTTCAACAAACAATACCTGAAAGTGTAACAATTCCTTGGGGTTGAGGCTGAAAACGCAAATACTTGTTGCAAAAAGAAGCTGATTCAAGTGCTAAGAACAAGACATTCCCCAGGAAGTAGCCAGCTGTCTGGCCTACAGAGTTGCAAGTGGACGCATAGCCCACATTCTCCCGGGACAACATAGTCAACGCCCAGCCATCCACTGCGATATCCTGAGTGGCCGCCAGAAACTCAAACAAGAAGAAGGTGACAGTGAGGGCTAGCACGTCGGGACTCTTGCCGTCTGCTCCCCCGAGCAGAGAGTCCACCTGCATGGAGAGGTACATCATGAAGAGGCCCAAGGTGTACTGAGTGGGCACCAGCCAGGACTTGCGCCGGCCAAAGCTCTTGAAGTAGACGGCGTCCACCAAGGGGGCCCAGAGGAGCTTCAAGCTGAACGGCCAAAAGACGAAGCTAAAGAAAGCCTGGTCCTTGTAGCTCACGTTCTTGCTCTGCAGGATGAGTGGGATGCTGCCCGCAAGGCCCAAAGGGATGCCTTGCAAGATGTATAGGAAAAGGAGGAGTAGGATGCTGCCCAGCTCTGCTCGGTAGCCTTGAGGGTGCCCGAGAGGCCTAGAATTGGGTTCTCCAAGCAGGGCCTCTCGGTCTCCGCCGGCACCTGCCCCAGCAGGGCCATCTTCGTAGAAATCCAGGCCTGAAGCGTCGTTCTTCAGGACGTCCAGGGAGCTCTGGTAGCTGCCAGGCCGGCGTTGGCGGCTGCTGTCCTTGCAGGAAGTGATGGGGGACATGTCACAGACGTAGTCCAAAGCCGTCGTCCTGGGAAGGCGAGGAGACCCCTCCCCAAGGTCTTACAGACACACAAGGAAGCCTTACAGATGCAGGCCCACAGGAGAGGCTCCAAATCTGACCAGAGGAGGTGTCAGTGTCAATACTGTCCTCTGAAAGGCCCTCTGGGCACCTCTCTGGCAAACCCCCTTCAGGAAGGAGGCAGAGAATGAGAGCAAGAGTCAATTATTCACCTCCTCGATCTTCTAAAGACAGGCTTTGCCTCACAAATCAACACCACGGGACTCAGAAAGGCGGCCTCCCTTCTCCCTCGCTGCTCCTACCGGTGTGAATCCCTTTTTCCTCTCATCCAAGTCCCCAAACCAATTTCTTTCCGGCTGAGTCCGACCCTGAAAAGCTTCCGGACGGGAAACACAGACCCACGATGCTTTACTACCGCCGAGAGAGCGAAAGCACCTGGGAGCCGTGGTGTTTTCCTATTGGCCGAGGCGAGGTGTACGTCACGAATGAGCCAGCCTATCACAGCAAAGGCATGGAAAAGAATGCAGGCGTAAGGAGGCAGGTTCAGTGTTGTAAGAAGAAGCAGAGGGGCGATAGGAATGAGGAAGGGATTGCGAAAGGACGGCAGTGTTTCCTCAATTTGAGTCCTCCAGGACATTTCCCCCCCCCCTGGACTTCAACTCCCAGAAGCCTCAGCCAATTCTGGGAGATGAACTCCCAGAGGGAAGAGAGAGGGGGCCAGGAAGACAGCTCCACCTGTCTCCTGTGCTATAGAATCATAGAGTTGGAAGAGACCTCATGGACCATCCAGTCCAACCCCCTGCCAAGAAGCAGGAATATTGCATTCAAAGCACCCGACAGATGGCCATCCAGCCTCTGTTTAAAAGAGAACAGACAAGCGTCCTGAGCTCTGAAGATCACCTGGGAAGGAATCCCACTGCGCACCCAAATACCTGGGAGTCACTCTGGACCGTGCTCTTACCTACAAGAAGCACTGCCTGAACATCAAGCAAAAAGTGGGTGCTAGAAACAATATCAAACGAAAGCTGACTGGCACAACCTGGGGATCACAACCAGACACAGTGAAGACATCTGCCCTTGCGCTGTGCTACTCTGCTGCTGAGTATGCATGCCCAGTGTGGAACACATCTCACCACACTAAAACAGTGGATGTGGCTCTTAATGAGACATGCCGCATTATCACGGGGTGTCTGTGCCCTACACCACTGGAGAAATTACACTGTCTAGCCGGTATCGAGCTGTGGTGTTGGAGGACAGTTCTGAGAGTGCCTTGGACTGCGAGAAGATCCAACCAGTCCATCCTCCAGGAAATAAAGCCCGGCTGCTCACTGGAGGGAAGGATACTAGAGACAAAGTTGAAGTACTTTGGCCACATCATGAGGAGACAGCAAAGCCTAGAGAAGACAATTATGCTGGGGAAAGTGGAAGGCAAAAGGAAGAGGGGCCGACCAAGGGCAAGATGGATGGATGGCATCCTTGAAGTGACTGGACTGACCTTGAAGGAGCTGGGGGTGGTGACGGCCGACAGGGAGCTCTGGCGTGGACTGGTCCATGAGGTCACAAAGAGTCGGAGACGACTGAATGAATGAACAACAACAACAAAAGCTGGTATTGCACCACCTGACATCCGCCGGGAAGTGGCAGCCAATAGTGAAAGGACCAAGGCAGAGACATCTCCAGCTTCATCCCGTTTGGGTATCAGCCAGCACGTCAATGACTTAAATCCAGACATAGTTTTCTAAGATCTACAGTGACACTCGCTGGAACGCCTCAGCAAGTGAGAGTCCAAAAGTGGCAGGCTCAAACCCAGAACCTCAACCAATGGCTGATACCAAATGAGAGACTCCCTCCTGGGCACACAGAGGACTGGGCGACTTGGAAGGCGCTGAACAGACTGCGCTCTGGCACCACGAGATGCAGAGCCAACCTTCAGAAATGGGGCTACAAAGTGGAATCCACGACATGCGAGTGTGGAGAAGAGCAAACCACTGACCACCTGCTGCAATGCAACCTGAGCCCTGCCACATGCAGCAATGGAGGACCTTCTTGCAGCAACACCAGAGGCACTCCAAGTGGCCAGATACTGGTCAAAGGACATTTAATCAACTACCAAACACACATTTTGTATTTTCTCTGTTTGTTTGCTTTGTTCTGTTAGAAATGTAATATAATTGATTGGCTGCCCTGGCACGAAAAAGAGTTGGAAGAGACCTCATGGGCCATCCAGTCCAACCCCCTGCCAAGAAGCAGGAAAATTGCATTCAAAGCAGCCCCGACAGATGGCCATCCAGCCTCTGTTTAAAAGCTTCCAAAGAAGGAGCCTCCACCACACTCCGGGGCAGAGAGTTCCACTGCTGAACAGCTCTCACAGTCAGGAAGTTCTTCCTCATGTTCAAATGGAATCTCCTTTCCTGTAGTTTGAAGCCATTATTCCGCGTCCTAGTCTCCAGGGCAGCAGAAAACAAGCATGCTCCCTCCTCCCTATGACTTTTCCTCACATATTTATACACGGCTATCATGTCTCCTCTCAGCCTTCTCCAGGCTAAAGTCTCTGATCCCTTCACAGCCTCGCCTTGGGCCAAGCCTTGTTATTTTGTCCTTTGGCCTCCATCTTGTGTGGTGTGGTGCCTGTTGCACATATCATTAAAAAGAAAAAAAAAATGATTTCTTCCAGATTTTTTGAAAGGGCAGATGTAACAGAGGAGAAAGAGTGACCTTCCCAGATGCTATTTTGCTCCAAATTGATAAGTAACATGCAGAGCCCCCGGTTAAACCCCTGTGCTGGCAGGACTGAAAACCAACAGGTCACAGGTTCGAATCCGGGGAGAGGCGGATGAGCTCCCTCTATCAGTTCCAGCTCATGCGGGGTCATGAGAGAAGGATGATAAAAACATCAAATCATCCAGGTGTCCTCTGGGCAACGTCCTTGCAGATGGCCAATTCTCTCACACCAGTTTCTCAAGTCGCTCCTGACACAACAACAACAAAAAAGTAACATGCAGGAGTATACACACCTATGGATCCCAAAGGGACATCTAAATATGCAGCTAAACACTTCCTTTAGAGAGAATTATTCACACCCATTTCCTTGCATCCATCACTGAAGCACACAGTGTATGTAAACAGAAGCAGAGTGAACTAAATCGGATGAGTCCCAAAATACACCTCCATGTTATTTAAGGGAAGGGAGAGGGGGCCAGGAAGACAGCTCCACCTTGTCTCCTGTGCTATAGAATCATAGAGTTGGAAGAGACCTCATGGACCATCCAGTCCAACCCCCTGCCAAGAAGCAGGAATATTGCATTCAAAGCACCTCTGAGAGATGGCCATCCAGCCTCTGCTTAAAAGCCCCCAAAGAAGGAGCCTCCACCACACTCCAGGGCAGAGAGTTCCACTGCTGAACGTCTCTCACAGGAAGTTCTTCCTCATGTTCAGATGGAATCTCCTTTCTATACTCTATTTATTTATTTATCATAACGAGAGCGAACCAAACAGTTGTATTGCATTAAAAACAAACAAACAAACAAAACACATAGTGTGCAAACTTGGTAGTTGATTAAATGTCCTTTGACCAGTATCTGGCCACTTGGAGTACCTCTGGTGTTGCCACAAGGAGTCCATTGTGCATGTGTCAGGGCTCAGGTTGCATTGCAGTAGGTGGTCTGTGGTTTGCTCTTCTCCACACTCGCATGTGGTGGATTCCACTTTGTAACCCCATTTCTTAAGGTTGGTTCTGCATCTCATGGTGCTAGTGTGCAGTCTGTTCAGCATCTTCCAAGTCCCCCAGTTTTCTGTGTGCCCAGGAGGGAGTCTCTTAAGGTCCTAGATGGTTCATAAGGGGAGATGCGTTTGGATAGGTAAGTTGGGCCAGAACCGTTTAGGGCTTTATGACTTAATTTGTGCTATGCTAATAAGATAATATATTGTATGTATTTATATCTTGTAAGCTGCTCTAAGTCCCCTTTGAGGTGAGAAGGTGGCATATAAATGTTGTAAATAAATAAATAAATCCACAAAACCTAGCAGAGCAGTTTCGTAAACCCTGCACTGTTTATATCAAATGAGGATCAGGGAAGTGATAAACATATGTGGGCAAACTTGGGCCCTCCTTCCAGGTGTTTTGGACTCCAACTCCCACAATTCCTAACAGCCGGTAGGAATTGTGGGAGTTGAAGTCCACAACACCTGGAAGGAGGCCCAAGTTTGCCCATGCCTGAATTCATGCAGTCTGACACCACTTTTAGTGCCATGCTCAGTGCTATGTAATCCACCTATAGTTGTACTTTTACAAGGTCTTTAGGCTTGAATAGTGGTGTCTCAGCAAACTACATCTCCCAGTATTCCATAGCATTGAGCCATAGAACTTAAAGTGGTGCCAAACAGCATTTATTTTACAGTGTAGAAGATGCAATGGTTCCCAGTCTTTAATGCTTCAGATTTTGAGGCTTCCAACTCCCAGAAATCCAGGTCAGCTTGGCCAGCTGTGAGGAATTCTGGGAAATGAATTCTAAAAAAAACCTGGAGGACCAAAGAGTTGGAAATTATTGGTGCACATTGAACACATTCTTCAGGTTTGTTCTTAGGCATGTCTACTCAGAAGCAAGTCCCACCAAGAGTCCCACTAACACCACAGCTCAAAAGCATCTATCTTCCTTCGCTCAGCCTCACTTATGGTCCAGCTCTCGCATCCATAGGTTACTATGGGGAATACCACTGCTTTAACTATGTGGATCTTCATTGCCAGTGTGATGTCTCTGTTATTGTTTATTTGTTAAGTCGCTTCCGACTCTTTGTGACTTCATGGACCAGCCTGCGCCAGAGCTCCCTGTTGGCCGTAGCTACCCCCAGCTCCTTCAAGGTCAAGCCAGTCAGTTCAAGGATACTATCCATCTATCTTGTCCCCTCTTCCTTTTTCCTTCCATTTTCCCCAGCATCATTGTCTTCTCTAAACTTTCCTGTCTTCTCGTTATATGGCCAAAGTACTTCATCTTTGCCTCTACTATCCTTCCCTCCAATGAGCAGTTGGGCTTTATTTCCTGAAGTATGGTCTGGTTGGATCCCAGTAAGGTGGCCTTCTGCAACTGGCAGATGGTAATTTTGTCAGCACCAATTGTGTTTAAGTGCAGGCCAAGGTCTTAGGCACTGTACCCAGTGTGTCGATCACCACTGGGACCACCTTTACTGGCTTATTATTATTATTATTATTATTATTATTATTATTATTATTACTTTCAGCCATTTTAACTCTAGCCTTGAATTCATCAAGCCCCACATGTCGCATGATGTGTTCTGCATACAAGTTGAATAGGTTGGGTGAGAGTATACAGCCCTGCTGAACTCCTTTCCCAGTCATTAACCAGTCTGTTGTTCCGTGGTCTGTTCTTACTGTTGCTACTTGGACATTACACAGATTCCTCAAGAGACAGGCAAGGTGGCTTGGTATCCCCATACCACTAAGAACTTGCCACAATTTATTATGATCCATAGTCAAAGGCTTTAGAATAGTCAATAAAACAGAAATAGATTTTTTTCTGAAACTCCCTACCTGTTTATTACAGCAATGAAAACTTTCATTTCAGGAATGAACTGGCCACCTATGAATTTTCCTTGCCTAAGAAAATCCTATGAATTTCACGGAGTTGCAATAAGTTAACAAGCAACTTGAAGGTACACATAGTTTAGAGGACATGGGGATCAAGCTTGTTGACACACACAAAATCCATAATCCTTCCTGATTTACATTGTATCAACTGTACTGTAGTTGGATCCGACAGTCAACAGCTCATCATTGGAATGTATCGGAAGGGAAAGCTTTTCAGGTCATAATGAATTTCCTTATGTCATGTAGGCTTAGAAATTCTGCCAGAATGGTGTTTATTATTTACTGTCTCGAATCTGGTATTTTAAAAATATTTGATAACTAGATTTTGTTCACTTTCATGGTTTCTTCCTTTCTGTTGAAATTGTTCATGTGCTTGTGGATTTCAGTGGCTTCTCTGTGTGGTCTGACATAATGGTTGTCAGAGTGGTCTAGAATTTCTATGTTCTCAAATAATATTCTGTGTCCAGGTTGGTTCATCAAGTGCTGTGCTATAGCTGAATTCTCTGGTTGAAATAGTCTGCAGTGCCTTTCATGTTCTTCTATTCGTGTCTGGGCGCTGCGTTTGGTGGTCCCTATATAGACTTGTCCACAGCTGCATGGTTTACAGTAGTCTCCTGCAGTAGTTAGAGGATTCCTCTTATCCTTTTGTTGAATTTTCTTAGTTGATCTGTAGATTGGTGTAGGTTGTGTTTCTTCTTCAGCTTCCCTATGCAGTAGTGTTTCTTCATCAGATGTTGTGTGATTCTTCATCAGCTTCCCTATGCGGTCAATGGTTTCCCTGATGTATGATAAGACCACTTTTCCTCTAGGTTTTGTGTGTGTGTGTGTGTATCAGGAGTGACTTGAGAAACTGCAAGTCGCTTCTGGTATGAGAGAATTAGCTGTCTGCAAGGGGATGATTTACCATCTTGTCGAAGGCTTCTCTCATGTCCCCACATAAGAAGCTGGAGCTGACAGATGGGAGCTCACTCCACTCCCAGGATTCCAACCCCCGACCTTTCGGTCAGCAGTCCTGTTGGCACAAGGGTTTAACCCATTGCCTCACTGGTGGTTCCTTCCTCTAAGTGAATCTGTCTTTACTCTCGTGGCTTATTCGTGGTCTTGCGGCTCTTCTGATGTCTATTGTAGAATACCCATTAGCCTTCAAATCCCAGTTTAGGTGGTGATGATTTTTCTAATTAGACCAGAACATATGTGTAGGGTTTAAAATGATTGGGGTTTTAAAGGTCAGCAACTTCAGTCATGCCCAGAAATCTATTGGTTCCTAAATTAAACCAAAAATATGTACAAAAACCCCCCAAACAAAACACAACGATTCAAGAGCTGTATGTAAAGTTGAAGACTTGTTGTTGTTTTATATGAAGGGATTTTTATCTATATCTGAACAATTAATAATTTTTGTTTGAACTTTATAATAACAGTATTATTTTCTTTTTAAAAAATACAACTAGCAACCTCTAGTGAGTAGAACATGGAACTGCATGATCAGTCTATACTCCATAGCCCAGACACGAACAAACTTCAGCCCTCCAGGTGTGTTGGACTTCAATTCCCACAATTTTGTGGGAGCTGAAGTCCAACACTCCCAACTTTGGGGGAGTTGAAGTCCAAAACACCTAGAGAACTGAAGTTTGCCTATGCCTGCTATAGCCAGAAGAATTCTGGTCATGAAAACATTCACTTATTCCTCTACAATTCTAATTTTGAGCAGGAATCTTTGTTTTCTCAGAGACTTTGGATTACAACTACCAGAGTTCCTTAGCATAGGCTATGCTGTGAGACTGATGGATATTGTAGGCTAAAACAATCTGGAAGCGCCGTTTCTTAACTGATTTGAAGCACATAGTGTAAGACATTTGATAAGTCTTAAATGCATTTTTAAATCTGTGATGAAATCATTAACAGTGGAATGGGTTACCTTGGAAGGTGATGGACTCCTTTATAGGAGATCTTTCAGCAGGTTGGATGCCTACCTATCAGGAATGGTTTAGCTGTGGATTCGTTCATTGGTTGGGGTTTGGATTAGAGAGCCTTTGGGATTTCTTCCAAGGCTACAATTCTTTCTACTTCCTGTGTTCCAAAACCCTGAACATTTTGCCAGCAAACAAATCATGATTATAAACGTTCCTCTTTCCCCAACTTTCTTTCAACCTTATAATTACTTTGGTATGCTGCCAAAGGGATAAAATATGCCCATAAATTTCCAGAACATGCTATTACCTGCTAATAGTATGAAAATACATGTTTCAAGCCTATTTTGTACCCTGATTAATGTAAGAATACAGCATTTAGAGTGGTTACACTGTGTCACGCCACACTGATATATTTACGTGGGATTTGCTATTTATTATATACTAGCTTGGGTACCCGGCGGTGCCTGGGTTATTTGAAAAATGCATTGCTTGTTTTGGAGTGTTAGGTAATATCATTTAGTGGATTTGTACCACTATTTATTAGGAAAAAGTCAGTCTTTGATTTCATTTTTTATGAATGCTCCCATTAGAAAATACATAATGATGTGGGTGAACTACAATTCCCAGATTCGTGTGTCAATCCTCCCCAAACCAGGCCTGTATGCACAGTTGGTCTTGTTGGGTGTGTGTGCCAAGTTTGGTCCTGATCTGTTGTAGGCTGGGTTCAGTATTCTCTGGATAAGGGTGAACTACAACTCCCATATGCCAAGGGTAGTCACTGCAAATTCTACCAGTATTTACAGTTAGGCTCAGTCCGCCAAACCCCTCCAGTCTGTTCAGTTGTTGATCAATTCCTTTGTGTTTGTTGTTTTCCATGGTAAAGGGTTAAGGCAGAGGTAGTGGGTGGAGTCATGCAAATTCCACACAAGGAACCCTGGGATGCCTGCCTCTGGTGGAGGAAACAGATCAAATCTAGGATGAAATTCTCCCCAAATAAAATCATTCCTTGGGTGGTGGGCCGTAGTGTTTGAGGAGGACATTAGCACCATTTGGGCTAAATATTCATGCCACTTGCTCTAACCTGCAATGTCAGTGGAAGGAGTGCCTTTGGAGCAAAACAACTATTTATTTAAATTCCACCATTTTGGGGGTGCATCTACGTGTACCCTAAAATCTGAGGCTAGTCCAGAGAAGAGGTCTCTCTCCTTCTTGGGCATGCGGGTGCCTTTGCTTATGTCAGGAAAAGCACCTGGCTATGGCCAGGAATGATTTGGAATGTGACAATGAGAGGGTGCCATGAGTCCAATCTGTTCCCTTTTCCTATGGAAAACATTAGAGCCAGTCCTGCTGTCCAAACTCATCTGAAGTGCGGAGCTGCTCTGGTGTTTTGCCAAAGCTCCAGAGTAGTGGTTCTCAACCTTCCTAATGCTGTGACCATTTAGTACAGTTCCTCATATTGTGGTGACACCCAAACATAAAATTATTTTCGTTGCTACTTCATAACTGTAATTTTACTACTGTTATGAATTGTAATGTAAATATCTGATATGCAGGATGTATTTTCATTCACTGGATCAAATTTGGCACAAATACCTGATACGCCCAAAATTGAATGCTAGTGGGGATGGGGTGGGGAAATTGATTTTGTCATTTGGGAGTTGTACTTGCTGGGATTTATAGTTATCCTGCAATCAAAGAGCATTCTGAATTCCATCAACGATAGAATTGTACCAAACTTGGCACACAGAACCCCACAACCAACAGAAAATACGGAAAGGGTTTGTGAGCATTGACCTTGAGTTTTGAAGTTGTAGTTCACCTACATCCAGAGAACACTGTGTACTCAAACAATGATGCATCTGGACCAAACTTGGCACAAATACTCAAAATACCCAAATGTGAACACTGATGGAGTTAGGGGGAAATAGACCTTGACATTTGGGAGTTGTAATTGTTGTTCCTGGGATTTATAGATCACCTACAATCAAAGAGCATTCTGAACCCTGACACAGAACCCCCATGATCAATAGAAAATACTGTGCTTTCTGATGGTCTTTGGCGACCCCTGACACCCCCTCGCGAGCCTCCTAGTAGTCCCGACCCCCAGGTTGAGAAACACTGCTCCAGAGCATTCCTTGAGTTAACCCATTTTGAATTGTGTTGTGAACCTTAGAAGGAATATATTAGCAGTAAGAGCAGTTTGACTATGGAGCCAATTGCCTTAAAAAGGTAATAGGATCTCCTTCTCTGGATATTTTCAATAAGAGGCTGGACAGCTACTTGCTGAAGAATTTTACCTGGAGCTCTTCCCTTGAGCAGAAGGCTATACTTAGGGGCCCCTATAGCCCCTTCTAACTCTTTGATTGTATAACTCTAAATATTTTAAGAGGCAAATTTTAAGGGGTATAAACAGAGATTGGGTATTATGCCATTTTAATTTGGAAAAGCCGCTGAAGGTTTGCATTCATATGAATCAGTAATCTATTACTCAACCATTTGACAGCAGAAACGTTGATTACTATTAAAATTTGCAAAAAAGATGAACATATGAAAAATCTGATAATTGGCACAGTGAGAGGAAAAACATAAACAGCAGCATATTGCATTTGTCAAACGTTGAGTTCTTTTATCGAATCTGGAGAATAAAATATGATGTAGAAATTAACATGTACTCATGTTTTACTGCCTCAGTAATTAAATTAATGAGCTTTAATAATTTAAGAACTGGATTAGAAATATTAGTGTGAAACATCTACTGTGTTTTAAAGCCTACATTCAAAGGGAGCTGATGAAACTGTTCCTATCAGCAGAACCAGAAGGAGCAATCTCCCTCCTGTGCACCCCAAAATTTGCCTGAAGAATTGAGATTAACTCTCCTCGAGTAAGTTTTCAGGTGATTCCAGAGGAAGGAAAGAATGTTCTGTTAGCTAATGGAGCTGTTAGTAATGAAATATTAAGATGGCAATGATAATTGCCTCTGTCAGCAAAGAATAAATTTTCAACAAAGAATGTGGAGAAAAACTGCAGAAGCTACAAATTAAAAATGAAAAGTATGGGGCAGAAAATTTTCTGATGCTACCTTTTCCTGATGGCATATCTATCTATGTTGATCAATTAGTCAGTAGATGTCCATGATTTTCTGGGCTGTTGTATTACACTCAAATATGTTAGATGGGTTAAATATTGGGCACGAAATTCTTAAACCAAACATTATTTAGACCACTCATTTTTTTTCTGGAGATTTGTCTAGAAAACTCGTATCCCCAGTCAAAATAGGGCAGGGAAAAGCTGTAGAAACCATCTGTACTGCCTGACCTGGTAGAAGTCCTTATTATTGCTTTATTCTCGGTGCTGTTATGTTGAGCAGAACAACATGTTCATTTTATTTATCTGTAGCATTTTTGCTCTGCTTTTCAGCTGAAAACAGCTCCCAGATCAGCTTACCACGATCAATAAGACAGTCCATGTCTTTGTTTTACGGTCTGAAAGTCACACAGCAAAATGACTGAGAGAGAACCAAAATAATTACAGAAAATTGTGGTGCAGAGAATATATGATTTTTTTATTTGTAGAACATGCACAGAAAAGATACACATTCAGTCCAAAGATTCAAGGTTCCAGGATTCCAAAGGTTCAGGAGACAGGTCAGGATATCGAAAATCTACAAACCTGGGAGAAGACCAGCAGCATCTACCACCAAAATAAAACAAATACTTTTCTGCCAAAGATTAGTTCCAAGGCTCACTCCTTATATCCAGAAACACCCAGCTGCAACCCATCTCTTGCATACCTCCACCCTTAATTGCTTTCACCCATGAACTCTTACTTACAAATTACTCAACCCTTTAGAACTAACACTTACATTAACCCTTCCATCACCAACCACCATCAACTGCAGAACATAATACATGACACAGGCCCTACCAGGGCCTACAGTCGAACGCGCCGAGTGCCAAGTAAGAGGCGCTTGGTGCTCAGCTATAGGCCCTGCTAGGGCCTGGCAGAGCCTACAGCTGAGTGCCAATGCCAAGTAAGAGGTGCTCAGCACTTAGATGTAGGCCCTGGCAGGGCCTGCCAAGGCTTACAACTGAGTGCACCAAGCACAGGGCCAACAGCCGAGCACCGAAAATCAGCCAGCCAAATGGTTACCATTCCCACTTACCTTTTGTTTCACCATTTTTTTTCAGACAGGAGGGGGTGTACCATTTTGTGCCACCTGAATGAACGGTATGAAACAATAACATGAAACAAACAAGATTAATACCTGGGCCGTGACTACTAACCACTTTGCATGGCACCTGCAGAGCACCTTCCTCTAAGTTGGCCAACACCTTTTGCCATATCCTAGCATTTTCTGACTGAAATAGTCAGGTTACTTTTATTTTTATTTGTTTTCAAATCTTAGTCTTATATATTTATTATTCTACACCACTTAATATATTTATTAATATATTTATTCTACGCCACTTACATATTTATTATTCTACACCACAATATGGCCTGTCTCTTCACAGAATGCTCTTTAGCCATTTCATACATTTACTTCTTCCTTGCATTTTCTTTTGGGGTTCTACATTATGTACAGCATGCCTTCTTCCTCTTTCCATTTTTTGAAAAACCACTTAAGGCAGCTAACATCAGGGAGAAACAAAATCAATAAAAACAATCAGATTTTTAAGAGCACATCATTTAACAAAGTTAAATCAAGGACACAGTGGAGCCTGTAACATTTCAACTTAAGCAAGAGACAAAGGAAAAAGCTCACCTCAACAATATGAGCACTCGAACATGGCAACGTACTGAAAGTGGGAAGGAGGACAAAGCTCTTAAGAAAGGGGGACTTATGCATCCTAGGTGCCTCAACAGAAAAAGCAGGACTCAAAAAAGTTTTCTTGGAGGGTTACAACATGCAAAATCCTTCAGCCAGCATTGCAAGTGTTGTTATAATTTGCTACAAAATCAATTTCAACATATGGCAACCCTATGGATGAGAGACTTCCATGATCCTCGGTCATCGGTTGCCTTGCCCAGGTCTTGCAGGTTCAAGGCTATGGCTTTCTTTATTGGATTACTCAAGCATTTTCTTTTCCAATGAATCACATCATTTCCTGAAACGTCCAATATATGATGGTTTTAATTTAATCATCTTCATTTCTAGTTTACGGTTGATTTATTTTAATAGTTATTTGTGTTTGATACTTTACTATTTTCAGAACTTTTTGCCAGCAGTACATTTCAAATGACTTGATCTTTCTGTCAACTTTCTTAATTACTCAGCTTTCACAATCATACATAGAAATAAAAAAAATATTGTGGCTTGGAAAATTTTGACTTGGTAGTTAATTATACATCTTTACGCTTCAGGATCTTACTCAGTTCTTTTATGGCTGATTTCATGGCAAAATATCTGAGGCCAAAAAAATGTTCCTGATCTGTCCTGAAATGATGAAAAGCTGCTATTAGTTAAGCATCCATGTTCTAGAATTCTGAAAGCCAAAATACTCCAAAATCCGAAACTGTTCATATGGGTAGATGAGATAGTGACACCTTTGTTTGCTGATGGTTCAGTTTACAGCATCATACACAAAATATTACATTTATCGTGTATAAAATTACTTTGAGTTCATGTACATAAGGTATGAATGAAACAAAATGAATATTGTATTTAGACTTGAGTCCCATCTCTAGGATATCTCATTAAGTTTATGCAAATTCAAAATCTGCAAAAAAAACCAAAACAAAACCAAAAACCCAAAACACCGAAATATGGAACACTTCTGGTCCTAGATATTTTAGATAAGGAATATTCAACCTGTGTTTAAATTTCCTTTGTGCTGTCATCTCCTTTTACTTCCTCATCTGCTGCTGAATACGCATGCCCAGTGTGGAATACATCTCACCATGTTAAAACAGTGGATGTGGCTCTTAATGAAACACGCCGCATTATCACAGGATGTCTACGCCCTACACCACTGGAGAAATTATATTATTTAGCCAGTATTGCACCACCTGACATCTATCGGGAAATAGCAGACAGTAATGAAAGGACCAAGGCATTGACATATCTGGCCCATCCTCTATTCGGATATCGTCCAGCATGCCAATGTCTTAAATCAAGAAATAGCTTCCTAAGATCTACAGATATACTTGCAGGAATACCTAAGCAAGCAAGAGTCAAAACTGGCAGGCTAAAACCCAGAACCTCAACCAGTGGCTGAGACCAGATGAGAAACTCCCTCTTGGTCACACACAATGCTGGGCGACTTTGAAGGTGCTGAACAGACTGTGCTCTGGTACCATGAGATGCAGAGCCAATCTTAAGAAATGGGGCCGCGACATGTGAGTATGGAGAAGAGCAAACCACAGATCACCTATTAAATTTCAGTCTTAGGCCTGCTACATGCAGAATGGAGGACCTTCTCACAGTGACACCAGAGGCACTCCAAGTGGCCAGCTTCTGGTTAAAGGAAATTTAGCATAATGTCAAGTTTTAAACTTTGTTTGTGGTTTTTTTTTTTTAAAAAAAAATACACATTATAATTGTATTCTCAATTTGCTTCTGACATGAAAAATAAATCTACTTTCTCAAATTATTTTGTTATTCAGATTTGATGCGAAGTAGTATATATGTGTGTGAAAGAATAAGCAAGCAAACGTACAGTAATGGAAAAAATACTTTCCACACAGAGATTTCTGCACTGAGGAATATTTTCTGAGTCTATTCACAGTTATTGATCTTTAGGATCTGCAGTTGCGTCATCACATTTACCATTTGAAGAGTGCTGCCCACGTTTTGGCCTCTACTTCCAGCTCCCACACATAACTGCCTCTTTCAATTGCGGAATTAACATTAATCATACAGAGGTAAGCTGAGATATTTGAGTGTAGTGAGGCATACTTCTGTGTAAATAAACACACAGTGTTATTGCACAATACTTCTTTTAAGGTGGATGTGCCTGACAAGACTTTTACATCCTTAGTGGAGAGCTTGTGTACATGGAAAGGATAGGGATGCTATTGTGTTCCCCACCTCGGGCAGCAAAATATCTCAAGCAGCTCTGTCAATATTGATTCTTCTATCCCTAAGCTCAGGGTTTTTCAGAAACAAATTTCTTCTTCACCAGGATTCCTCTCCCCAATGAACTTTATACACTTAGCTTTTATTTTTAAAAAACTATTAAAATGTAATTAAAAAAAGGGGGGGGGGGTAAAAATGAGAGAAGAAAAACATGTAGACATGAGAAAGGCACTCACATTAATGACCTTATTCCCCCTCCTAAGAAAAACAAGAAGTCTATAAAATACATGTTCACATGTTAATCAGGAAGATCTTCTGACCTTTGAACCATAGATGGTGTATATTTTATCTTTACAATCTTTGGGCGTAAGTCTTTGTGCAACAGTAATTCTAATAACATGTAGAATCTAATCAGTTGGGATCTATGTTGGATACTTTAAAAATAGTTTAAAATAGAATTTGTATCTAAAGATGCTTAAGATTTTTTTAATAAAAAATAAATATGTTATAATAAATGTTTAGTAAGGTGGCAAGTGGTACTGGAAGTGGATAGACTCCATCTGGGAAGTCGTAGTCCTTAGCGTGCAAAACCTTAGGAGGGCTGTGAACAACAGTCCTTAGAGGTCTCACATTAGCTGTGCCAAGAACCAAACTGATAGCAATTAACAACAACAATATACAGTATTCAGTATCAGAAATATTAAAACTTAACTTGGTATTTTTAATTACAAAATGTGAGTCAAGCACTGAAAGAGTTAAATGGATGCAATGACTCGGCAAAAGCTGCAGTTCATTTATAAGCAAGTGTGCCTGTAGCTTAGTAACCATCAGTGTGAGAGTGCCTCAGTAGGAGAAAGGCCTCAGTGTGAGGTAGGCCTCAGCATGAGTAAACCTGCTGTGAAAGGCTTCTGTGAGAGAAGCTCCAGATTGAAGGCCATCATGTGTGAAGCTCCACTGTGAAGGCAGCTGTGCAAAAAGCTACTGTGTGAAGCTCCTGTATAACTTTGGTGTGAGAGAAGGCTCTGTGAGAGTGAAGCTGTTTATCTGCATGAGAAAGAAACCCAGCGTGGAAGCAAATAAGGAAATTTAAAGAACTTTGTTCATGTTATGGAAACCTTGTTACTGAAAATACTGCAACCATATTATTTTACTATAAAGAAAAGCCTCATATGGAAGGGATAACATGGGTCTCTGTGTTTTTGTTCTTTCATCACTTTGGGTTACTGGTGCTGGGTCACGCTGCTGCTAATAAGTTACTCTGCTGTATATTTATGAGGGTCTTTTGTTAATAAGCCCACTCACCCAACATTCAGCAGTAAGAAAGAATCCTGTTGGAGTTTGACAGAGATAGAATGTGGCCAGCTAACTGAAGAAGTAACATATGAAGAACAGCAGAGTCTCACTTATCCAACCTTCACTATTCCAATGTTGTGTATTATCCAACACAGTCTGGCTCTCACCCGGATCCACAGCTGTTTCAATACATTGTGATGTTTTGGTGCTAAATTCATAAATACAGTAATTACTGCACAATGTTGAGTTGTATTGAACTGCTTTTTGTGTTGATTTGTTGTAAAACATGATGTTTTGGTGCTTAATTTGTAAAATCATAACATAATTTGATGTTTAATGGGCTTTTCCTTAATCCCTCCTTAGTCCCCAACGTTTTTGCTTATCCAACATTCTGCTGGCCCATTTATGATGGATAAGCTAGACTCTACTCTAGATCCAGATGAGGATACTTCAAATAGGAGCCCAGCTCTTGCAGATGACAGTAGATTAATTGGAGAGCACTTAATTGCCGTAAAGTACTTTGCTGTTTAAAAGTAGGAAATCATTTAAATTTTCTTAGGTAACACAACCTCATTTGTCTCTTGAAATGTGTTTTGACTGCACATTCAGTTTCATTGCTTTATCTTAGCTTTATCACTCATATGATACGTTAATAAAAAAACCCACCAAGTATAAAACAATTGGCAGTTCCATTATTGTATTTTCATTTCTATTTTGTTAATTTATTTCTAGATTGCTGCATGAGAAATGTTAGAATGCAGTTTATGAGAAATCGCCATGCTGTGCAGCTTTCCTTCACACAAAACACTCCGCATTTCTGCATATATAAAAAATGATTGTCAAGACCTTGCAATGTAAACAAAAGAATATTTCTTTGCAAGGTAGGAGGCCCTTTCTTGAAAAATTCAAAGGGGTATTTTACTTAAAATGACCTCAGTTGAAGGACAAGCCACATGAATATTAGTTTCAGCGTGCAACAAAGCAATAAAATGCTGTTGCTTTTGGACGTCTAAGCAGCATTCAATATGATCAACAATGGTATCTTTCTAAAATGCCCAAGGGGGTTGGGAACTGTAGGCACTGTGCTTCAGTGGTTCTGGTCCTATCCAGCAACTCTGGTCCTATCCAGCAAGTGGGATTACGCTAGATCAGTTTCAATACTGTTGATGTGGACAAGCTTCTAGGGCAAGTAAGGAAGACAACCTGGCATCTTGATTCCTGTCCATCTTGGCTGGTCGTCCAGGGAGACGATGCGATTCGATTTCAAATATAAAAAATTATTAATGCATCTCCAAGGGAGGGAAACTTTCCATCCTGTTTAAAAGAAGCAGTAGTTAGACTTCTGTTGAAAAACCCCTCCCTGGATCCCCAGGACCTCAATAATTACAGGCCAGTCTTCCTTTTTGGGCAAAGTGATTGAGAAGGCAGTTGCCTGCCAACTCCAGGAAGTCTTGGATGGCATGCGTTTCCTTTACCCATGTCAAACCAGCTTCAGAACAGGATATGGAGTTGAGTCTGCTATGGTCACCTTAATGCATGATCTCCATCTCAACACCGGCAGAGGGAGTGTGTCCCTGTTGGACACACTCCCAGCAGCCTTTGATCCCATTGATCATTACATCAGTTCCTGGAGGGACTGAGAATTGGAGGCACTGTGTTGGATGAAGAAAAACAAATTGAAACTCAATCCAGACAAAACAGAGTTGCTAAGAACTGAACCTTTTGCAGGTCAATTCCACCACAGGTTTATATACACTGTGCCACATGATCGAACTTCCTGTCTGAAATTACCAGGCAGTGGTGATTAACAAGGTTTTATTTGCGTGCGTGTGTGTTTTTGTTTAGCAAAATTTAGTCAGAAGAGGTTTGCCATTGCCTTTCCAAGGTCACCAACTATCATAATGGCACAATGGGCTAAACCCTTGTGCCAGCAGGACTGAAGACCGACAGGTCATAGGTTTGAATCCTGGGAGAGTGCGGATGAGCTCCCTCTGTCAGTTCCAGCTCACCATGTGGGGAAATGAGAGAAGCCTCCCACAAGAATGGGTGTCCTCTGGGCAACGTCCTTGCAGATGGCCAATTCTCTCAAACCAGAAGCGACTTGCAGTTTCTCAAGTCGTTCCTGACACTAAAAAAACACAAAACTTTCTAAGCAATGTGGGGATTCAAATCGTGGTCTCCAGAATAGTACTTCAATGCTTGGACCACTGCACCAGGCTAGCTACAGATCTAAAAAAAATTGTTTTGTTACATTTCTCCAAATCCCATCTATATTTTCTCCACATTTTTTTATATTGTGAATGAAGATTATGCTCCCTTCTAATGCTGTAATCCATGCACATTAAACATAGCTCCTTAATTTGTACAAAAGCATGTTTACATCTACCTTCCCGAAAATATGCCTCTTTGACTGCTTCTTTTTAAAAGTGTATTGTTTTGTGTATACCTTATTTCTCTGAATTGATCTTTAAGCCTCACAAATGCCTATGTAAGCCTCACAAAGGTGTGAATTTGTGAAGTAAGGTATCTTTCTTCTAGCAACAATGGAAATATCTGGAAAAACTATGTATTTTGAGATTAAGCCCAGTGAAATTTCTTTCTATCTTGACTTGCTCTCATTAGAGCAGCGTTTCTCAACCTCAGGGTTGAGACCCTGGGGAGTGGGGTGGGGTGGGGGGCGGGAGGTTGTTGCAAGAAGTTATCAGAGGGGTCACCAAAGATTATTGAAAAACACAGCATTTTCTGTTGGTCATAGGGGTTCTGTGGGGGAAGTTTGACCCAATCCTATCATTGGTGTCGTTCAGAATGCTCTTTGATTGTAGGTGAACTATAAATCCCAGTAACTACAACTCCCAAATGTCAAGGTTTATTTCCCCTAAACTCTACCAGTATTCACATTTGGGCATATTGAGTATCTGTGTCAACTTTGGTCCACTTCCATCCATCCAGTGCTCTCTGGATGTAGGTGAACTACAACTCCAAAACTCAAGGTCAATGCACACCAAAACCCTTCCAGTATTTTCTGTTGGTCATGGGAGTTCTTTGTGCCAAGTCTGGTTCAATTCTATCGTTGGGGGAGTTCAAAATGCTCTTTGAGTATAGGTGAACTACAAATCCCAGTAACTACAACTCCCAAATGACAAAATCAACCCCCCCCCCAACCCCACCAGTATTCAAATTTGGGCGTATCGGATATTTGTGCCAAATTTGGCCCAGTGAATGAAACTACATCCTGCATATCAGTTATTTACATTATGATTCGTAACAGTAGCAAAATTAGTTGTGAAGTAGCAACGAAAATAATTTTATGGTTGGCAGTCACCACAACAAGAGGAACTGTATTAAGGGGCCGTGGCATTAGAAAGCTTGAGAACCACTGCTCTAGAGTTTTTGAGGGAAGATTCTCCCTTATGATTTTTTCCTTAAAAAAAAATTAGCAAGATGATGGCAAGGAAGAAAGGAAGAACTTCAGTCTCCAACCCTCTACTGAATTCAGTGGACTTTACTACCTCGTAAATATGCAAAGAATGGTAGTCTTCATGTGAATAAGTTTCTAGGAATGTGGCTATTATGGTATAACAAATGGAGTCTGTAACTAAATGATGTAGTGTTTTGTTTTTTTGGTTCAGGATGCCACCTAGCCAGTCAGCCTTGCTCTTTCCTAGCAATTCCATCCCACCATTTACTCAATCCTTCAGTCCCTAAAACTGTTAATCATTATTTTATGCCTACAGTGCAAATTATGAAGCAGGCTGCAGCCTACAAACTCTTATGCCAAAGCATGCTTAGAAGTCTTTAAGGTATGAACGTTTCTGCAAACCTCTGGGATTTCTTGAGCTTGCTGCTGTCTCCCTCTAGCGTAGCCGGTACTGTCCTGGCTACGTTAATGTTCTATACATGAAGAATGAAATTGCTAATAATTGTTTCATTTGTTAAAGAAATCCATATAAAAGAGAGACTTTATAGGTCACAACTGTGGTCTTTGTGCCAGTGCATGAGCTTGGGAGCTATCATAGTATAATAGTTTTAGTGTTGGATTGAACCCTGAAAGAATAGGGCTTGATGTGCAGATCAGCTGTGAAATGCATTGTGTGACCATGGACAAGTCTCAGCCACAGAGGAAACTCATCTGAACAAGTCCAAAAGGGTGCTTTTGGATCACCATAAGTTGGAAACAACTTTTTTTTTCATATCAGGAGTAACTTGAGAAACTGCAAGTTGCTTCTGGTAAGAGAAAATTGGCCATCTGCAAGGAAGGACATTGCCCAGGGGACACATGGATGTTTTATCATCCTGTGGGAGGTTTCTTTCTTGTCCCCGCATGAGAAGCTGGAGTTAAGACAGGAGCTCACCCTGCTTCCTGGATTTGAACAACTGACCTTTCGGTCAGCGGCACAGGGGTTTAACTCATTATGCCAATGGGGGCTCTGGAAACAACTTGAAGGCACACAACAGTAACAGCAGCCTGAGGATTTAAAACTCTTAAGCACATGTAGTATTCATTTCCTCAAAATATTTCTATTGTCTCTTCCATTTAAAAATAAATGAAAAATCAAGCAACTAATAAAAAAGAACAACTAGGTCCAAACACCCATCTTCCTATATCAATAACTATACTAAGAGTAAAAAGAAAAACTGAATTGCAACTCACATCATCATTAGATAACATGGCTAACAGTATAGGATACTGACAGTATGTTTAAAATTTTACTTGCTTTCTTTTTATTCCACCTATATATTCCAATTATTAGTACACATGGCTCTTCTCTACTCCATTTTGTTATCACAACAACCTTATGAGGTAAGCTACTCTGAGAAAAAGAAAGTGATGAGCCTCAACGACCCTGTGAGTTTTATGGCTCAGGAGAGTGGAACTAAAATCTCCTGGGTCCACTCACATTATTGATTTACTCTATTTATTTATTTACTCTATTTATATCCCACCTTTATCTATCCCAAATTTATATCCCACCTTTCTCTATCTCTGCCTTGAGTCTCCCAAAGGAGACTCAAGGCAGCTTTACATGTGGCCTTTAGACAACAGACAATTAAATACATTTAAGTAAAAATTTAAAATTAGAGTTAAAATATACATTAAAACATATAAACATTATAATCACTATTAAAATCACACCATCTACAATCGCAATATGGGGCCGTTCCAAGCATCATTACACATATTCTGTAGTTATTATTGCACTGTAGTTAATCTCCAAAGGTTTGCCCTCTGAGCCAGGTTTGCACTTTCCTTCTGAAGGACAGGAGGTAGGGATTTGCTCTAATATCACTGGGGAGGGAGTTCCACAGCCGAGGGGCCACCACTGAGAAGGCCCTTGCTCTCATTCCCACCAGCCATGCCTGTGAAGCTGGTGGGGCTGGTGGGGCTGAGAGCAGCGACTCCCCCGGCTCTCAGCCCCACCTCCTAGGTCCTAGGTGGTTCATAGGAGGCGATACATTCGGACAGGTAAGCTGGGCCAGAAACGTTTAGGGCTTTATAGGCTAAAGCCAGCACTTTGAATTGTCCTCAGTAGAAAAGTGGCAGTCAGAGTGGCTGGCGCAACAGGGGGGTTGTATGCTCACTGTGATCAACCTGGATTATTTGAAGCTTCTGAACAGTCTTCAAAGGCAACCCTACGTAGAGTGCATTGCAGTAGTCTATTCATATGTAAACAGAGCATGGACTACAGTGGCCAAATCTGACTTCCCATTTATACACTTATACAATCTGACATTATACACTTATGAGTCAATTTTAATTGCTATCGCTAAATCCTACAGAATGATCAAATTGGAGGTTGATGGAAGAGTATTCAGACTTCCCCACCAGAAGGTTTTAATCCTTCATCAGATTGCAAAGCAAAGATTCCCATAGGATGCAGCCATGGCAGTTAAAGTGGAATACAGTACTACAATTATGAAGTGTTAAAGGGACCTAGTTCACCATATTCATGAGGATCAGGGTTACCTAATGCTGAACACTCTTCCGGATCGACACACATTGAACCATGAAATCCAATGGAATCTATTACTGCATAAGAATTCATTGGCTTTCAGTGTTTCCTGGAAATAAATCTGATTTCCAACATAACGTACTTTTAAGGAAGCATAGTTAAGAATACATCTTGAGTCTCAAACTTCTAATATTTGAACCAACCAACCACGTATGATTTAGTGGAACATGAACATAAAATGTTAGTTTGGAGGGGACATTAAGCGGCTTCTAGAAAAGAATCCAAAGACTTTGAGACAATTTAATAATATATTTGGCCATGGGTGCCAAAAGCATTCAAAAGCAGCTATCCTTAAATTTTAAGAGACTGAAAATATTTTTAGAATTGCAGCTGAATATTTTATTTGTTTTCAGAAGTTCAGCTCTTTTGAAAGCTGTGTGTTAGTTATGAATGTTTTACAGAACTATTCAACCAACCTTGAACTTCAGCTTTGTTAACCTGCCAAATTAAATCAAACACGAACTTTCAACTTGTAAAACATTAGACTAACATGATGAACTCAATGATCTTTGTATATTTAAGTGAATTTTGAGGACTCAATAAAGCCAAAATCAGAAAGATTTTCACCCATCATTCTATATCACCATTAATATGCAATAGTGTGCTACAGGAATATTACAGAAGTGAAAAGAAATGAAGCTACCACCTAAAGTCATAAGCAATTCTTGCTCATGTTCTGGTGCAAAGAAAAGTTTGCTCAAGCACAGATTTTTTTTCTTCCCACAGAAAACCTATCAAGGAAAAATATCAGAATAGTTGCAGATTGAATGCAGAATGATAGCCCCAAGAGATGTCTATGCAAAAACATCCAATCTTCATATATAGATTGTTCACATTTCCCTCATAGTCCATTTTTATGGTCAATTATATGCAAAGGAGGAGAGTCAGGCCTTGGAAATGTTATTTTTGGAAGAGCAGCTCTCTAGTACAGTGATTCTCAACCTTCCTAATGCCGTGACTCCTTAATTCAGTTCCTCATGTTGTGATGACCCCCACAAAGCGGCTAACAAAGTCAGCAATTTGATGCCACAAATCAATAACAGTATAAAACCATAAATACATACAGAGTTAAAACAATAGCAATTAATTATAACCAAATTATCATAACAGTCATTAAAATAATAATATAATAATAATAATAATAATAATAATAAGCTAACAAAGTCAGCAATTTGATGCCACAAATCAATAACAGTATAAAACCATAAATACATACAGAGTTAAAACAATAGCAATTAATTATAACCAAATTATCATAACAGTCATTAAAATAATAATATAATAATAATAATAATAATAATAATAATAATAATAATCTTTTTTGTACCCTGCCACCATCTCCCCTATGGGGACTCGGAGCGGCTTACATGGGGCCAGGCCCAAACAACAAATTACAATAAAGAGAACCAAAAACACAACCAAAAACACAAACAATAAACAACATCATAATTACATAGAACATATGAATACATAACAATATAAAAATTACAATAGACACAGACACAAAATTAAATTAAAACAATACTCAGTCCACAAACCCACAATAAAACCGTATCCTCATAGATATCGTCTTGCCAATCCATTTCCAGTCAAAGTGCTGCTTTATGTTTATTGTCCAAAAGCCTGGTCCCAAAACCAAAATTTTACTTTCTTCCTGAACAACAGGAGGGATGGGGTCGATCGTATTTCATTTGGAAGAGCGTTCCACAGGTGGGTGGGCTACACCCGAGAAGGCCCTGTCTCTCATCCCCGCCAGCCGCGTTTGCGATGTTGGCAGGAGCGAGAGCAGGGCCTCCCCGGATGATCTTAAGTTACGAGGTGGGACGTAGAGGCAGATGCGTTCAGACAAGTAAGCAGATGCGTTCGGACAAGTAAGCTGGGCCAGAACCGTATCATTTGTTCACTAAATTGAAGGAACACCTTGGTGAAAAACACTTTTCCAGTGACAAGGAGGTGAAAATCGAAGTGAGAAACTGGCTGTAAAAGCCAGAGGGAAACTTCTATGACACAGGCATCAAAAACACCGCAGAGATTAAGATCTTCCGGGGATGCCCCTACTTTCGGTCCCACTACTGTCACAGGCATGTTTGGCAGGGACGAGAGAGGGGGCCTTCTCAGTGACTGCCCCCTGGCTATGAAACTCCATTCCTGGCAAGAATAGATCACTCCCCTCCAGGCCCGTAGCCAGGATTTCGTTTCAAGGGGGGGGGGGCTGAATTTTTTTCAGGGGGGTTTGGGGGGGGCTGAGTTTCGGGGGGGGAGTCTGAGTGAAAGAGGGTCTAGCCTAGCAAACCTTTTGTATCATTACCCCAATACCCCCATGCATATGGGATATATTGAGTATGGTGATCAGATCATACTTCCGGTTAAGATGGCGGCATGCTAACAGCAACCTCTCCATCGGGGTAAGACGAAACCCCTCAATCCAGGCTATATCGCGACCATCCACCCCCCATTCTGCTTTCCCTGTATTGGCCCCTGACCAGCAACACCCCAGGACCCCGTAGGGGGCCTTGGGGGGTGACTGGTGTAGAACAATAAAACCGTATCCTCATATATCGTCTTGCCAATCCATTTCCAGTCAAAGTGCTGCTTTATGTTTATTGTCCGAAAGCCTGGTCCCAAAACCAAAATTTTACTTTCTTCCTGAACAACAGGAGGGATGGGGTCAATCATATTTCATTTGGAAGTGCGTTCTGCAGGTGGGGGGCTACAGTTGAGAAGGCCCTGTCTCTCATCCCCGCCAGCCACGTTTGCAATGTTGGCAGGAGAGAGAGCAGGGCCTCCCCAGATTATTTTAAGTTATGAGATGGGACGTAAAAGCAGATGCGTTCGGACAAGTAAGCTGGGCCAGAACCGTATCATTTGTTCACTAAATTGAAGGAACACCTTGGTGAAAAACACTTTTCCAGTGACAAGGAGGTGAAAATCGAAGTGAGAAACTGGCTGTAAAAGCCAGAGGGAAACTTCTATGACACAGGCATCAAAAACACCGCAGAGATTAAGATCTTCCGGGGATGCCCTACTTTCGGTCCCACTACTGTCACAGGCATGTTTGGCAGGGACGAGAGAGGGGGCCTTCTCAGTGACTGCCCCCTGGCTATGAAACTCCATTCCTGGCAAGAATAGATCACTCCCCTCCAGGCCCGTAGCCAGGATTTCGTTTCGGGGGGGGGGGGCTGAATTTTTTTCAGGGGGGGTTCGGGGGGGCTGAGTTTCGGGGGGGGGCTGAGTCTGAGTGAAAGAGGGTCTAGCCTAGCAAACCTTTTGTATCATTACCCCAATACCCCCATGCATATGGGATATATTGAGTATGGTGATCAGATCATGATATTAATAAACATAACAGTTTAAATAATGCACCAGTAAGGCCTTTTCGCGAACCACCATGAGAATTTCGGGGGGGGGGGGGGTGGGGGGGGGGGCTGAAGCCCCCCCCCCCTCCCCCGGGCTACATGCCTGGTCCCCTCCCTCCTGTCCTTCAGAAAGATGTTAAAAACTTGGCGGTGGGACCAAGCCTTTGGAAAGTGCAATAACGCAGCAATAGGAAACTTTACCCTACTGACCGGAGCCAATATGGATAATTTGAGATGGTTTTAACAGTTGGTTTTAACATGGGATAATTGATGTAAGTGTTTATGTTTATGTTCCAGCATTTAATGTTTGCCGTATATATGTTGTGCTCCTCCCTGAGTTCCCTTCGGGATGAGAAGGGCAGAATATAAATGTTTTAAATAAATAAATAAATAAATAAATAAATCTCGTCCAACACATGACAAAATGTATTGAACTGAATGGTGATTGTGTGGAAAAAATGTAATACCTATGCTACAATCTATGTAAATTTTATTAAAATATATTCATTCTTTGTATTTAAAAAATATGTAACCTTACTTTCTGGATAACCCTTGTATTATTTATTTATGTCGTTGATTTATAAGTCGCTTTATAATGCAACTCCCATAATTCCTGAACACTGGCGGGGCAGACTAGGGCTGATGGAAATTGGAACACTATAACACCTGTCCCCTGCGCTGTTGTATTTCATTAACTACTGGACTCGGGATTCAAATCTTTATCTAAACATATTTATTAGACGTATTTTAATATGTATTTTATAGAAAAATGTTTTAATAGCCGCCTTTTATAGAAATACATATTTATATATGTATTTGTGGTGTTTTTACAATGTTTATGTGTTGTAATTATTCTGTAACCTGTCTCGGGCCACGCAGAGAGGAGGGTAAGAAATAATAAAAAATAATAATAGTTCAATCTTTAAATCCTGGAAAAGTTGACACAATATGAGGATTTAAAGATCGAACTGTGGTATAGTGACTGAAGGCCGACAGGTTGCAGGTTTGAATCCGGGGAGAGCGCGGATGAGCTCCCTCTATCAGCTCCAGCTAATCATGCGGGGACATGAGAGAAGCCTTCCACAAGGATAGTAAAACATTAAAAAAAATCCGGACGTCCCTTGGGCAACATCTTTACAGGGGGCCAATTCTCTCACACCAGAAGTGACTTGTAGTTTTCCAAGTCGCTTCTGACACACACACAAAACTAGAGTAAAAAATACACAAAATATGGTTTTTGCCTCCTGCAGAATTCTGGGGTTTGTAGTTTAGTGAGGCTGTTCAAGGCTCCTCCCTAAACTACAAATCCCAGAATTCTTCAGGAGGCAGAAATCAGATTTTTCATGGATTTTTGCTCTAGTCTAGTGTGATGAGGTTATAGTTTGGACTTGGAATAATGTCTCCAAACTACAAGAAAGGAGACTCCACCTGAACATGAGGAAGAACTTCCTGACTGTGAGAGCTGTTCAGCAGTGGAACTCTCTGCCTGGAGTGTGGTGGAGGCTCCTTCTTTGGAGGCTGGATGGGCATCTGTCGGGGGTGCTTTGAACGAGATTTTCCTGCTTCTTGGCAGGGGGTTGGACTGAATGGCTCATGAGGAAGAACTTCTTGACAGTGAGAGCTGTTCAGCGGTGGAACTCTCTGCGTGGGAGTGTGGTGGAGGCTCCTTCTTTGGAGGCTTTTAAGCAGAGGCTGGATGGGCATCTGTCGGGGGTGCTTTGAATGAGATTTTCCCGCTTCTTGGCAGGGGGTTGGACTGGATGGCCCATGAGGAAGAACTTCCTGACAGTGAGACCAGTTCAGCAGTGGAACTCTCTGCCTTGGAGTATGGTGGAGGCTCCCTTCTTTGGAGGCTTTTAAGCAGAGGCTGGATGGCCATCTGTTGGGGGTGCTTTGAATGAGAATTTCCCGCTTCTTGGCAGGGGGTTGGACTGGATGGCCCATGAGGTCTCTTCCAAGTCAAGGATACTATGAAGTGTTGAAATCCTCAAATACTTCCTGGCTTCAGAGGGAAGACTTCCTCAGGAAGGGACGGAAGGAAACAACGCAGAGTGGGAAATTCCCCCTCAGGTTCAAAACAGCCTCAGGAGGCAGCGTGTTTTCAACCCCACTGAGACCCTATTCAAAAGGAAGCAGCCCGGCAACAACAAAACGCCCACAAAAGCAAAAAAAGGCGCGAAAGGCAGTCCCTCAGCAGCAGCATCACCATCCAAAGGGCCTCCATGGGTTCCGGCTTTTCAAATGTAACCCTTTCCCTTCCATTATTGGGTTTGAAACTGCGCTAAGTGTTCGGTGTAGACGGGGAAGGGGGGGGGAGGAGACGAAAGCGTCCTTCGTCTACTTAATCAAACGAGAGAATGAATCCACTTCAAATCCGGTTTATGTCTCCAGCAGAATTCTGGGGTTTGTAGTTTAGTGGGGCTGTTTTGGACCACAACTCCCACCATTCCTAACAGCCGGCAACAACTACAGCCGGCAGCAACTACTAATCCCAGCAACTACAACTCCCAAATGTCAAGATTCTATTTTCCCCAACATTTGGCCATATTGAGTATTTGTGTAGAGTTTGGTCCAGATCCATCATTGTTTGAATTTACAGTGATCTCTGGATGTAGGTGAACTATAACTCCAAAACCAAAGGACACTGCCCACCAAACCCTTCCAGTATTTTCTGTTGGTCATGGGAAAACTGTGTGCCAAGTTTGGTTCGATTCCATCATTGGTGGGGTTCAGAATGTTCTTTGATTGGAGGTGAACTATAAATCCCAGTAAGTACAACTCCTAAATGTCAAGGTCTGTTTTCCCCAAACTCCACCAATGTTCGTATTTGGGCATATTGAGTATTAGTGCCATGTTTGGTCCCTATCTATCATTGTTTGAGTCCACAGTGCTCTCTGGATGGAGGTGAACTACAACTCCCAAACTCAAGGCCAATGTCCACCAAACCCTTCCAGTATTTTCTGTTGGTCATGGGAGAACTGTGTGCCAAGTTCGGTTCGATTCCATCATTGGTGGGGTTCAGAATGCTCTTTGATTGGAGGTGAACTATAAATCCCAGCAACTACAACTCCCAAATGACAAAATCATAATTTTTGAAGTGATGGTCACTCCTTGTGTTGTGAGACGTTTTGTTGCCAAATTTAGTGTGATTTCGTTCATTGGTTCTTTTGTTTTTAAGGTATTTATTATGCACAGAGCATTTATATATATATATAGATAGATTATTATTATTATTATGCATGTTTTCGAACTGCTAGGTGGGCAGAAACTGGGGATGTCCGTAGACACCTCCAAAATGTTGTGCTCGGCATGACTACATGGATCGCCCTATTATTATTATTATTATTATTATTATTATTATTATTATGCATGTTTTCGAACTGCTAGGTGGGCAGGAGCTGGGGTTGTCCGTAGACCCCTCCAAAGTCATGTGGTCGGCATGACTACATGGATCGCCCTTTATTATTATTATTATTATTATTATTATTATTATTATTATTATGCATGTTTTCGAACTGCTAGGTGGGCAGGAACTGGGGTTGTCCGTAGACACCTCCAAAGTCATGTGCTCGGCATGACTGCATGGATGGCCCTTTATTATTATTATTATGCATGTTTTCGAACTGCTAGGTGGGCAGGAACTGGGGTTGCCCGTAGACACCTCCAAAGTGTTGTGCTCGGCATGACTACATGGATCGCCCTTTATTATTATTATTATTACTATTGTTATGCATGTTTTCGAACTGCTAGGTGGGCAGGAACTGGGGTTGCCCGTAGACCCCTCCAAAGTCATGTGGTCGGCATGACTGCATGGATCGTCGTTACCTTCCCGAAAGGGGGCGGTACCTATTGATCTAACCCATATTTTGCAAGTTTTTGAACTGCTAGGTATTTCGCTACCAAGGTGGAATGGAGGCACAGATTGGCAGCTTTGCAAAGCTCTTTTGCAAGAATGGTCCTGGGAGAGTGGCAGCTTTTGCAAAGCCTGGAATGGTTTAGGAGAGAAGAGGGGCAGCTTTGCAAAGACACCCTAGCACTCCAGGCTGCTTGTCCCTCGGAAGGAGCGTGAGGTTGAGAGCGAGAGAAGGCCTCCTTCCTCTCCCTGGGAAGGGAGGCTTGCTGAAGGCGGGCCCCGGGGAGGCCTCGGCTCCTCCTTGCGGGAGGCGCCTATCTGCGGGGCGGGCGGCCGGATTAGCTCATCTCGGCGGGCCGGAGCATTGGAGTGAGCGGCGGCGTTGGCTCAGCGTCCTTCCTCCCTTCTTCCTTCGGTCTCTCTGTGTCTCTCTCTCTCTCTTCCCTGCAGCCCTTCCTCCTCTTCCTCTTCCTCCCAGCCGGCTCCATGGCTCTGTGCAATGGAGAAGCCAAGGTCAGTGCCGCGGGAGGGACGGGGAAAGACAGGCGCCGAGGAGGGAAAGGGATCAAGGAGAGAGAAGACTGCTCGCTGCTGCTGCTTCTTGCCTCCCTTCCTCCTCCTCCGGAGCAGGGCTTTGTGTACAGGAAGGAAGAGCTTTTGCATTGCTTTCTCTTTCTCTCCTTTCCTTCCATGGCGGAGGAGGGGAGAAGAAGGGAGGGAATGGAGGAAGGAAGGGAGGAAAGAAAGGGGGCTGGCACTCGCCCCTTCCCCACCTCGGGCACCCAGAAAGGAGGAAGGAGGAGAGGCGAATGCCCGGGAGTCCCTCCTCTTCCTTTCGGGCACATGTCCCACATGGCTCCCCTTCCACAGCCAAGGCCCTGTTTTGGTTGTGTTGTGTGTTTTCCTGGGGGAAAGGGGTGGTGTGTCACTTCTGGGATGAGGCCTTGAGAAAGGAAGGGAAGAAGGGAGAGTTTAGTAGGAGTTTTCCCTTATTTTTTGGTGGTAGGCACCTTAGTTTCTGCACAAGGAGAGAAGAACCCATGTTAGTAGTTGGGGAACACTTTCTGGTTTAGGAGAGAAGAGCCTGCTGAGTTTGTTGACCCTACGTGGGTAAAGATTGGACTGGGGTTAAGGTTCATCTACTTGGGACCCTCTGGGTGTTTTGTACAGCAACTCCCACAATTCCTAACAGCCTGCTATAATTCCCAGAAGCCCCCAGCCTGTAAACTTGGGACCCTCTGGGTATTTTGGACTGCAACTCCCACAATTCTTAATAGCCTACTACAGTTCCCAGAAGTCCCCAGCCTGCAGACTTGGTACCCTCTGGGTCTTCTGGACTGCAACTCCCAGAATTCCTAACAGCCTACTACAGCTCCCCAAACCCCCCAGCTTGCAGACTTGGGACCCTCTGTGTGTTTTGGACTGTAACTCCCACAATTCCTAATAGCCTACTACAATTCCCAGAAGCACCCGCTTGCAAACTTGGGACCTTCTGGGTGTTTTAGATTGCAACTCCCACAATTCCTAACAGCCTACTACAGTTCCTAAAAGCCCCCAGCCTGCAAACTTGGGGCCATCTGGGTGTTTTGGACTGCCAACTCCCACAATTCCTAACAGCCTACTACAGCTCCCAAAAGCCCCCACCCTGCAAACTTGTGGCCTTCTGGGTGTTCTGGACGGCAGCACCCACAATTCCTAACAGCCTACTACAGCTCCCAGAAGCCCCCAGCCTGCAAACTTGGGGCCTTCTGGGTGTTTTGGACTGCAACTCCCACAATTCCTAACAGCCTACTACAGCTCCCAGAAGCCCCCAGCCTGCGAATGCAGGCTGGGGGCTTCTGGGAGCTGTAGTAGGCTGTTAGGAATGGTGGGAGTTGAAGTCCAAAACACCTGGAGGACCCAAGTTTGCCCATGCCTGAGTTACTGCAACCATTTCCTTATGCCGTCCTTCTCACCCTGAAGGGGACTAAGAGCAGCTTACAAGATATATATACATACAATATATTATAATATTAGCATAGTACAATATCAGTATTAAATATTACTAAATTGTATTATACCATTATATTTTAATGTTATTAATAATAATATATTACTATTATATTACTATTATATTGTAATATTAATATATTAATAATATATTATTACATTATTATTAGTATTATATTGTATTACATTATAATATTATTATTATATGTATACACAATATATTATATTATAATACTAGTATAGCACTGGAGACAAGGAACTGTCCCCGGCCCCCTCTCTCATCACTCTGGCCCAGAGCACCATGGGGTCATCGTACAAGCTCTTTTGCTTTCTCTAATGGTGACTTACCAAATTGCACATCCCAGGGTTCCATAGCATGGAAGTTGTGGTTTTGCAAGGCCTTTAGCCTTCTCTGGTAAGGAGACTCACCAAACTGCACATCCCAGGGTTCCATAGCATGGAAGTTGTGGTTCTGCAAGGCCTTTAGCCTTCTCTGGTAAGGAGACTCATCAAACTGCACATCCCAGGGTTCCATAGCATGGAAGTTGTGGTTCTGCAAGGCCTTTAGCCTTCTCTGGTAAGGAGACTCATCAAACTGCACATCCCAGAGTTCCATAGCATGGAAGTTGTGGTTTTGCAAGGCCTTTAGCCTTCTCTGTTAAGGACTGATAGTGCCCCACCAAATTATAAATCCTGGGATTCCATAGCATTGAGTCAAGGCTGTCAAACTATATTGATTCTAAATTGTAGAGGCTCCCTTTCAGTGGATGAGTGAGTACTGCTTCACTTCTTCTTTAGTGGCAAGGTATTGTTATATTTATTTATACCCCACTTTATCTCCCCAAAAGAGCCACAGAGTGGCTTGACATAAAAGCATTAGTATACAATTTAAAATATGTGTTATTGAAGGCTTTCATGACTGGGATCACTGGGTTGCTGTGAGTTTTCTGGGCCAGCTAACACCTCCCAAGAAAGGATTCCCCCAAGTAGGAAGCAGACAGGCATTGAAGCTGCAAGGCTATTCAATGCTAATCGAGGTTGCCAGTTGCAACATTCACACTTGCCTCAAATAGACAAGAGTTCCCCCCCCCCCCCGGCATCCCCACATATATATAAACCCCACATGCCTAGTTTCCAACAGACCTCACAACCTCTAAGGATGCCTGCCATATATGTGGGCGAAACGTCAGAAAAGAATGCTTCTGGAACAGCACGGAAAACTCATGGCAACCCAATTTAAAATATATTTATTTTATTTATTTAAGATATTTGTATCCTGTCTTTCTCTGCAATCAGTCCCAAGGCGGCTTACATGTAAACGCACAAATTGAAATATAAAAATATAAAGACAGAGGTAAAAACATGATAAAAGCATATATTTAGTAAATGTAAAGTAAAGGTTTCCCCTGACATTAAGTCTAGTTGTGTCTGACTCTGGGGGGTGGTGCTCACCTCCCATTTCTAAGCTGAAGAGCCGGCATTGTCCATAGACATCTCTAAGGTCATGTGTCCAGCATGATTGTATGGAGCATAAGCAGTACCTATTGATCTATTCACACTTGCATGTTTTCGAACTGCTAGGTTGGCAGAAGCTGGGGCTAGCATTGGGAGCTCACCCCGCTCCCCGGATTTGAACCGTCAACCTTTCAGTCAGCAAGTTTAGCAACTCAGCGGTTTAACCCGCAGCGCCACCACAAACATTAAAACAGAAGTAAACACAAACAGCACTAAAAGAATTCAGATAAAATCCATCATTGAACCCCCAATAATGTTCTAGATTATCTTAATACATCCCCAATCTTAAACTCTTTTTATTGGGATAATGATTAGATTTTTTGCCACTTTTCAATGTATGTTTGCCTCTGAAAAGTGTTTTGTTTTAATTCTGTTTGTGTAGTTCTGACAAGTGCTTTGTTTTGAAAGGAAAGGTGGATAGTGAAAACCCTAAGAAATTGAAAGGCTGCTTCTGTGTACACGCCAGTTCCGTCTAGTTATTTTATCCCACAAAACAGCAACAAAAAGACACTTTTCCATGTTGCCTGAAAGAAAACTACTTTTTAAAAAAACCTCATTTGGATACTATAGGTAGGTTAATGCCTTGCACATCTCATTCCCAGATGGGGTGTTTTCTCAGAACTTAAATAGTTTTGTGCATCTGGGCAAAGTGAGCTCTCATTCAGAAGCAAGAGAGTTAGTTTTCCACCGGCAAAGTCGAAACAGAGAAAATAACCTGATTCATAATTTTGCACAACTTGAAATATGCATATAAGAGAAGATATTCAACGTATTAATGAGATTGTTTTGGCTTTTATCTGTTAATTCAAACCCAAGTAAGTGGCAGAAAGGAATATAATAAGATAACAACTCTTTCTGAACCAAGCGCAGTAGACACATAAATGACATAAATGTGTCCACAGTGTACGGTTTAATAGTTTTGGTTGTAGTTGAGAGATAAGAGCAATGAAGAGTGATACTGATGATGCTGAATAGTCTTTTTTTGGTGTGAGGCCTCTGTCTATGGAATTGAAGAGGTAATTACAAGTTCTAATTGTTCTCTCTTGGCCTTTATATGTTACGTCCAAATGATGGAAGAAGCACGAACATTACAAGAAGGGTCCTTCTGCTGCACAATATGTGTGTAGTGGGTGGAAGTGACATCCCTTCTGTCATTGTGGCTTCTTTTAAGTGTTGCCAATGTGAAAGACTTAGAAGCCCTTACGGTCGTTTAGTTTTCTCAAAGGAGCCCTTTCTTAAAGGTTAAACCCCTGTGCCGGCAGGACTGAAGACCGACAGGTCGCAGGTTCGAATCCAGGGAGAGCGTGGATGAGCTCTCTCTGTCAGCTCCAGCTCCTCATGCGGGGACATGAGAGAAGCCTCCCACAAGGATGATAAAACATCAAAAAAAATCTGGCCGTCCCCTGGGCAACGTCCTTGCAGACGGCCAATTCTCTCACACCAGAAGCGACTTGCAGTTTCTCAAGTCACTCCTGACACGACAAAAAAAAAAGTTTTCTTAAGTCTAACTTTGCAACTTGGAGGCGAATGCGTAAAGTGCCTGTGTATGTAAGGATTATAATTGCTATTAGAAACTTAATTGCACAATTCCCTTTTTTGGTTTCTTATTCTTCCCAGTCATGTTTGTGTCTAAAAACACTCAGCCGAATAATTCATTTCTATTGTATTTATTAAATATGTTGTGACACAATTCTCTGGCTTGTAGACAAGAAATAATGACTTCTTAGACACTTGCCCAAATCATTCATTACTATTATATTTGTTAAACATCCTATAATTTAGTTCTCTGGCTGATGAATACAAACATTTAGCTGCTCAGTGAGTTTGGGAGTGAGAACGTAGTTCTGAGAAGTCATTGCATTCTTAAGAGGTTGCCTCAAAAGTATCAACCAGATACTAGTCGCTTTCTTAACTACAACCTCTTCTGTTTTAGTTATAAAAGGCTATATTGAACTGCTTAATTACTGTGCACATCTTCAGAATAAATATAGTTCTTGACATTTAGCATTGCTAGTTGGAGAGATCTTCTGTTTGCTTCTTTTGCATCAGGATCTTTAACAGACCAAACATTGCTAAATTCCATTTAGGGTTTAGAGCTCTTCTTTTCTGAGGTTGTCCTTGTTGTGTACCTTCAAGTTGGTCCAACATCTGGTGACCATATCATAGGATTTTCTGGGGCTGAGAGTGCGTGACTTACCAAAATGAGTATCCATGTCCAAGCTGGAGGTTGCATCCTGGTTTCCAGGGTTGTAGTCCAATGTTCAAATCCCTGCATTACTCTGGCTCTGCAGGGCTTAGATCATGGTCCAGCCCTCTCTGTGTTCAACTTTTTAATTATTTTATCTCATATCCCGTGTTTACTCCATTGTATTATTTTGTTATTATTTGCATTTTATTTGATGTTATTCTCTGTGTATGTATTTTATTTTGCCTTATTGTAATTTTTGGGCTTAGCCTCATGTTAGCCGTCCCGAGTCCCCTGGGGAAATGGTGGCAGGGTATAAATAAAGTTTATTATTCTTTATTATAAATATTAACCCAGGCCCGAGGGCCGGATGCAGTCCCTTGGACTCTTTTCTCACCGTCCTGTCCTTCCTTCTCTCTTCCTTCCCTCCTTCCCCCTTCCCTTCCACCCTTCTGCCTTCTTCCCTCTTTCCTCCTCCTCCTTTCTTCCCTTCCCACCCTTTTCCTCCTTCCTCTTCCTTCCTTCCTTCCTCCTATCCTCCTCCTCTCCTCCTCCTCCCTCCCCTCCCTTCTTCCCTCTTTTTCCTTCCTTCCCTTCTTCCTTTTTCTCCTTCCTTCCTTCTTCTCCTTCCTCCTTCCTTCTCCTCCTTCCTTCTTCCTTCCTTCCTTCTTCCTTTTTGTCTTCTCCTTCTTTTCTTCCTCCCTCCTCTCTTTTCCTCCTTCCCCCCTCCCTTCCCCTTTCTCCTTCCTTCCTCTTTCTCCTCTTTCCTTCCTTCTTTCCCTCTTCCCTCCTCTTCACCTTCCTTCCCTCCTCCTTCTCCTTTTTCTTCTCCTCCTTCCTTTCTCCCTCTCCTTTCCTTCCTTCCCCTTTCCTTTCCCTTTCCCTTCCTTCTCCCCTTCCTTCCTTCCTTCCTCCTCCTCCTCCTTCCTTCCTCCTTCTTCCTCCTGGGGAATTTTTAAGCTGGGAGAAGAGAGATAGAGAGGGAACATGAGAACCATGTTTAAAATTTAAAAGGGTGTCCCATTGAGAGGAGGAGGATTGACTTTCCGCTGCTCTAGAGACCAATCATAAGGGAGCAATGGGTTCAAATGGCAGGGAAAAAGAGTTGGCTGAAAAGATTAAGAACTTCCTGGAGGGTGGCATAGGCTGCCTTGGAGTGTGCTGGAGTTTCCTTCTCTGGAGGCTTTTCCACAGAGGCTATCTACTGGGAGTGCTTTGATTGTGTCTTCCTGCATGGCAGGAAGTTGGACTGGATGGCCCTTAGGGTCTCTTCAAACTCTAGGATTCTATATCTGGAGTAGACAATATGGAGTCTAATGGATACACCTTTTCTTTCCCATCCACCATCTCATCCTGACCAAGACCAACCCTTCTAGTATCCGAACGTGTCCTGTCTTTCCTTCGCTCTCTGTCTCCAAAAGAGAAGAGGAAGGGGAGGAAAGTGCAAGGAGGGGACTTGGGGAGAAACCCCTCTTGTCCCCTATGAATGGCTTAGATGTACTCAAATAAGTCCATTCTAATCAATATGTTTCAATCTGTAATTTGCAGCTTCTGTTCGTCTCTTTCTAAAATATGTGCATTTTTAAAATTAGCCAATATGCTGCTTATTCATGTGACTGTCGATATTTGACTTTCCAAACCAGTGATAAGGATATCATACCCAACAATACAAGATGGATTGCAGCTTCCATCTCTGGTACCCAGTGATTAGGAGTGATAGGATTTACAGTCCAACATCATGTAGAGCCCTCCTCTCCAATGTTTTATCCCTGTTCTAAATTCTTCATGGCAGGAAGAGAGATGAACAAGGTGTACCTTTTCTTATACAGTAATCTTTTCTACAGCAGTTGTGCACGTTGACACTAATAAGGCATCTCCCGTCAGAATGATGGCATGCTTTCTGTCCTTCATAACTCTCTTCGAGACAAATTTTCCCAAGCTTCATTCAACATAACTTGTATGTGTCAGGAGGATGAATTTAGGGCAGTCAGACAAATCCGGGAGGCAGCAGTTTGGGATAGTTGCGTTCTGCTTCATGGGGACTTTTCCTCAGTTTCTCCATGGTGCCTCTGTTACCTCTTTAAAAATGACAGATATTGTGCATGTCCACTCAGGATAGTCCATATTATTTATTGTATCAGAAGCGAACCGAGAGTACAGTCGTAATGTATTTAAAAAGCACAAAGTTTTAATTATACTAAATGTCCTTTGACAAGTAGCTGGCCACTTGGAGAGCCTCTGGTGTTGCTATAAGAAGGTCCTCCATTGTGCATGTGGCAGGGCTCAGACTGCATTGTAATAGGTGGTCTGTGATTGGCTCTTCTCCACACTCGCATGTCGTGGACTCCACTTTGTGGCCCCATTTCTTAAAGGTGCTGAACAGACTACGCTCTGGCAGCATGAGATGCAGAATCAACCTTAAGAAAGTGGAATCCACAACATGCAAGTGTGGAGAAGAGCAAAACTACAGACCACCTACTACAATGCAGACTGAGCCCTGCCACATGCACAACGGAGGACCTTATAGCAACACCAGAGGCACTCCAAGTGGCCAGCTACTGGTCAATGGACATTTAATAGAATGCCAAGTTTGCAAACTTTGTGGGTTTTTTTTAAATACAATTGTTTGGTTTGCTCCTGACACGATAAAAAAATCTCTGGCACGAGAGGATGTCTGCCTCTCGTGCCAGAGCGCAGTTTTCTGTGTGCCTCTCTTTTGGTGCAAACTCTAAGATGTTCTGGGGAGGCCCTCCTTTCGCTCCCGCCACTGTCACAAGTACAGTTGGTGGGGACGAGGGAGAGGGCCTTCTCAGTGGTAGCCCCCTGCCTCTGGAATGCCCTCCCAAGGGCAATAAGACAGGCCCCATCCTTCCTCTCCTTTCGTAAAAGCTTGAAGAGCTGGTGGTTTCAACAAGCTTTTGAGAATTACCAGTTCTAGCCCAGCCCCAAACATTGTTGAATATGGCCTTGTACGTCTTACCTATTACCCGGGTCATCCCTCTAATAGGCCCTGGAAATGGGTGTATCTGCTATTGCTGCTAGCCTTTTATAACACTGTACTTAATTCCCGGCCCGCTCAGATTTTGAGTTTGCACTAGCCTTGGCTCGGTTTTTAATTGCTATGAACAGGCAGGATTACTTTTAATACACATGTGTTATTGTGATATTTTTATGCTTATGTTGTTTTGTTAGTTTTATGTTATGCTGTTTACTTTGTATGTTTCAGTGATGTTACTTGGAAACCGCCCTGAGTCCCCCTCAGGGAGATAGAGCGGTATATAAATAAAGTTTTATTTATTTTTATTCGGTATCAGCCATGACTCAAGGTTCCGGTTTTTAGCCTGCCACTTTTGGACTCTTGCTTGCTGAAGTGTTCCTGCAAGTATCTCTGTAGATCTTAGAAAACTATTTCTTGATTTAAGGCATTGGTGTGCTGGCTGATATCCAAACGGGATGGGCCGAAGATGTCACTGCTTTGGTCCTTTCATTATTGTCTGCTACTTCCCAGTGGATGTCAGGTGGTGCAATACCAGCTAAACAGTATAATTTCTACAGTGGTTTAGGGCGCAGACATCCTGTGATAATGCGGCATGTCTCATTTAGAGGCATATCCACTGTTTTAGCGTGGTGAGATGTGTTCCACACCAGAAGCGACCAAAATGACAAACCATGGCTTCACCTAATTTAATCCATGCCCAGTTTTCCTTTATAATTTGTAGTCTCAGGGAGTCTTTACTCATTGAGTGGCAGCAGGGAGGGGAAATTATTTACTTGAGGAGATCTGGAGGTTTTTATTTTACCTGAGGCCTTGATCCCATGTACACCCTTGATGATAAAATACTCTCCTTGTGACTTTCTCTTGTCAATTCTATGTTGGGGATATTTGTTATGAACGAGCCTTACCAAGCAAAAGGTTTGACAGCTGACAGTCTTTGTGATGAGATAAATGCGGAGCTGTCACTATGTAGCGACCATATAAGAAGTACTCTCCACGTGATTCTGATGAGGCAAAACAACTGGATTTGCTGTGACAAAAAAGGAACATAAAAATCTCAGACTAAGATTTTCCTAGGGCCCTTCCAGACAGGACCTATATCCCAGGACCTGATCCCAGGTTTTCTGGGACTCGTAATCCAGTTTATAGCAGAAAACCTGGGATGAGATTCTGGGATACATGATTTGTCTGGAAAGGCCCCTGGAGCAGCGTTTCTCAACCTGGAGGTCAGGACCCCTGGGGGGGGGTGTCTCGAGGGGGTTTCAGAGGGGTCGCCAAAGGCCATCAATAAATTACAGTTATGAAGAAGTAACATAAATGTAAGGATGGGGATCACCACAAAATGAGGAACTATTAAGGGGTTGCGACATTGGTAAGGTTGAGAATCACTCCCCTAGAGCAGTGTTTCTCAACCTTCTTAATGCCATGACCCCATAAAGCCATAAAGTGGTTTTTGTAGCTACTTCAGGACTAATTTTGCTACTGTTATGAATCGTAATGTAAATATGTGATGTGCAGGATGTATTTTCCTTCACTTGACCAAATTTGGCACAAATAGCCGATACACCCTAATTTGAATGCTGGTAGTGTTGGGGGGATTGATTTTGTCATTTGGGAGTTGTAGTTGCTGGGATTTATAGTTCACCTACAAATCAAAGATCATTCTGAACTCCTCCAATGATGGAATTAAACCAAACTTGTCACACGGAACTCCCATGACCAACAGAAAATGCCGGAAGGGTTTGATGGGCACTCATCTTGAGTTTTGGAGTTGTAGTTCACCTACATCCAGAGAGCACTGTGGACTCAAACAGTGATGGATCTGGACAAAACTTGACACGAATACACATTATGCCCAAAAATGAAACACTGGTGGAGTTGGGGGAAAATAGACCTTGCTATTTGGGAATTGTAGTTGCTGGGATTTATAGTTCCCCTACAATCAAAGAGCATTCTGAACCCTACCAACGATGGAATTGGGCCAAACTTCCCACACAGAACCCCCATGACCAACAAAAAAATACTATGTTTTCTGATGGTCTTTGGCGACCCCTCTCACACTCCCTCGCGACCCCCAGGTTGAGAAACGCTGCCGTAGAGGCATGTCAGTGCATTCCCTTGGTATATATGCTCTCTAAAACTAGAAGGGGGCTTGTTTGGGAGTGGGACATGTCTCTGAATCAAGAACAGATTATTGGTTTTAGGTAAGTGAACATTCATATTCTAAAGCTGGTGGAAATAACTTCTCTCAATGCTGGGAATGTGACTTTAATCTGGAATCAGTTTTGAATACTGTAGAGTTTTCTGAGCATATTGTGGTGGGTGGATCTGAACCAGTCTATATCTCATCTTCACAGTTCTGTGGTTGACATTCAAAAAGAAAACCCTCCTTTTGCTTGGCCAGCCTCATTGTCTGACTCTACCTCTTCTGGAAAATAAGCAGAAGCTTTCACTTCCGCAACTCAAGTGACATTTACATTTACGTGAAATGCTTTTTAAAAGGATAAATTAATGATAACGGAGGAAGTGGCTTCGATATAGATATGAAGGTAAAGCTGTGCAGCCCTAGGATGTGGTAATGAGTTCATTTGACATCTCCTTACTCCTCTCCTCTATGCTTAGGTGTGCCTCTGTCATACATGTTTTGCTTTAGTGCAAGAATGACAGCAGGAGCAGTAAAACTACTTTAAAAGTGGAAGGTGGTTTCAACATTTGCAAGTATGTCATTGTGATTTTTGTGTACTTCTATGTATATTTCTGGAGCCCCCGGTGGCGCTGAGCTTGTTGACCAAAAGGTCGCAGGTTCGAATCTGGGGAGCGGTGTGAGCTTCCGCTGTCAGCCCCAGCTTCTGCCAACCTAGCAGTTCGAAAACATGAAATGTGAGTAGATCAATAGGTACCGCTCCGGCAGGAAGGTAACAGCGCTCCATGTGGTCATGCTGGCCACATGACTTTGGAGGTGTCTACGGACAATGCTGGCTCTTCGGCTTACAAATGTAGATCAGCACCAATCCCCAGAGTCGGATACGACTAGACATACTGTCAGGGAAAACCATATACAGTAGAGTCTTGCTTATCCAACATATATGGGCCAGCAGAATGTTGGATAAGCGAAAATGGTGGATAATAAGGAAGGATTAAGGAAAAACCTATTAAATGTCAAATTATATTATGATTTATCAAATTAAGCTCCGAAATACAATGTTTTACAACAAATTGACAGAAAAAGCAGTTCAATACACGGTAATGTTATGTAGTAATTACTGTATTTACAAATTTAGCATCAAAACATCACAATGTATTAAAATATCTGTGGATCCAGGCGGGAGGCAGACTGCATTGGATAATACGTACAGAACGTTGGGTGAGCGAAGATTGGATAAGTGAGACTCTACTGTGTGTGTGTATGTGTATATATATACACACACACACACACATATACTGTGCCTACAACTTGACATAGTCGTAAAACATCACTGCCAAAGGAAGTAATGAACTGACTTTAAGATATTTCCGCATGCAATTGGTTTATTTGGTTGATCAGCCACAGATGACAGCATGAATTTCATGAATTAGCCTACTTCTTTCCACATGGATCCTTGTGATTTGAATTACAGTAATCTATACAATCTGATAGCATGAAAGAGAGAAAAGGGTTTTATGTTATTTTACTCAAACCTCCTTCTGTATGATCGCACTGTTCATCTTGGATGTTGCTTTCTGAATCAAAGTATTCTTACTTAGTTAATGATTCCACTTTTTGTCTAATTCAAGTTCTCCTTGAGACAGTTTGCATAGAATCTGATGACAGTAACTATGGGCTTCAGTGCTGTGTGGATTTATATGACTACTAGCTATCCCCTGCCACACGTTGCTGTGGCCCAGTTTGTTGATCTGGAAAATAAAGTAATGAGAAAGTGTTGTTTTCTAATATATGTAATTTCTTTATGCTTGTGGGTAAACAGTATTTCTTGCTGTTTCTTTGCAAGTGTTGATGTGGAGAGTGTCTGGTTTGCCCACCCTAAAACATGCAACATATTGCCATTCTTTAAGGGTCCCTTTCAAATCTATGATATTATATCTCTCTGTGTGTGAATCATATCTATCTGTCATCTATCTATCTCTCTCTCTCTCTCTCTCTCTCTCTCTCTATCTATCTATCTATCTATCTATCTATCTATCTATGGCTGGATGGCTCTTTGTCAGGAAGACTTTGATTATGTTCTCTTGCCCTGATTAAGGGAGTTGGATTGGATGGCCTTAAGTATTTTCTGTTGGTCATGGGGGTTCTGTGTGGGAAGTTTGCCTCGATTCTGTCGTTGGTGGGGTTCAGGATGCTCTTTGATTGTAAGTGAACTGTGAATCCCAGTGACTACAACTCCCAAATGTCAAGGTCTATTTCACTCAAACTCCATCTGTGTTCATATTGGGGTGTATTGAGGGCTTGTGCCAAGTTTGGTCTGGATCCATCATTTTTTGAGTCCACAGTGCTCTCTGGATGTAGGTGAACTACAACTCCCAAACTCAAGGCCAATGCCCACCAAACCCTTCCAGTATTTTCTGTTGGTCATAGGAGTTCTGTGTGCCAGGTTTGGTTCAATTCCATCGTTGATGGAGTTCAGAATGCTCTTTGATTGTAGGTGAACTATAAATCCCATCAACTACAACTCCCAAATGACAAAATCATAATTTTTGAGTGATGGTCACTCCTTGGGTTGTGAGACGTTTTGTTGCCAAATTTGGTGCAATTTCATTCATTGGTTCTTTTGTTTTTAAGGTACTCATTATGCACAGAACATTTATATATACCGTATATTCCGGCATATAAGACGACTGGGCGTATAAGACGACCCCCAACTTTTCCAGTTAAAATACAGAGTTAAGATGACTCCCACGCATAAGACTACACCTGCGTATAAGACGACCCCTGACTTTTGAGAAGATTTTCTTGGGTTAAAAAGTAGTCTTATACGCCAGAATATACTGTATATAGATATCTTCAAATGACAAGATTTCTGTGTGGTAAATCTGTTCAGTTGCCAGTTGCTTCTCTCCAACCTATAAGAACAATCGATAGCCGTGGTTTCCTGTAAGCCGTTCTGCCTTTATAAGCAGCAGCTATTGTCTCTGTATACAGTAATGAGACATTGAAAGACTGATCTGCATCTGCAAGGTATTTGAAACTCCAGTGTTACTGCAAGAGTAGCAACTGTGTGTGTGTAGAATTGCAGCTCCAACTGGAATGTGTGTTTGTACATTTTTGAAGTTCTATTGTTTATAAAAAAGGAACCTTTTCAGACTCTTCAATTGATGGTTTGTCTTCTTCTTCTTGACTGCTATTCAGTCTTAACAGACATATCTGTAACATATGAAGGCAGAAAGGCCAGCACTAATGTGACTTCATAACAGCTAAACTCAAGATGCAGTGATTGCTCTGTTCTTCATTGTGGCACTGAAGTATTTATTATTTATTTATTTGCTTTATTTCTATACCGCATTTTTCAGCCCAAACAGGCGACTCAATGCGGTAGCACACGTCGTGTTGCATCATGAGAAGTAGGGTAGACAGGTGGCTACAGGGGACTAGTTAATGCATGGTAGAAGTGAAAAGAGAGGAGTCTAATGAGTCAGAATGGGAGGCTTGTGAATATATGGATGTCCTTATTTGGTGGGCCATTTTTTTGCTAGTAATTATTGGAAGCCATTTAAATGGGAAATCATTTTATCATGTTTCTTTGTTGTGTATCCATCATAAATTGTCTGTTGGGCTGATGTAGTTGAGACTGTGATATCAAAAGAAGATATTTAGGGGTCTTTTCTGACTACTAGCCAGACTGTGTTATTGCTTGCCAATCATTTTGCCTTCCCATAAGGGGAGAGTGACAGCAACTTGTTGCTGAAGTCATATTGAATTTGGGAACATTTCTTCAGTCCGGTGTAGCAAAGAACACTCAAGAGTTCTGCTACAATACCAGCTGAATACTAACTATTGGTAAAAGTAGAGATGGTGCCTTCTGCCCTTGTGTCCTGCATCCACCTTGTTGTCCTCAGTGGCCAATAAAGTGGTTGTAGAAAGCTTATAAGTCAGGACATAAGTGTGGAAAGCATCCTCTTGCTTTACCAATAATTGGTATTCAGAGGCATGTTGGTCAGACCACACCTGGAATAAGGTAAAGGTAAAGGTTTACTCTGACATTAAGTCTAGTCGATTCCAACTCTGGGGAGTGCTGCTCATCTCCACTTCTAAGCAAAGAGCCAGCGTTGTCTGTAGACACCTCCAAGGTCATGTGGCCAGCATGACTACATGGAGTACCATTACCTTCCCGCTAATGCGGTATCTGTTGATCTACTCACATTTTGCATGTTTTCAGACTGCTAGGTTGACAGAAGCTGGGGCTAATAGTGGTAGCTCGCCTTGCTTGCTGGATTCGAACTGCCAACCTTTTCGTCAGCAAGCTCTGCACTCAGCAGTTTAACCCGCTGCATCACCAGGGGGCCCTTATTGTGTCCAATTCTGGACACCACAATTCAAGGCATATGTTGACAAGCTGGAATGTCTCCAGAGGAGGGCGACTAAAATGATCAAGGGTCTGGAGAACAAGCCCTATGAGGAGCGGCTTAAAGAGCTGGGCATGTTTAGCCTGAAGAAGAGAAGGCTGAGAGGAGGCATGATGGCCATGTTTTTGTTTTTTTTGTCGTGTCAGGAGCGACTTGAGAAACTGCAAGTCACTTCTGGTGTAAGAGAATTGGCCGCCTGCAAGGACGTTGCCCAGGGGACGCCCGGATGAATTGATGTTTTTATCATCCTTGTGGTAGGCTTCTCTCATGTCCCCACATGTACATATGTGAGGGGAAGTCATAGGAAGTAGGGAGCAGGCTTATTTTCTGCTGCCCTGGAAACTAGGATGCGGAACAGTGGCTTCAAACTACAGGAAAGGAGATTCCACCTGAACATTAGGAAGAGGTTCCTAGCAGTGGAACTCTTTGCCCTGGAGTGTGGTGGAGGCTTCTCCTTCAGAGGCTGGATGGCCATCTGTCAAGGGTGCTTTGAAAGTGATTCTCCTGCTTCTTGTCAGGGGGTTGGACTGCATAGCCTACGAGGTCTCTTCCAACTCTATGATTCTATCCTGGGGGTAGTCCAATAGTCATCATGACTAATAACTACTGGTAGCTTTGCCTGCAAAATTTTCTTACTGCATTTTAAAGAGCAGATTGGTAGCTGCCTCTGATTTCAACTACAGTAATTCACGAAGAGCTCATGATTAGTGGCTGTGACAGAGAAATAGATGGGCTAAGTTAAGGTCCTACTACATTCCGTATCATTACTTGATCTCTTTCTCTCTTTTTGAAAAGCACCACGGGGATTTGCAGAAATGTGCTCTTGTTCTCTGAAGCAGGGAAACCGAGAAGTCAAGTTGTCAAAGTTACATATTCAGCTTTTCCAGTAGTTGGAAGGGAGATCTGAAACGCTGAACTAATTTTGGGGCATTTAGTAATGATATCTGCCAGAATCTCTGCAGTCTCATTGTTACCTTTGAAACTACCTCCCATTAGTTAAGAGTTCATGTGCAGAATTCTCACATATTTGAAAACTGGTAATGCATATTGATCTTTAATGTATAGAGGATTTGCATTCTTTAAGCATTCTCTCAACCTTCCTAATGCCATGGCCCTTTAATACAGTTCCTTATGTTGTGGTGACCCCTCAACCTTAAAATTATTTTTGTTGTTACTTCATAACTGTAATTTTGCTACTGTTATGCATCGTAATGTGAATATCTGATATGCAGGATGTATTTTCATTCACTGGACCAAATTTGGCACAAATACCTGATATGTCCAAAATTGAATACTGATGGAGCTTTGGGTGTGTGTGTTGATTTGCCATTTGGGAACTGTAGTTGCTGGGATTTATAGTTAACCTACAATCAAAGAGCATTCTGAATTTCACCAACGATGGAATTGATCCAGACTTGGTACACAGAACTCCCATAGCCAACAGAAAATACTAGAAGGGTTTGGTGGTCATTGACCTTGAGTTCTGGAGTTGTAATTCACCTACATCCAGAGAACACTGTGGACTCAAACAATGATGGATCTGGGACAAAACTTGACACGGCTACTCAGTATACCCAAATGTTGAACACTGGTGGGGTTTGGGGAAAATAAACCTTGACATTTGGAAGTTGTAGTTGCTGGGATTTATAGTTCACCTACAATCAAAGAGCATTCTGAACTTCACCAATGATGGAATGGATCCAAACTTGGCACACAAAACTCCCATGACCAAAAGGTTTGGTGGGCATTGGCCTTGAGTTTTGGAGTTATAGTTTACCTACATCCAGAGAGCACTGTGGACACAAACAATGATGGATCAGGACCAAACTTGGCACAAATACTTAATATGCCCAAATGTGAACACTGGTGGAGTTTGGGGGAAAAGACCTTGACATTTGGAGGTTGTCGTTGCTGGGATTGATAGTTTAAATACAATGAAAGAGCACTCTGAACCCCACCAATGATAGAATTGGGCCAAATTTCCCACACAGAATCCCCATGACCAATGGATTATATTGTATTTTCTGATGGTCTTTGTGACCCCTCAGACATCCCCTCACGACCCCCGGACCCCGACCTGCAGGTTGAGAAATGCTGCTTTAGGAGATTCATATCTTTTTAATTGTCAAAGTAGTATTGATGGTAGCTTACTGCTAGTAAAAGTCTTAGCTTAAAAATAACAAGTTTGGGTTGCTGTAAGTTTTTTGGGCTGTATGGCCATATTTCAGAAGCATTCTCTCCTGACATTTTGCCTGTATCTATAGCAGGCATCCTCAGAGGTTGTAAAACTAGGAAAATTGGGTTTATATATCTCTGGAATGTCCAGAGTGGGAGAAAGAACTCTTGTCTGTTGGAGGTAGGTGTGACTGTTTCATTTGGCCACCTTGATTAGCATTAAATGGCCTAGCAGTTTTCAAGGTATGGCTTCTTACTGCCTGGGGGAATCCTTTGTTGAGAAGTGATTAGCTGTCCCTGATTGTTTCTTTCCTGGAGTTCCTCTGTTCTAAAATGTTCTTTATTTACTGTTATGATTTTAGAGTTTTTTTCAATACTGGTAGCTAGATTTAGTTCATTTTCATGGTTTCTTCCTTTCTGTTGAAATTGTCCACATACTTGTTGGCCACTTTTATTGCTCCAGTTTATTAATAGGTGAAAATACTGCATTATTAAAAGTCAATAATAAATTTACCAGGCAGGTATGAAGGAAAATGCAAGGCACTTGGGGACAATGTGTTGTTGAAGGCTTTCATGGCCATAATCACTGGGTTGCTGTGAGTTTTCCGGGCTGAATGGCCATTTTCCAGAAGCATTCTCTCCTAAAGTTTCACCCACATCTATACTGGAAACTAAACAAGGGAGGTTTATATATCTGTGGAAGGTCCAGGGTGGGAGAAAGAACTCTTGTCTGTTGGAGGCAAGTGTGAATGTTGCAATTAATCACCTTGATTAGCATTGCAAAGCTTTACAGCTTCAAGACCTGGCTGATTGCTGCCTGGGGAATCCTTTGTTGGGAGGTGTTAGCTGGCCCTGTTTCAGTATTAAAAACTCTAAAATTAGGACAATAAATAAAGAGCAACACTCTGAAAACAATAATTATTCTTTTTGAAAGTTTTGAAAATAGCATTCACAAAGAAATGAACACCGACTGGTCTAAAGTATGTATGTGCCTAGTGGGGAGTAACAAAGCACAATTTATTTATAGACACCGGTTTCTTTTCTTAAGTAAATGTGAATATTGGGTCTTCAGAATAGCATCTACTAGTAAGATTCTTTTTTGGGGGGAGGGGGCAGTATTACAAGAAAAAGAGCAGAGAGGAAATGAGTGTGACAAGCTGATATGTGTCCACCATAAATTCCTTACTCAGCATTATGAATATGAACTAGGTCTGTTTCATTGTTTGTGCATTATGATGCTCCTGTTTTTTACGCATTAATTATATAGAGTACTAGCCGTGCCCTGCTACACGTTGCTGTGGCCCAGTCTGTGTATATGTGTTTTGTGTGTGTATATATGTGTGTGTACATATTTGTGTATATGGGTATATATGTGGTTTTGCACATGCATTGTAATGTAATGTTTTTTGTTTTTGGAAGAGACTTTTTAAGTCTCTTCTGCTGTGTTTTCAGTGTTTTTATGAGTGATGGTCACTCGTTGGCCTGATAGGTGTATTGTGTCAATTTTAGTGTCATTTTGCCCAGTGGTTTTTGAATTACATTAATCCAACAAACAATTATTTCATTTTATTTATATAGATTGTATTGTATTGTATTGTATAGTGAAAACAAAGTGCAGTCCATAAACTGCATGCAGCCTCTGGAGCCAATTTTGTGATCCTCGTGCCTCCTTGCGCCCCCCCCCCCCGGGTTAAAAAAGAAGTTGTACCCTAGGAGACATAGAACCATTTTTGGAGCCCTTCCTGGACCAGTTTCAAGAAAGGCCTTTAATATTATTGGAAGTGACTTTTGACTGTGGGAGTGGGATAAAAATGTGGCAAAAAAATGCCCCCACTGCCCACAGAAGGCATTGGAAGACATTTGGGGGGAAGGGGGCATTGGGTTGTTTGCAGTCGGTGGTTGGCTGCTTGTGTGTGTGTGGCGGGGACGAGAGACAGGGCCTTCTCAGTAATTGCCCCTCGGCTATGGAACTCCCCTCCCTCTTGTCCTTTAGAAGGATGATAAAAACATGGCTGTGGGACCGAGCCTTTGGGACTGTGCAGTGAGGCAGCGATTGGAACCCTTAGTATGCCAACCAAATTCGATATGGTTGTTGAGAAAGTTTTAACTAGTGGATTTTAACATCAAGATATGTGATTTTAATGCTTTTGTATGTGTATGGTATTATATATTTCAGCATTGAATATAAATGCTTTAAATAAATAAATAAATAAATAAATACAGGCGAAACATCAGGAGAGAATGCTTCTAGAACAGGGGTTCTCAAACTAAGGCCCGGGGGCCGGATACGGCCCTCCAAGGTCATTTACCCGGCCCTCGCTCAAGGTCAACCTAAGTCTGAAACGACTTGAAAGCACACAACAACAACTAACAATATCTCATCAGCCAAAAGCAGGCCCACACTTCCCATTGAAATACTAATAAGTTTATATTTGTTAAAATTGTTCTTCATTTTAATTGTCTTATTTTTAAGTGGGTTTTTTGCACTACAAATAAGATATGTGCAGTATGCATAGGAATTCATTTATGTTTTTTCAAATTATAATTCGGCCCTCCAACAGTTTGAGGGACTGTGACCTGACCCTCTGTTTAAAAAGTTTGAGGACCCCTACTTTAAATAAATAAATAAATATTAAATATACTACAAATACTATGAAATGCTTCCTTGAAGCCATAAGGATATTTCTATGTCCAAATTTCTCTCTTACCCATGCTTTGAGAGGCGGTGTGATGTAGTGCTTTAGTTGTTGGACTAGGACTGTAGGTACCAGGATTCAAATCCCTTCTTGATGCTGGAAATCTGCTGGGTGACCTTGGGGAAGTCACACTCTCTCAGCCCCAGAGGAATTCAAAACCTTTCAGAGAATACACTGATTGCTTTGCCTTAAGGCTAGCATGAATCAGAAATGACCTGAAAGCAGTTGTGATGCGATCAAAGATATTTTTCTTTTCTCTAGCCCTACTTTCACGCTCTGATTATTGAGTCAGTATCACAAACACTGACTGGCAGTAGTTAACCATAGTTTCAGATAGTGATTTTCCCAGCTGTCTCTGGAGGTTCCAGGGATTAAATATGCAACCTTTTGCATGCAAATGATTTGCTCTGCCACAGAGTTACATGAAGGTACTGTGCTACCAAGAATGCATTATACAGGAATGCCCGATAAAAAGGATCCATTCTCATCCTATTTACAAAGGCTTCCCAATAGTATTTGCAAGCAATTCCTTCTTGCCAGAGGTGAGTAGCCATGTAAATTCAGTAGCTCTCCACAGTTTTTTCCCATCTGAATACCATCCCTTCGATTGTCAGATTCTGCTTGCCTATAAATTACCATTCTGCGTTCGACTGGTAAGAAGTTGCTAAGATGTAAGAAATTGCTGAATATTATGGGCATCTAGTATTCTCTGTGTGGCTAAACAGATATGGATTTCTCTCTTCACTACACTGATAGCTGTGATGTTTTGTATATGCTGTAGAGTGTGGTCTGTAAAATATATTTTAGTGAAAACCTGTGTAGAATGAATTTTGCATAATAAGACATTTTAATTATTTGCCACAGTCTGAGTGGAAGGAAAGTATGAATTCTAGCACAGAATTTGGAATGTCCCCCTACTGAGGGCCTGCAGTTGTCTCTGCTGCCATTCCTTGTTTTCCAGATTTGGGCAGTCAGGGGCACAGAATAGAAATCCCCTTCTCCTGCCCTCTGTGTCGCAGTGGTCTCTGGCCATGACATGGGTCCTACACCTTCACATGCAGTGATGTTAGACTGGTGGAGCATACTGAGAAGAGTGTCAGAAGCAAATTGAGACTACAATTATAATGCATAAGAAACCACAATCAAAGTTAAAAACTTGGCATTATGTTAAATTTCCTTTGACCAGAAGCTGACCAATTTGAATGCCTCTGGTGTCACTGTAAGAAGGCCATCCATTGTGCATGTCACAGGGTTCAGATTTATGTAGGTGGTCTGTGGTTTGCTCTTCTCCATACTCGCATGTTGCGGGCTCCATTTTATATCCCGATTTCTTAAGATTGGCTCTGCACCTCATGATGCCATACCACAGCTTGTTCAGCACCTTCCAGGACGCCCAGCCTTCTGTGTGCCCAGAGGGGTTTTTCTCATCTGGTCTCAGCCACTAGTTGCGGTTCTGGGTTTTAGCCTGCCATTTTTGGACTCTTGCTTGCTGAGGACGTCACTGCATGTTACGGGAGAAAAGTAGGACCTGTGTCATGGTGGAAGACTTCTACCACATGGAATGTGGGAGGGGGGCAGTTAGGGTATCCACTCCAGCCATCAGTGCTGAACCACTGGGTCTTGGGAAATACCTGCCATCTCTGCAGTGGCTGTGCAGTGACTTATACATGGTATATAGGGTTCTTCCCATATACTGGAAGTATTTCTGCTAAATAATGCTCTCATTATTTAGCAGAAACACACACACACACACACACACACACACCCCTACATACAGGCAGTCCCCAAGTTATGAACAAAATAGGTTCTGTAGGTTTGTTGAATTTGTATCTAATCAGAACAGGTACATTTTTAAAGTGTAAACCCCCCCCCCCCCAATACACGCGCGTGCACACACACACATATGCATGCAATCTTTGGGTAGCATAGGGTAAGGGTCACACTTTTCTATGGTGTTTGCCATATGTGCCCCTTCTTCAGAAGATTTCACCTCGCATTCTGTCCCTAGGATAATTGGATTTAGAAAAAATTGGCTTGTTGTGGAAACAGGGATTGGAGATAAAGCTTTTGTGGAGACACCTTTTCTGCATGATAGCTCTTCCAGGAGCAGAATTCCCTTTCTAGGGATAGATTCCTCTCACTTCCTGTTGTCTCACTCCATTCTAAACTATGAGTCATTTGTAAATCGGGTATTTGTAACTCGAGGACTTCCTGTACATAAAGATTTTAAAGGTGCTTTCTGCCTTTCTGTTCTTGCTCTGCATGGATTATGTGTGAATAAACCACTCGTGTAAATGATATTCATATTTCTAGCTGGAGAACGCTGGAGAAGATCTCAAGGATGGTTTATGTCGCTATGAAGGAGCTGTAGTAATACTTGACGCTGGAGCTCAATATGGGAAAGTCATAGATCGTCGAGTCAGAGAACTCTTTGTCCAGTCAGAGATCTTCCCCTTGGAAACCCCTGCATTTGCCATCAAAGAACAAGGATTCCGGTAAGATTGATCTCTTTGTTTTGCTTTCAGGGATACCGACTTTTATCTATAAGACCAGATCAAAGTCTTGCCTAGATCTTTTATTTATTGTGAGCTACTTGGCTGTCAAATTTATTGGATAATATTTTGATTTCCTCTGTAGCTCTTGAGGGATAGTTTACACATCGATGAAAACGCAGATGCTGCTAGGAGATTGTATGTTTGGTGCACCCAAGGTCACACGGAAAATGCTGATGGGAGAAATTTAGGTTATAATTCTTTCTGCAATTTGTAGTTTCCATGTGCAAGAATTTTTTTGATGGGAATCAATCCCCTGCCACTTTCTAATATGTTAAAGTACTACATATCCCATGCTCTTTTCCCCCTTTATACACAGATTAGCTGTTCTAGAAGCTTAAGTTCATCTAAGGCAGGGGTCCTCAAACTTTTTAAACAGAGGGCCAGGTCAGAGTCCCACAAACTGTTGGTGGACCAGATTATAATTTGAAAAAAACATGGATGAATTCCTATGCACACTGCACATATCTTATTTGTAGTGCAAAAACAAAAACCCACTTAAAAACAATACAATAATTAAAATGAAGAACAATTTTAACAAGTATAAACTTATTAGTATTTCAATGGGAAGTGTGAGCCTGCTTTTGGTTGATGAGATAGGATTGGTGTTGTTGTGTGCTTTCAGGTAGTTTCAGACTTAGGTTGACCCTGAGTGAGGGCCGGGTAAATGACCTTGGAGGGCCATATCCAGCCCCCAGGCCTTAGTCTGAGGACACCTGCTCTAAGGACTAGGGCAATAATTTATTTGCAGTAATTATCTATGTGTAATTTTAGCTCAGTTGTTCCCAGCCTGTGGTCCGTGGATCACCAGTGGCCCTCAAGAACGAAAATATGTTCCGTGGCCTCACCATTACTACACTGTTGCTTCAAAACCATGCAGCAATGAGAGTGACTGGGCTCGCGAAATACTCTTATAGTGCCAAAGGCAATGGGAATGTCAAAAGGGAAGAGGCTGACGACCCACCAAAGATTACTACTACCACATCAGCTCTATTGAATATGGTTTTCTGTGCATGACTGCTGGATGGTATATGTTTTGTATCAGAAACTAGAGCTTTATTTATTTATTTCGTATCAAAAGCATTGCATAAGTTAGGATAAAAAAAGATAAAAATAGAAGGAGCACAAGCGGCTAAATATCTCTTGATCAGAAACGGGCAACAACAATGACATTGTTTGTAGCCTCCAACTATTCTTCCTCTGTGCATGTGGCAGGGCATAGTGGACAAGCATACAGATGCAGAGTTGTCTGTTCTGCTCCATAGTCACACAAGCTGGGGAATTCTTTTAGAAACTAGAGCTGATGTGGTCTATCCAATGCAATTTTCTGAATCAGCACCCCAAAGTTGACCAAAAACTGATTCATAACCCTTTTGGTACTAATGTTGGAGATTAAAAAAAAGGGAACCTCTGTTTTAGCTCCTCATCTCATCACTTCACAAAATAGCAATGGGTTAATCTGGTTGAATGCCTTGGATATATTTTCAAAAAGTGAAGAAGCCCAACCTTAGATTACTAAAGTGACCTGTGGTTTGCTGCCAATATGCTAGCCTTAAATATATGGTTCCTGCTATTCTTCTTCAAGACTCCCAGGTTTCAGAAGGAAGGAATTCATTAGTTTGTAAGGTACCCAAGAGTACGTTCTTTCAAGGCACAGAGATGGTAAATTTAAGTAGGTCTTTTGTACCAACCTTAAGGTGAATAGTAGGATTTCTTGTTTGGACTTTTCAGGAACAGAATCCTGCCAGTTATGGCCAAGGTGCTAAGGGTGTTAGAAATAGCAAAACAGAGGGATGAAGTCAATTATTATCAACATGTTAATGACACATCAGTTCCAAATATTTAGGCCAGTTCATTCAATGTAATATAAGATATTGGACTGGAGAAGCTCCTTTCAGAAAAAGAGAGGAAGATGCAGTTAGTTGCCTCTTTAATCTCTCGGTTTAAGAACAAGATCAGACCTTCAACAGCCTTGGGAACTCCCACCAGGTGCCATAAAGGTTATCATTGTGACAATAGAAGCCCCCAGTGGCACAGTGGTTTAAACCCTTGTGCCAGCAGGACTTCTGACTGACAGATTGGAGGTTCGAATCCGGGGAGAGCAGGTGAGCTCTCTCTGTCAGCTCCAGCTCCCCATGCAGGGACATGAGAGAAGCCTCCCACAGGATGGTAACACATCTAACATTCGGGTGTCCCCTGGGCAACATCCTTGCAGACGGCCAATTCTCTCACACCAGAAGCGACTTGTAGTTTCTCAAGTCGCTCCTGACACAAAAAAAAGGGAATCTAACAGGATTCACAAGAAAAATTACTGTCAGCATCAAAGTGAAGATGATACAAGTGTAATCTGGCACCCAACGATTATGCAAAGGAACTGAATGCAGATACCCTTTACTTGCAAGAAGATACATTCAGAAACTGCGTGGATTCACAAGCCTATAAAAGTCCAACTGGGAAGAACATTGTAAGTGTAATGGCAGCAGAGACAGCAGGTGTGCTATTGTTCTTCCACACCTGCTGTTCTATCAAACAGTCTTTAAAAGTTAACACTGCAATTTGGTCCTTAGTTGTAACATGGTTGTAGGATAAGTGGGAGAGGCTCAGTCTACAGAGTGGCAGGAGAGGATCTGCTGATGAACGGGGCGATCCAGCAGTTTTATCATTTCCGCTGAGCCATCCACAGAATAGCAATCATAATGTTTTCTCAAGAGATCTAGTATTTAGACTAATCTATGAGTTATTGAAGTGAACTCATGCAAAGTGGGTCATACTCCTCTAACATCAATTGGGATGGCAGAAACAACTACTCACACATTTTTATGCTTGCTTCTTTTTTATGCTTGTTCTAAAATAGAGATGAGTGAGTAATTCTTTCAGTGTTATTTCAGTGTAGTATTTTCAAGGTAGCTGTATAATATTTACACTTCTGGAGCCTAAGCATGTGTCCAAAGCCATTTGAAAGTTTGGGGTAAAGTTCCCTCCACAATGGATATTTAAACATGCTTTCATTGTGTATTTCTCCATGTCAGCGTGGTTGGACTGGATGGCATTGTGGCTTCTTCCAACCCTATAATCCTGTGCTTATATTATTTTGATGAATGTATACACAAGCTCCACCAGGAGAATAACTTGGAATAATACATACATTAGAAAAATACTATATTCCCGAAGATATATGAAATCACACATATTTCAATAAGTTTATGTGAAATTGTGATCGTTTTAGAATTTTTTTTCATGTCAGGAGTGACTTGAGAAACTGCAAGTTGCTTGGAATTGGAATTGGCTGACTGCAAGGACATTAACCAGGGGAAACCCGGATGTTTTACCATCCTGTGGGAAGCTTCTCTCCTGTCCCTACATGAAAAGCTGGAGCTGACAGATGGGAGCTCACCCCGGATTTGAACCGCCAACCTTTCGGTCAGCAGTCCTGCCAGCACAAGGGTTTAACCCATTTTGCCACAAGGAGCTCCTAATAATTTGCAATTCAGTCATCAGATAGGATAGAATGAAATACAACAATGAGAAGCTGAAGCAAATTAAGCTTTACAGATGCTCCTTCAAAAATTCACTTATCTAAACCCTTCTACTTAGAGTGTCTCTGCAACAGGGACAATAATTGGTGAGAGTTTCTTTCTGCATAAGTTTAGGGACATGCCATGACAATACTGTGGTCCCTGTGTCCCTTTCAGACTCCTTTTTCAGGATATGAGGTACAAGTTTGGTTTTTCCAGTTTAAAACATACCTACTTTTCTTTTGATTCTAAAATTTACAAAAATTGAAATAAAAATAATCACTACTGAGATATATAATCGGGCAAAGATATCTTTTGTATTCCTGTTCACCTATGGGAATATTTGTTTTGTGATTCTACTTTTGTGCAAGAGTCAGAAAAATGCTTGATTCACATCTTGGATTAAAGATGCTTTTTATGTGTGTACTTAAAGACGCCATCTCTTGGCAGCGCAATTCAAATAAAAGGCCTACTGGGGATTTTTTAAGAAAATCATTTGTTCTTATTTTTGTTGGAAGATAAGAGGCATAAAATATTTGAGGATTCAGAATATATAAAGTGCCTCTTTTCAATGTCAGAAGTTCAGAAATTTGAATAAATGACACAGAATTTATCAGAATTCTTTATTTTATTTATGTTAGAATAGGTTAGTTGCCTAGATACTCACTTTATTTGCAGCCTTCTTTGTCCCTAAAGCAATCAGTTGACTCTTTTATGTTAATCTAAAATGTAACTGTTTAGAAGATCCAAAATCATTGTGTGTCAACTGTAGACCTGCTATTTTCAAGAGTATTATTTTTATTATTAACTTTATTTATACCCCACCTTTCTCCCCATCGGGATTCAAGAATGTGATGAATATACAAACAAGCAGCTTTACCTATCAAGTCCTAACGGTGATTTTCCATGAAGAACCACACCAGTTCAATTTCTTGTATAAACTGGAATCTGAAGCGTAATTAAACTAAATATTTATTTACTTACTTACTTACTATTTTGAACATTTTACCCCACCCTTCTCAACCCCTGAGGGGACTCAGGGCGGCTTCCAATTGGCAATAATTCAATGCCGCATCATAAAATACAGAATAACAAATATAACAATTAAACATAAACATTAATGATAAAGATTAAAACGGTGTACTTACACTCTGATTTGCTATTGCCAGTCTGGTGGCTGTTTAGCTAGCCATCTACTAATGATTACTCCACTTAACTTATCCAAATCCTCTTCCATGCCATAGTCAAACATTATCAATTGTCCTTTAACCTGATTCGCACAGCCACGTTTTAACCTTTTTTTCTAAAGGTGAGGAAGGATGATAATGACCTAATTCCACAGGCGGGGGGCCACCACCGAGAAGGCCCTGTCCCTTATCCCCGCCAAGCATGTTTGAGTCAAAGGCGGGGCCAAGAAGAGCCTCCCCAAAAGATCTTAAGATGGGAATGAATTTAGACGAATAATAATACTTATTATTTATATTCCGCCCTTCTCTCCTAGAGGACTCAGAGCAGATTGCAGCATTTACATACATAAGCAGACATTCAGTGCCTTTACAATCATATACAAAGAGACACACACACAAACAAAGGTAGAGGCTTCTTTCATTTCTGGCTTTTGGCGACGGTGCTCGTCTCTGACTCTGGGGAGGTGCTTTCTTCATTTTCAAGCTGAGAAGCCTGTGTTGTCACCTCCTAGTTGTGTGGCCTGCAAGATTGCTTGGAGCATCTTTTTCCACCAAATCGGTACCTATTTATCTACTCACATTTGCATGTTTTCAAACTGCTAGGTTGGCAGGAGCTGCAGCTGACGGGGAGCTCACCTCGTCTCGCGGATTCAAACTGATAGCCTTTCGGTTGGTAACTCAGCCTACCTACAGGTCAGCAGTTCAGCAGCACAAGGGTTCAATCCATTGCACTACTGCGGCTTCAATAACGCAGAGATTGGCTTACAAACTGAGCCTGGAATCTCAGGTTTCAGCAGTGGCTAGGGGGGCTTTTGCACAATTAAAACTTGTGCACCAGTTGCGTCTGTACCTTGGGAAATCAGACTTGGCCACGGTGATCCATGCTCTCGTCACATCTAGGTTAGATTACTGCAACGCCCTCTACATGGGGTTGCCTTTGAACATTGCTCAGAAGCTTCAAATAGTCCAGCGAGAGGCAGCCAGGTTAATAACTGGAACGGCATACAGGGAGCACACAACTCCCATGTTATGCCAGTTCGATTGGCTGCCAGTTTTCTACCGGGCACAATTCAAAGTGCTGGCTTTGGCCTATAAAGCCGTAAACGGCCCCGGCCCAATTTACCTGTCCGAATGCATCTACCCTTATGAACCACTGGGAGATTAAGATCTTCTGGGGAGGCCCTGCTCTCAGTCCCACCACCATCACAGGTGTGTTTCGCGGGGACGAGAGACAGGGCCTTCTCAGTAATTGCCCCTCGGCTACGGAACCTGCTTCCTAATGAGATCCCTGTTGTCCTTTAGAAGGATGATAAAAACGTGGCTGTGGGACCGGGCCTTTGGGACTGTGCAATGAGGCAGCGATAGGAACCCTTAGTATGCAAACCAAATTCGATATGGTTGTTGAGAGAGTTTTAACTAGAGGATTTTAATGTCGAGATTTGTGATTTTAATGCTTTTGTATATGTATGGTCTAATACAGGGGTCCTCAAACTTTTTAAACAGAGGGCCAGGTCACAGTTCCTCAAACTGTTGGAGGGCCGGATTATAATTTGAAAAAAACATGAATGAATTCCTATGCACACTGCACATAACTTATTTGTAGTGCAAAAAACACTTGAAAACAATACAATAATTAAAATGAAGAACAATTTTAACAAATATAAACTTATTAGTATTTCAATGGGAAGGGTGGGTCTGCTTTTGGCTGATGAAAAGGATTGTTGTTGTTGTGTATTTTCAAGTTGTTTCAGACTTAGATTGACCCTGAGTGAGGGCTGGGTAAATGACCTTGGAGGGCCGCATCCGGCGCCCGGGCCTTAGTTTGAGGACCCCTGGTGTAATATGTTTTGGCATTGAATGTTTGCCATTTATATGTTGTGCTCTGCCCCGAGTCTCCTTTGGGGTGAGAAGAGTGGAATATAAATGCTTTAAATAAATAAATAATAGACTGGCTTAGGGTATGTCCAGAAGGATGTAAGACCCAGTTTGTGTAATCAAAAAGTCAATTAATTAAAAGGATTTTCCACCTGAAGACCAACACATCTGTTTGTATGCTTCTCAATGCACCAGAATGAGACATCAGGGATCATATTTTGTTGCAGAATCCACAGCAAACTGGGTTTACAAAGTAGGCATAGTTCATCATTGACACCCGAAGAGTCAATGCCATTGAAGTGCCTTTTCTTATCTCTGCCAATGAAATTAATTGAGGATGGGGGAAATCCCATGCCTTTTTTCCTTAACTGACTTTACTACTTGCCACTCAGTTGATCTGAACATGCGCTCTGCCTCAGTCATTGCTCTCCAGAAGGAGCTGATTCTGCATCTTTCACTGCCTTTTTGGGTTCCTCTTTGGTTCTGAACCTTCATTAGTGCTTAAGGGCCAGATATTGACAACCAAAGGGAGGTAGTAGAGCTACGAAGAGGATCCAGAGAAGTTATGCAAAAGATTTATTTATTTATCGTGTCATCAGCAACCATACCATTGTATTACACTTCTAACAGAACAAAACAAACACACAGATTAAAAAGAAAAAGAAAACACAGATTTTGCAAACTTGGTAGTTGGTTAAATGTCCTTTGACCAGTATCTGGCCACTTGGAGTGCCTCTGGTGTTGCCGCAAGAAGGTCCTCCATTGTGCATGTGGCAGGGCTCAGCGTGCATTGCAGCAGGTGGTCAGTGGTTTGTTCTTCTCCGCACTCGCATGCCGAGGATTCCACCCTGTAGCCCCATTCTTAAGATTGGCTCTGCATCTCATGGTGCCAGAGCGCAGTCTGTTCAGCGCCTTCCAAGTCGCCCAGTCTTCTGTGTGCCCAGGGGGGAGTCTCTCATCTGGTATCAGCCATTGATTGAGGTTCTGGGTTTGAGCCTGCCACTTTTGGACTCTCTTTTGCTGGCTTCAAAAAGGTGGATTTGTCTCTGTAGATCTTAGAAAACTATTTCTTGATTTAAGTCATTGACGTGCTGGCTGATACCCAAACAAGGGATGGGCTGGAGATGTCTCTGCCTTGGTCCTTTCACTATTGGCTGCTACTTCCCGGCGGATGTCAGGTGGTGCAATACCGGCTAAGCAGTGTAATTTCTCCAGTGGTGTAGGGCGCAGACACCCCGTGATAATGCGGCATGTCTCATTAAGAGCCACATTCACTGTTTTAGTGTGGTGAGATGTGTTCCACACTGGGCATGCATACTCAGCAGCAGAGTAGCATAGCGCAAGGGCAGATGTCCACTGTGTCTGGTTGTGATCCCCAGGTTGTGCCAGTCAACTTTCATATGATATTATTTCTAGCACCCACTTTTTGCTTGATAGTCAGCAGCGTTTCTTGTAGGTCAGAGCACGGTCCAGAGTAACTCCCAGTTATTTTGGTGTGCTGCAATGCTCCAGTGGGATTCCTTCCCAGGTAATCCTCAGAGCTCGGGATGCTTGTCTGTTCTTAAGGTGAAAGGCGCATGTCTGTGTTTTAGATGGATTAGGGATCAGTTGGTTTTCCCTGTAATAGGCAGTAAGAGCACCTAGAGCTTCGGAGAGTTTCTTTTCAACCATCTCAAAGCTCCCTGCTTGAGCAGTAATGGCACGATCATCAGCATAGATGAAACTCTCTGTCCCTTCTGGCAGTGGCTGGTCATTTGTGTAGATGTTGAACATGGATGGAGCAGGCCGTTCTTCTGTTTCCGCCATCTGCTTCTCTGGCCCTGGAACTCAACAAAAAAGCTCCTGTTTTGTAGCAGGTTTCTATGAGGCGGGTGAGGTGGTAGTCCTTTGTGATATTATACATTTTTCTCAGGAGGAGGCGGTGGTTCACAGTATCATAGGCTGCTGACAGGTCTATGAAGACAGCTCCTGTGATCTGCTGCCTTTCAAAGCCATCTTCTATGTGCTGAGTCAGGTTCAGCACTTGTGATGTGCAGCTTTTGCCTTTCCTGAAGCCAGCTTGCTTTGCTCTCATTGAAAAGATGAGAGATCCATCCGTTCTTCCAGGCACAGCAAAGGGATCCTCAACCTGACTGTCTCTTCAGAAAAGTTGGACAGAAAGAGGAGAGACAAGCTTGCCAAGGATCCTTTCGCTGTGACTAGAGAAGTGTCAGGTTTCTTGTCTTTTGCTAGATTACTTTGGATTCCCTTTGCTGCCCAACCTCACTCGTAGACTGGCTAACAACAGTCAAGGGCTGATGGTTTGGCAGTGGAGATGATTCGGTGAAGTCAGCTGAAAGACAAGAAACCCATCTGCCCCTCCAACTGTGAAAGAGGGATCTGAAGAGAGTGACAAGTAGGTTGGAGGCCACTTTCAAGCCGACCATCTGGCTATGTAGCAAGGCCGATTGAGGGGTGGAAGAAAATGAATGGTCAGTGACTGAAGAACATTTGGTGAGTTCTGAAGAACATTTGGTGGTTATCCACAGCCAGCCTGCTTGCGTCCTCAGGTGAGCCAGCTGTGGACAGCCAAAGGCAAAAAACTGGAGATTGAAGAGACTGTTGGGAAGAGTTCACTGTAAGAAAAGCACTGACCCCATCTGCTCTCCCTGCTAAGGCAGAATAAAGCCAAAAAGCTATGACCACAGCAAGGAGAGTGGTGAAGTCAGCACCTCTTTTTGGTTCTCCTATAATAGACTACAGCAAAAACTTGGTATGGGAAAAGCCTGCTGCAAAAAAGAACTGATTCCCTCTGCATTTCTTGTCTTGGCAGGGAAGTGCCAAAGTGTCACTGCTACTATCTTTTCAAGCACATTTTTCAAGCACACATTCTAGTTCCTTTGCTTGGTGAGCAGAGGAACTGCATTGGTTTATGTACAACTCAACCCAGAATTTTGGAGTCAAATATTGACATTCATTTCTTACTTATACAGAAGTATATTGTAGTTTGTGTTATAAAGAGGATAAGAAATGGTATTGGGATTTTGATGTCTGAAAGTGTTTTCTGAAATAAGCCAAATAAATAGAAGCAACAAAGGTTAATAGCTGACTTGTAGCCTTTGAACACCATATTTTAGATCAAAGTCAGCCTTTTGAATTGTGTCTGAAAGATGGCAGGAAGTCAATATAGATAGATCCTCTAGGACTGGTGTAATGTGTTTTTTGCCAGCTGCCCTCTTTGGGAGCAGAGCTGGTGCAGTATGCAATGGCTACCTTTCCCCCTTAGTCCAGACAACTTCCTAATCTTGACAGTTTGTTCCACAGAGGTGCAGCTTGCTGGTTTTGTTGTTTAACAATGTCTTCGCACTTGTGCTGAATTGCTTTAAATGGGTCTTGTGCAAATGTATAGTAATATATATTAAAGCAATGTTGACTTTCAAAATCCATGTTTATATTTTTTTTGTTGTTGTTTTAAAACGTCTGTTTTTTTTCCCCTCAGGGCTATTATCATATCTGGAGGTCCAAACTCAGTCTATGCAGAAGATGCTCCCTGGTTCGATCCGGCAATTTTTACAATAGGCAAACCAGTTCTTGGAATCTGCTATGGCATGCAGGTGCTGATTGCATTTTGCTCAGATAGCATTTTGTGCATATATGTTAAGAGTCTGGGTATTTTTCTGCATAATATGTAGAAGAACAGTGTATGCAAATTATAGCAGGAAGTAGATGTCTTGAACTAGACGTCAGGCAATGACTCCTTTGAAAAAAACTGAAAAACAGGTATCATTTACTGTGCATGGTTGCAAGGATTCTGTAGGCATATGTCTTGTAAATGTTAGTTTTGTAATGAATCATGGGTTTTGTGAGTCCATCACTGGGGAGGAAAAACATTACTTTTAATAATGAAATTGCAGTCACATAATAATAATAATAATAATAATAATAATAATAATAATAATAATGTTTGTATGCCACCACCATCTCCCTGAAGCAACTCAGGGTGGCTAACAAAGCACTCCAAAGGGCCACACATTAAAAAAAAAACCAATTACATATTATTTATTTATTTGCAACATTTATATCCCGTCCTTCTCACCCCGAAGGGGAGTCAGAGCGGCTTACAAGTTATATGCACCTACAATATATTATATTATTAGCATAGCACAATATTAGCATTATATATTACTATATTGTACTATACCACTATACTGTAATAATATTATCAATAATACATGTAATATAAAAGATATAATTATTATAATGTATTATTATTAGTAACGGCGCTCCATGCAGTCATGCTGGCCACATGACCTTGGAGGTGTCTATGGACAACGCTGGCTCTTCGGCTTAGAAATGGAGATGAGCACCACACCCCAGAGTCAGACATGACTGGACTTAATGTCAGGGGACAACCTTTATTATTATTATTAGTAGTAGTAGTAGTAGTAGTAGTAGTATTATATTGTATTACATTATAATATTGTTATCAATATTATATGTGTATACAATATATTATATTATTAGCACAGCACAATATTAGTATTCTATATTACTATATTGAACTATTGCACTATACTGTATTATTATTATTATTATTATTATTATTATTATTATTTCCCTGCTGCAGTTTTTAGGAAAATTAATGTGATGACTAAGATACTATGAGCAGTTTACATGGACAGATATTGCGTCCAGCCCTCCCAAAATAGTTTTTCTAGACACTTCCTCCTCATTTATCATTTATAGAAACACGTTAAGTATGCAAGATGTGCATGAGTAGAATGCACAAGGTCTTGACTGAAGGCTTGTAGTCAAGGTAATACCATTGGACAAAAAGAAGAGGTTGTTTGGAAATAGTAGGGTCACCTAAAATGAGAAACAAAATTAAAGGGTGGGGAAATTAAGCCTAACAATATGAAAATAACCAGAACAAAGCAGTAGCAAGAATGAAGTGCTAATGACAAAAGAGGTGTGTTTTATACAATTGATGTAATGGGGGTAAAAAGGGGAGCTGACAAATGAATGAATGGAGAGAGTTCGTTGCACACAAGGGACCATGTGGCAGGCTGTGAAAGAACATAAGAGAAAGAAGCACACAAGGGAATGGCGGCTTAATAAGGAGATTAGTATTTGATGAATGGCGAGGCTGAGAAGGAAAGTAGAGCGCAAACAACAAAAGATAAGTGGGGCGAGACCATGAACTGACTTGAAAGTTAGAAATTGTTCAAAATTTTAATACGGGACAATAGAGGAAGCCAGTGAAGGGAAACCTGTAGAGGTATAATATGATTAAAGCGTGAAGGGAAGAAAATGAGGCATGCCAGAAGTGTTGAGACTGAAGAATACGTTTAAGTGGAGAGGTAGGGAAAGCAGTGAGCAAAATATTGTAATAATCAACACAAGATAGAATGTGGGTGTGAAGAAAGCTTTTAATGAATAAGTAGATAAGAGGGGATGAAATTCAGAAGTATTGGAACTGACAGACCTTAGCTAGAGCAGTAATGTAACACAAAAAGGGATTTAAAAAATATCACTCAAGCTCCTTAACTTGCTGGGAAGACTGAACAACGATTTCGCCAAAGAAGGGAACAAATGGAGGTTTAAGAGGAGGTGGAATACATATTGAATTTGAGGTAATGATCCAGTATTGAAGCTGTAGTAACTGTAAGAGTCTGAGATATTAGCAAGAGCAGAGGAAGGGAACAGGAAAGAAGAACAGCATATTGCCAGCATAATAATGATAATACAAATCAAAGAAGGAAATTGGGCCACCAAGGGGGAAAGTATCAAATAAAGAGAAGTTGGCTTTAATTTATCTCTGGGGACAATTGACAGAAAAAAGAAAATTAGAAAATATGTCAATAGAAGCTCTAGAACAGTGTTTCTCAATCTGGGGGTCAGGACCCCTGGAGGGGTCACGAGAGGATTTCAGAGGGGTCGCCAAAGACCATTAAAAAACACATATTTCTGATGTTCTTAAGAATCCCTTTGGCATCGTTGTTTGGGTTCACAGTGCTCTCTAGATGTAGGTGAACTACATCTCCCCTAAATCACCATCAGGTTATCCAAAATCCCTCCAGTATTTTCGGTTGGTTATGGGGGTTATGTGTGGGACGTTTGGCCCATTTGTGATTCAGAGCGCTCTTTGATTGTAGGTGAACTATAAATCCCAGCAATTAGTACAACTCCCAAATGTCATGATCTATTTTCCCCAAACTCCACCAGTGTTCACATTTGGGCATATTGAGGATTTGTGCCAAGTTTGGTCCAGATCCATTATTGTTTGAGTACACAGTGCTCTCCAGATATAGGTGAACTACAACTCCAGAACTCAAGGTCAGTGCCCACCAAACTCTTCCAGTATTTTCTGTTGGTCATGGGAGTTCAGTGTGCAAGTTTGGTTTAATTCCATCATTGGTGGAATTCAGAATGATTGCAGGTGAACTATAAATCCCAGTAACTACAACTCCCAAATGACAAAATCAATCCACCCCAACCCCACTAGTATTCAAATTTCGGCGTATCGGGTATTTGTGCCAAATTTGGTCCAGTGAATGAAAATACATCCTGCTTATCAGATATTTACATCACAATTCATAACAGTAGCAAAACAGTAAGTACAGTTCTGAAGTAGCAGCAAAAATAATGTTATGGTTGGGGGGTCACCACAACATGAAGAACTGCATTAAGGGGTCACGGCATTAGGAAGGTTGAGAACCACTGCTCTAGAACAAGAGTGGTCAAAGTACGGCCTACTCAGTAATGGCATTTATGGCCCCTGAAGCCCATTCAGTGCCCTCAAAGCTTCCCAAAGCTGTCCATTAAAATTGATGCTATTATCAGTCTTTGCCCCCAAACCATGCCCAACTCATACAGAGAAATTTTAGAATTCAGACCTGCAGCAAAATTTTGCATTTCTGAACGCAGATTCCTTGTTCAAGACAGGTTACTGTGGCCTCTTCCTTCTTAGTTCATTACTCTCCTCATTTTTCTGTTTCCTATCGTCTCAAGTGCATGCCTAAAAGAGAACCAAAGTACTTTGACACCAGTTTTGACTTCCACCCAGTTTGTACTTCCAAAGCTATGTCTCACAATTCTCTAAGACTGTTTCTCAACCTTTCTAATGTTGCAACTGATTAATATAACTTCCTCATGTTGTGGTGAACCCCAACCATAAAATTATTTTTGTTGCTACTTCATAACTGTAATTTTGCTACTGTTATGAATCGTAATGCAAATATTTGATATGCAGGATATATTTTCATTCAGTGGACCAAATTTGACACAAATACCCGATACGGCCAAATTTGAATACTGGTAGGCTTGTTGGGGGTGGGTGGGGGGGGGTTTGATTTTGTTATTTGGGAGTGTAGTTGCTGGGATTGATCGTTAACCTACAATCAAAGAGCATGCTGAACTCCACCAACGATGGAATTAAACCAAACTTGGCACACAGAACTCCCATGACCAGACCAACAGAAAATACTGGAAGGGTTTGGTGTTGACCTTGAGTTTCGGAGTTGCAGTTCACCTACATCCAAAGAGCACTGTTGATTCAAATAATGATGGATCTGGACCAAACTTGGCATGAATACTCAATACTCATGCCAAGACTGTTTTACAATTTTTATGATTGCCGATTTATTTATTTATTTATTTATTTATTTCGGTTACTTCTACCCCGCCCTTCTCACCCCAGAGGGGGACTCAGGGCGGCTTACAAAGGCACAATTCGATGCCGGCATCAACATAACAGTAGAATAAAAACAATATAGCAGCAATTAAACAATTAACAATCAGTTTCTGCACTGCAACAATAAAACCAATAAAACCGATTTCACCTAATTAACGCTCAGCGTTCGCCATCTCATAGTCCAAATTGTTTTAATTATCTACGTTCAGTTGTGGTTTTATTATTGTAATTGTCATGTAGTGGCATCGTATCGGTGCCCTTTGTAAGCCGTACTGAGCCCCCCATCGGGGGTAGAGAAGTGACGGGGTACAAATACCATAAATAAATGAATGAATGCCCGCATGTGAACACTGGTGAAATTTGGGGAAAGTAGACTTGACATTTGGGAGCTGTAGTTGCTGGGATTTGTAGTTCACCTATAATCAAAGAGCATTCTGAACCCCACCAATGATAGAATAGGGCCAAACTTCCCACACAGAACCACCATAACGAACAGAAAATACCGACGGTCTTTGGTGATTCCTCTGACACCCCCTCACGGCTCCCCCAGGGGTCCCAACCCCCCAGGTTGAGACGCACTGTTCTAAGATAAAATAATGAAAGTTAGTATTATCAAATCTCTATCACTGTAAATTATGAATATACCCTAAAAAATTTTAAAAATGGTAAAGACTCCATGTGTACTGAGCTTAGTCATTCTTCACTGGTCTCTTTTGATGATGATGATGATGATGATGATGATGATGGAAATCTTTGCACAACGCATCTACAAAACTTCAAATTCTCCCAAACTCCCTGTACCTAAATTTTGGAATTTTCCTCTAACAGTTATAATTTGGAGAAGCGGGGTTGCTATTGAAATATGCAAGTGTGATCTACAACAAAATGTTGCAGAGTGCATTGGAGAGCTTCTGATAAAGTTACTGCATTACATTCTCCTCCACTTAACTGTCATTTGTTGAGCATGCTAGGTTCTTGTTGGGCTATTTTGCCAAAGGAAGAACTTAAATTCTGGACGCTGAAATTGCTATTAGTATGTGAGATCTGTAAGAAGAAGTGGAAGACAACCTGCATTAGTTGTTCAAGGAACTTGGAGAAAAAGGAAATTTGTGGAAACAAGGGTGGCAAGATGGCAGCGTCTAAGATGTCTCAGCCAAAAATAAAGCATAAAAATAGGATGAAAGCCTGTATTTATAATGAATGAAGACAGACAGTGAAATTTGTGCCAGAGGTACTCAGCAACTTTACAGCAAGATTGAAAATAGCTAAGGGGAGACCAGTACATTAGAAAGAAAGTAGGTTGAAGGAAGCAGATGTAAAAGGAACCTCAAAGTGTAAGAGCAAGGAACAAAAACTGCAATAAGAAGATGTAAGGGATGAAATGATGGAAGCATAAGAAAAAAAAAGCTTGTAAGGCAGAAGTTTTTAGAAAGGTGTAGAAATCTAGCTCATAGAAAGTGGGGGAGAAACTGAAATCTGAAAGACAATGAATTAAATGGAGAAGAAATTGGAAATAAAATAGTGTGTAGAAATGACAGTTTCTAAAATTGACCAACAGCATGATTTGGGGAAAAAGATGTTTGGAACAAAAAAAAAAAAGAGTGAAAGAAGCCAGGAATATAAACAAGTTCTTCGATTAGTATAGTTAAATAAGATAATGAACATAAGATGAGGGGAAAATGGGTTCTGAAAGGATGGAATAACCCAAACAGGAGCACATACTCATTCTGCCTTAGAGTAAGGAAAAGGTAAAGGTTTCCTCTGACATTAAGTCTAATCTTATCCGACTCGGGGGTAGTGCTCATCTCCATTTCTGAGCTGAAGAGCCAGTGTTGTCCATAGACACCTCCAAAGTTATGTGTCCGGCATGACTGCATGCAATGCCATTACCTTTCTGCAGAAGCGGTATCTGTTGATCTACTCACATTTGCATCTTTTTGAACTGCTAGTTTGGCAGAAACTGGGGCTAGTTTGGCAGAAGAGTAGACACATGCCTTAGAGTAGACACATCTAAATCAAGTTGTCTGACAACACCCATTTATCTCAATGGTGTATTCTAGTTGGGACAAAAATGGGAAGACATATGACCATTGAACACAAATTTAAGTGAGCCAATGTACAAGTAACATGAGCAAATATGCCTCCCAATGAATCCTAAGAATTAATTAGCATAATCAAGTAAAGAAATACATATTTTTCTGAGAACAGGCAGAAAAACGTGTGGGGCCAACTCTTATGAAAATATTTTCTATGAGATTGGTTTCTTTATAAGGGCAAAGCAGTGCATTGAAGTCCTTTAGAAACCTTGATTAAGTTCAGAAAAAGTTTGGCAACTTCCATCTATATGAATAGAATTGTGTCATGTGCTGGGATTGAAACTGCCATACAGCAATGCACAGAACCAAAAACCAGCATCATAATGTGATCCTATGTGAGCTGGTGCAAAACTGTTTTTCAGATTCTATTCATCTCCGAAACATCAAAATACAACTGCTTAAAATTTGTTGTAACAATGCAGAAACAGTCAAGCGCAATAAATGCCATGTCAAAACAGAACTCCCTCAAATAGCAATGTTTCATGAGAAATCAAATACGGTATAGTGAGAAATAATAATAAAGCAAGTTTTAAATTGCTGACTGCCATAGACGTGCTTATATGCGCAAGGAGAAGACTGCTGATTGTATAGTTTGTAATCCAAGATACAAATAGTAGCTTACTGGTGGTCCAAGGGGATGGATAATCTTCCTCTATGATATGTTGAAAGAATAATAACCAGCATTTTCACATCTGTCTGAACAATGTAATGAAGGGGGAGCAGTATCCCTTTGCTTTATATTACAGATCACACAAGGAGCTCATTCCCAAAACCACATATAACAATAACTAGTATGTTTTTATGTGTTCAGTAAGGAGGTCAGAGGGAGCCTAAGAGCCACATTGACCCCCCCCCCCAGACTTTATGAGGTTTATGGTATGCATTCCTACCACTCTTACTCTACGTATAGGTGATTCTTAAGGAAGAAGAGCAAGTCCGTACATTCTAACCCATAACTCAGCAATAGGATGGTAAGAATAGTCTTTCCAATTTGCTATTAACAAAGGTGTAATCAGGTGCCAATATCTTTGTATGATTAGCAACATTGAAAAGATGGGAAGGTGACATGTGCTGGTCCATCCACTCCAGTTGTGTTCCTCGGTCTAACACAATCCTTGTATTATGGCCAGCATAGGGAGATCCCAGCCCCTAGGCTTGGTGTGGACCACAGGAGGCTTTCCCATCTGTTTCCAAATTTCTTCTGCTCTCATCTCCAATCACTGAAGCTATTTAAAACCTGAGTAGCTGTTGCATGAAACTAAACTTTGGTTTCAACCCTCAGGAATAAGTTGTATGAGGAGAGCTCTGGTTTAAAGCCTGAGACACTATTTCTGTGGGACCTTCTCCTGGAGACACATGTATTGACTTGATCTTTTGCAGATGTTTTAGATCCAGAATATCAAGGCAGAAAATCCCAAAATATCTGTTTTGAACTGGGTTATCTGAATCCATACTGTCATATATCCCAGTTCAAAACAGAAAATGTGTGATTTTATTCAGCTGTGTGGAAGGGGCCTGTGTGAGCTCTACAAAATGCTGGTATATGACCCACTGAGATCCTTATGAAGATGGTATTTGGCTCACAAAAGGGAAAATATTCCCCCATTTCAGCATGAGAACATGTTTGTAAAAACGAAGCATTCTCTCCTTGGCACAGTCTTCATAGGTTCAGCAGGTTTCTTTTGTAGTTGTTTACATAATGGACTGGCAGAGGATGCGACTGGCACAGCAGACATCTCTAAGCTTCCCCAGGATATTAATAATTTATGATTAATTGACATTTAAATAGGGATTGAGAATAAGGCAAAGGTGTTTATAACCAGTAGTAGTTGGATTCATTGGCTATAGTGGAGAACTGATGAGCACATGTGAAAAGTCAAAGCAAATAAGTATGCAAAGTTACATGTGCTGATAGATGGCTACTTGCTTTATTTATTTTTAAAAGTCCAACACCTTTCAGCCACTAACTGAGTTGGCCTTCCTCAAGAGTTACAATAAAAATACAAATATAATGTCTTATTGAACCTAGCCTTTTCTCCCTTGCAAAAATTGGAGTAGATTGCTAATACTAATAAGAATAAGAATAATATTTATACCCCACCTTCTCTCTCTACAAAGGAGACTCAAAGCAACTTCTATTAAAAGCATTTTAATCCAATTGTAAAATGTACAAACATCAAAACAGCACCTCCTCCAGATGTTACAACAGAAGAAGATCCCGTAGCAAAAGTGGCCTCTTATTTAAACACCCAAACTGTCAATGCCCAAGCCCTGTTTCTGGTAACAAGAGAAAGTGCAGCAGAAAGCCAGCCTTTAGTGACACAACCAGAAATTACAGAGGTTTCCATACCCGAACAAGTCAAGCCTCATTGCATGATCTATCTCAAACCCAAGTTAGAGCAGAGTCTTCCAATAAGCATGCATGACACAATACAGTCAAGCTGTACCATGCCAACGATTGCATTCAGTTTCAATCCTAAAGCACCTAGTTATGTTCCAGGAACCCTCCAGACCCAAACTATCTCTGAACAACAGTCTTTGTTCCCACTTGATGTTTTAAACAACACCTTCTACAGAAACCCAAGAAAGGACTTGGCAAACAGAGGCATTCAGAAATTCTCTGACAAGCCAGAAGACTACATATTGTGGAAAACTACAGTCAGCTTTCCAACAACTAAAATTGTCTGTAGAGGAAGAGTTAGCCCTATTGATAGCTTGGTTGGGTCCCCTCTCTTCCATACAAGTGAAGAGAATTTACGTGGCAAACATAAACAGCCTATATGCAGCTTTAAATTGAATATGGAACAGACTTGATGAGTGCTATGGATCATCTGCACAGATAGAAACTTTGCTCCTTTGAAAGCTTAGAAAATAAAAAAAAAAGAAATATAATTAGTATTAAAACAGTCCTTCAACAACAAAGCCTTTGACAACAAAAACAATCCAGTTAAAAACTAATCAGTTCTAAAGAATGTTTCAGTGAAAACTGGAGAGGGATAGAAGCAAAATATAAAACCTCGAGTGATACATGAAACTTGATTTTGTTTCTCCTTCCCAGCCTTTAATAACAAAAAGAGAACCAAGTGACAGGTCTACTGCAGCAAAGAGAGATGCAGTGTAGGTGACCATAAGAAGGGGAGGTTTTCCTAACCCTGTTTGAAATATTGAACTTAATGTTTAGAAATATGTGCAGCTTTGACTGATAATAGGTTTCTGGTACACTGACCATATCACCTGCTCTATGGCTGATTTGTGCACAATGGTGTTAGTGCAGATGGAAGCAATCTAACAGTTAACTGTATTGCAATAACTCATTAGCTTTTCTGTTTTTCACAGATGATGAATAAGGTTTTCGGAGGTACAGTACACAAGAAAGACGTTAGAGAAGATGGCGTGTTCAGCATCAGTGTAGATAATACATGTTCACTCTTCAGGTATGCAAATTCTTTGGTCAAAAAGAAGAAGAGGATTGATTGGAGATGGGTTTAAAAGATATGCTTTTTATAACCTTTTATCCATTTCAAATCATGAAAAAAAATATCTGGAGCACTGCAGTCTACTTGCATTCTAAATACCACGTGGGGCATCAGAGAGAGGAGGGAGCACACCTCTTCTCTGCTGTTCCAGAGGTTTTGATCAGATCTAAAGGTTTTAAGTTCCGGGAGGGTAAATTTCAAATGAACATTAGAATGACCTTAAGATCTTGCATGAGCAGGTGGTAGGACTTTTGATGGCCTGTGAGGTCCCTTAGAAGCATAGAATCATTGAGTTGGAAGACACCTTGTGGCCCATCCAGTCCAATTTTCCTGCCAAGAAGCAGGAAAATCTCATTCAAAGCACCCCCGACAGCCTCCAAAGAAGCGGCTTCCACCACATTCCACGGCAGAGAGTTCCACTGCTGAACATCTCTCTCACATAGTTAGGAAGTTTTTTCCAAATATTCAAGTAGAATCTCCTTTCCTGCAGTTTGAAGCCATTGTTCCGCATCCTAGTCTCCAGGGCAGCAGAAAACAAGCTTGCTGCTCTCTATGACTTCTCACATATTTATGCATGACCATAATGTCCCCTCTTAGTCTTCTCTTCTGAAGGCTAAATATGCCCAGGTCTTTAAGCCACTCCTCATACGGCTTGTTCTCCAGACCATTGATCATTTTAGTCCCCCTCCTCTGGACACATTCCAGCATGTCAGCATTTCACTTCAATTGTGGTGCCCAGAATTTGACACAGTATTCCAGGTGTTGTTTGATCAAGGCAGAATAGAGGAGTAACATGACTTCCCTGGATCTAGATACTAGACTCCTATTTATGCAGGCCAAAATCCCATTGGCTTTTTTAGCTTCCACACCTGATTTTATGTTGACGAAGTTGTGGTTTTATTATATCATTCTGTTCTTATCATTCTGTTTTTAGGGGACTTCAGAAGGAAGAAATCGTGCTCCTCACACATGGAGATAGTGTAGATAAAGTAGCAGACGGATTCAAAGTTGTTGCACAGTCTGGAAACGTTATAGCAGGTATGTTTTTTAATGTCATTTAACCATTGGATTTTCTCATAGGAATCTATTAAATGTGCAAATATATCTCAGTAAGTTTAACTCAAAACATTTTTCTTCTTAAACTCTAGACAGAATTGGGTTTGTTTTTTAAAATAATAATAATAATAATACTCATCTGGGGAGTTCAGCCAAAATTGAAAAGTTAGGTAGTTGATTCCAGCTTTCAGTTATAATTTTTTTTCAATATTTACATTGGAGCAGTTTGGATATGACAGTGCAATAATAGGGGACATGTTTTGTTTGTATTGCTGGACTTGCACAAGCTGTTGTGGTCTGTTTTATTGTGCACACAGATGCATACACACTGTAATAAGTTTACTTGGATTTTGGGTTTAATTTTTGATACTTCTGACCATGCACTTAGATTTAACTGGGAAGTGTTTCTCCATGGTAAAAATACAAATTTTGTATTGGAAGATAAAGAGTAAGATGCTGTGCTTGAATTTTTTAGAACATTTTGCTTCTTTAAAAATAATTAATTTTCAGTATTTTATACAAGTGAAAATCTGACAGTATTTACAATTTGTGTAACATTTTACAAACTTTTATTTTAAAAACATTATTCAGCATCTTATTCAGTAATTATGTCATCATAAGCCAGATTTACACTCACACAACTTTTGGAATATGTATTTACTGTCATTAATGACCAAACATGACCCCCCAAGACCTACCTTTTCAACCAGGAAGCACCCCAGCAACAGGGTTTTCAAGTTTCAAAAAACTGGGAAACTATGGCTGCAGCTGTCTCTTGATGACAGAGTCCATTGAGAAAAATAGTTGTAGCAAGATCTAGAGCCCCCCCCCCCCCCCCCAGTTTCCTGTTTTCAGTGTGCCCTACAATCAGGAGAGCACTAAAGCCATCATTTCCCAGCATTCTGTTTTGTGGCACCATGGAAATCCTTTGGTTGGGGCACCATTTGACTGAACAAAACAACAGGATTTTGGATAGGGGACAGTGGCTTAATCAGATCTAAGTACGCCAATGTGGTGCACTTTGTTAAACCCTTGAACTGATGACCTTTTTTTTGTCATGTCAGGAGCGACTTGAGAAACTGCAAGTCGCTTCTGGTGTGAGAGAATTGGCCGTCTGCAAAGATGTTGCCCAGCCGGATGTTTTTGATGTTTTATCATCCTTGGGGAGGCTTCTCTCATGTCCCCTCAACTGATGACCTGAAGGTCAGCAATTCAAATCTGAAAGACAGGGTGAGCTCCCGTCTGTCAGTTCCAGCTTCCCATGCGGGGACATGAGAGAAGCTTCCCACAGGATGGTAACACATCAGTGTGTCCCCTGGGCAACGTCTCTTCAGACAGCCAATTCTCTCACTGCAGAAGCAGCTTGCAGTTTTTCAAGTAGCTTCTGACACGATAAAAAGAAGTATGCCGATAGAATATTGGTTTTGCAGTTAATGTCTCATGATGCAGAATCTCTTTTAGTCTGTTTATGAGGGCAGAAGTCTGATCTTGTGCCTTCATATTTTTGTGAAAGGGAAATATTTAAAGGTTCTATTTGAGTGAGCTGTAAACGGCTATTCTACAGTGGAAGCTTTATGTCTTCTACACTTATGTATGATGGAACTAGTTGGCAAGTGCACATTGTTGCTGTAATGCACCTTCAAATCATTTAAAACCTATGGCAACCCTAAAGTGACGCTGTCACATGGTTTTATTAGCTACATTTGTTCAGATGAGTTTCTCATTGCCTTCCTCTGAGGCTAAGCGGGTGTGACATGGCCAAGATCTCCCAGTGGTTTCATGGCCAAGCGGGAATTCGAAACCCGGTCTCTAGGTTCGTAGTTCAGTGCTCAAACCACTACACCATACTGGCTCCTACTATGCAAACAATGGTTAGCTTTGTCATAGAGATGAATGGAAATTCCAGTGGAATGTTTCAGTAGAATTATGTAAAGTTCTTGTTCTATTTGCACTCTCCGGAGTTTTTCATTAGGAATTTGTGTTACAAACTTGTACTACAACATTAGAGTATTGACTTCCTATTTTGATCGGCAAATGTAAGCTGCTGATTAGGTGCAACAGTTTATATGGGTGAAACTAAGTCTTACTTCACGGCATTACTTTCTGTTATTTATTTCTATGCATAGAATATACAAATAGTCTCTTCTATTTAGAATCATTAGAATCAAGTGTAATATCTGTGACCTGAGACAATGTAACGCGGATCTAAATCTAACTGATAAATCAACTAAATCAGTGAAACTCACATAACTATTGGCTTACCATATTTGGACTGATTCAGTGAGTCTACTTGTTGGAACTAATTGGAATTAGTATAATGTATTCAGGAAATGGAACATAATTTATCAGTTTATTGATATTCTATCAGGTTGCCTTTATTCGATCTTCTTAACCTACGTCTGATAGGAAATAGTAATATTTCATTAGAATGCAATGTATATTTACATTTGCCAGAGTATATATTCTAATATTATTTTAATAAGACGAGGAGCCCCCGGTGGCGCAGTGGGTTAAACCCCTGTGCCGGCAGGACTGAAGACCGACAGGTCACAGGTTCGAATCCGGGGAGAGCATGGATGAGCTCCCCCTGTCAGCTCCAGCTCTCCATGCGGGGACATGAGAGAAGCCTCCCACAAGGATGGTAAAACATCAAAAACATCCGAACATCCCCTCGGCAACGTCCTTGCAGACGGCCAATTATCTCACACCAGAAGCGACTTACAGTTTCTCAAGTCACTCCTGACACGACATTTTTTTTAATAAGACCTTCTAATTGTTTTATCATTTATGCATAGTTACCTCTTCCCCTATATATGTCGTCTCTGGTCATATCAATATATTTTTAAATATTCTCCTTTTTTGATACCTTCCTAGCAATAGCAAATGAATCTAAAAAACTGTATGGGGCACAGTTTCATCCTGAAGTTAGCCTTACGGTGAATGGAAAAGTGATGCTGAAAAACTTCCTTTATGATATTGCTGGCTGCAGTGGTACCTTCACAGTTCAAAACAGAGAATTGGAGTGCATTCGAGACATCAAAGACAAAGTAGGGTCATCAAAAGTTCTGGTAAGGTTTGAAATTTTGGTCCACTTTTCCTGTTTTGCTTAATAAGAGTTGTGTTTGCCTCCAATCCTTATTTAGTTTCAGTTTTCATGTTTGAGCAATAACGGCTTTCCAGAAATGTGGGGTGCTTTCTAGGCTTGTGCAATTCGGCTGGAAGGCAATCTGGTTTTGGCAACCAAATTTTGTTTAGCACTCATATCCGTTTTTCAGGAGCCTCCTGAAAATTGGCTAATGGAACTACCGTATATTCCGGCATATAAGACGACTGGGCGTATAAGACGACCCCCAACTTTTCCAGTTAAAATATAGAGTTAAGATGACTCCCATACATAAGACTACACCCGTGTATAAGACGACCCCTGACTTTTGAGAAGATTTTCTTGGGTTAAAAAGTAGTCTTATACGCCAGAATATACTGTATCTCTTTATGGCTAAGCAGTTGAAAGATCTGGCCAATTGGTGGCAATTGGGAACATACAAGGCTCCCTTTTCCATTTCTGGGATCTTTTCCTTTCTTGCCTTCAAGGGAGTCTGGGTTTCAGCAATGGAGTTAAGGAAGTGGTGCGTAAGACATCTCATGGTGCTTTTCTATTCAGATTGGCCCAACAGGCAGGGCTCATGGGGAAACCCCATGCGAACAGCACGCGGCAGCCTCTTCATGCGTGATGCTGAATAGGGGAGGAGAAGCCGTGATCGGCTGTCATGTTGTCCCATAATGGACAAAAAAAGTGACAGCTGGGCCCTTTCTGTTACGGCCATCCGGCCAAGCTGAACAAACCGGATTGGCCGAAGGGAACCGACTATTCCGAATCCATGTACAAGCCTCGTACTGTCCTTTCCTCACTTGTTGATGATTTCATTGTATTGTAAATTGTAAATAATGTAACTCAATTGTTGTATTTGAATAGTGGATGTCCCCCTGTTTACTAAATGCATGTAACCTTCTATTATGTCTCCCTTTCTCACATTTTTCAGGTTTTACTCAGTGGAGGTGTGGATTCCACAGTATGTACAGCATTACTGAATCGTGCTTTGAATCAAGACCAAGTGATAGCAGTGCACATAGATAACGGGTTCATGAGGAAGAGAGAAAGTCAGTCTGTAGAGGAGGCACTTAAAAAACTGGGAATTCAAGTCAAAGGTACTGACATGGCTGTTTTCGTCGAGTGTCTTCAAGTTGTTTCTGACTTATGCTGATCCTAAGGCGAACCTATGATGAGTTTCCTTGACAACATTTGTTCAGAAGGGTTTGCCTTCATATATTGGACTTCGGCAATCTTCGATAACCTTGCTGACATAGCGGCCAAACACTTGTTTATGAGAAGCTCAGAAATAGGACATAAGTGCAACAGTACATTTCTGTCTGGTTGCTATGGAATTATGAATCCTCCAAGAATTGGTTCAGTCCCCTTTTAAAACTGTTCAGGTTTGTGGGCATCCTGTGCTAGCAAATTCCACTTAGTTCGTATAATAATAGTATTAAAATACTGAAAAGAAGCTTGGGTTTTTAAAAATCTAAGCCTCAGTTTAGTCAAGGATTCCTGGCTGCATCTGCTTATGTATTACCAGAAAGCCTACCATCCTACCAAAAAGTTTTTAACAACCATTGGCCTAAGTAACAATAGGCATGGGTCAATTCAAAGGAGAGTTGTATTTGTTTTTAAAGCAAAACAGTAAGACTATCCATACTCTGTAGCCTCCCCATCTGAATTTGGACCTGAAAGGTCAAGGAAAACTATGGGTTATAGGCAAGCATAATATACAATACTGCCTATAATTTCTGATCCTGTACGAATCTATTAAGGCATCAGCCATAAAATCCTCATTACCTGGCTTTGTGGCATATTGCCTAGAATTGGCAATTTTTTGCTTTGTTTTTAACCATTCAATAGCCTCTATTTATTTATTTATTTACGACATTTATATGCCACCCTTCTCACTCCGAAGGGGACTCAGAGCGGCTTACAAGGTATATATTGCATACAATATATTATATTATTAGCATAGTACAATATCAGCATTAAACATTGCTATATTGCACCATACCACTATATATATATTATTAGTAATATTATATGTAATATAAATATATAGTTATAATATCATATTATAATTATATTGCATTATATTTTAATATTATAAATATTATATGTATATACAATATATTATATTATATTTTTGACTGACAAACAGATGCCTTCAGCTAGGATGACATAAATCCCTCTGCTGCCAAACCACACATTAAAATTATTCATTCCCACTTACCGTTAGTTCAATCAAATCTCTCACCAATATCTAAATTCACTGTAAATCCTTCAAAACAGAAGTGCGTCTCTCAGTTTTGCTATTCCCTAAATTGCAATGAATGATGCTTTTGGATAACAAGGAGCCTATTATTGTTTAAGTGCTAGACGTTGGGAATATATACATGTAATCACAAAAGCAAGGAAGTATTGTAATCTTTCTTTTGTATTATGTTATGCCTGTCTGCAATTTAGACTGTATGCTTTTTGTAAACATAATTTGAGATTTTATTTTTTTAAACATATATCATCTCCCAGCCCCTAAGGACTCCCAAAGGGATGAACAAATGAGAACTAGTTTAAATAATAGTAAAATAAAAAATTTAAAAACTCCTAAAAACAATCCTAGATCAGTTTTATGTAGTTTCTAAAACAAACACCTGATACCAGTCTGACTGCTGCATAAAAGTGATTATGTTCCCTAAACCTTGACATTGTTCAGATTTCATTATCTGTCAGCCACTGTTGTAAACAACAGACAGATCCAGATCAGCTCACAGGAATCTTAGCAAAATAGCAGTGCCTTTTCTTAGGATTCTGTGTTTAACTAAAATTTTCAGTAAATGCATATTACAAATGTCAGAAAGAGCAATTTGAAGGCTTGGTTGGTGAGATAAATTCTTGATATAATTAGTTGTCCAGTGCCAAATCCTTGGAAGGGGAGTATGAGAGAACCTCAGTGTATCAGTTCTGGAATCCTTTGTGTCTTGTGCAGTGGTAAATGCAGCTCATTGGTTCTACAATGGTACAACAACTCTGCCTATTTCCGAAGAAGACAGAACTCCACGGAAAAGGATCAGTAAAACTCTGAATATGACTACAAGTCCTGAGGAAAAACGCAAAATTATTGGCGACACCTTTGTGAAGGTACATGCTTTACAATTTAAAAAGAGCTTCTTAATGTATCACTTCCCTCATTTTCATAGGAAGTATGTTCAGCTATTATAGTTACCATGTTCAAAGAGTGCGTGTGTACTCACAAATGCACACGTGTGTTTACATGTTCTTCTGGTTAATCTGTTGGTTGATTTGGATGCTATTCCAAATCCAAGCCTCCAGTCAAGCTGCTTTAAAAAACCTTTTTGGATGCATCTGTTCAGAAATGTGAACACAATATTACCTAAATAATCACTGTTATGAAATGTATGGAAAATTATCCCTATAAGAGATCCTTGCTTCACTCCTTATTTTCTAGCCAAGACCAAATCTCAATGGAGGTCTTTGTTGCACTCCAGGCTGGAAATATCTATGACCAGTGCACCACACAAGAATCCAGGAATATAAGCAAACAGCTTATTGTAGAAACACATAAAAAGCATATAAAATCAGGAATAATAAACTGTGTTAGAAATAAAATTTGGTAACTGAATTACAAAAAAGTATCTTATCAACCTCTTATTTTTCTCCCTATCTATATTATAGATTGCTAATGAGGTTATTGGAGAAATGAACCTGAAACCGGAAGAAGTCTTCCTTGCTCAGGGCACCTTGCGGCCTGATCTTATTGAGAGTGCATCTGTTGTTGCTAGCGGCAAAGCAGAAGTCATCAAAACACATCACAATGACACAGAACTCATCAGAAAGCTGAGGGAAGAGGTAAACAGAAGGGTGCATCTGATTCTTCAGTTACTTCAAGGGTCAGCTTGATGTACTGAGACAAGCAGATTTCAGACTTTTCAGATTTTTTTTTTACTAGAACTCCTGATATCCACCAACTAGAACCAGGTGCAAAAAGGCGCTGCCTTGGAACGGGAAGGAAAATAAGCAAAATACAGCTCTGTTGCCAAGTAGAGCAGTGGGTTGCCTTCACTGGAAACCTCTAATCTAGATACTCTAGGATGACTCTGTAGTCAATTTCCACTAGAAGTTAACAGTATAATTGCACCAAAGGTCCTTGAGTTGTTTTCTCTAGAAATCTCAAGCTTCATTTATTTATTGTGTCAGAAGCAAGTTGAGGGTGCGGTTAACATGTATTTAAAAACACAAAGTTTAAAAACTTGGCATTATGCTATATGTCCTTTGACCAGAAGCTGGCCACTTGGATTGCCTCGGGTGTTGGAGTTTGCTCTTTTTCACGCTAGCATGTCATGGACTCCACTTTGTAGTCCCATTTCTTAAGGTTAGCTCTGCAGTTTGTTCAGCAACTTCCAGGTTGCCCAGTCTTCTGTGTGCCCAGGTGGGAGTTTCTCATCTGGTCTCAGCCACTGATTAAGGTGCTGGGTTTTAACCTGCCACTTTTGGATTCTTGCTTGCTGAGGTGTTCCTGTGAGTATCTCTCTCGATCTTGGAAACTGTTTCCTTTTTTTTAAGCCATTGGCACGCTGGCTGATATCCAAATCGAGGATGGACCGAAGATGTCACTGCCTTGGTCCATTCATTCTTGGCTGCTGCTTCCCGACAGGTGTCAGGTGGTGCAATACCAGCTAAACAGTATAAGTTCTCAGTGGTGTGGGTCATAGACATCCTGTAATAATGCAGCATCTCTCATTAAGAGACATAACCACTGTTTTAACCTGATGCAATATATTCCACACAGGGCATGTATATCTAGCAGCAGAGTAGCAAAGCGCAAGGGCAGATGCCTTCACTGTGTGTGGCTGTGATCCCCAGATTGTGCCAGTCAGCTTTCATATGATATTATTTCTAGCACCTACTTTTTACTTGATATTCAAACAGTGCTTCTTATAAGTCAGAGCACAGTCCAGAGTGACCCCCAGGTATTTTGGTGTGCTGCAATGCTCCAGTGGGATTCCTTCCCAGGGAATCCTCAGAGCTCGAGATGCTTGTCTGTTCTCAAGATGAAAAGCACACGTCTGCATTTTAGATGGATTAGGAATCAGTTGGTTACCTCTGTAATAGTCAGTAAGAGCACCTAAAACTTGGGAAAGCTTTGTTCAACCATTTCAAATCATCCTGCTTGAGCGGTGATGGCACAATTGTCAGCATAGATGAAACTCCCTTTCTCTTCTGGCAGTGGCTGGTCATTTGTGTAAATGTTAAACATTGATGGAGCAGGCACGCTCCCCTGAGGCAGGTTGTTCTTCTCAAGATTATCCATCGTAACTTTTTGGTCAACCTCTGTAAGAGAGAACATTCCAAACAAATCCTTGAATAATCAAATCTGCAAATATGGACGACCATTTATAATAATAATTATTTATTTATTTGACTAGTCATATGACCATTTCAAAATACAACATGAATAAAATACAAGGCAAAAAGGAGAGGACAGCAGCTGACCTTCTATTTACATTTAGAGTCTTATTGTCCTGGTTCTTCTTTCAGGAAATGTGCTCTTTTCTTGATAGCTTTCAGATTATGGTGGATCTTTCTTGTCCTTGCAAGAGGAATGTCAGAAGATCATTTCTGTTGGGGGACCTGCAGTTGGATAATATTGGATGTAAATATCTGTATCGCAGTTTAGCATATGCTGGACGGTCAATTAAGAAATGTTCGATATCTTCCACTGTTTGTTCTCCCTATACACAGAATTGGATGTTACAGTAATGCCCGGTTTGCATCGTAATACCGAGTTGTTCAAACCTAGCCCTAGTACATATTCTTCTTAAGGGTAACGGAAATGGGATAGTCAGATAGTGTTCTAAATGAATATTTCATTTGTAGGAAGCTAAAAACCTTGTGGCAGAAGGCCTACCTATGCTTGCAAGGTCCAGTTGAGCATAGATATCTCGAGTGCATTGCATGAGCGACTTGTTTTGCCTTAGGTCCTAGATCGTTCAGAAATTGTAAAGGCAGGCCGATTTTAGCCAACTTATTATTTAGAGCCACTATCCATGATGACTTTTGGTCACGTTGGACTTGGTCCTCTAGACATAGGTGTTGAAGTCTACTGGGATTCATCTGGTTTTATGGAGGGCCATTTGTAATTTCTGTGGTTTCTTTTTAAACCAGAAGCAAATTTCCATCCCTTTTTATGTTTACAGAAAGGGGAGTGTTTGGCTGTGTGTTTGGCTGCTAAAGGCTCCCAGATAATGGTTCTCTAAGCCCACTGCAGTTGTCTACCTTGCTTAGGAATTAATAGATAGAGTCCTTTCTGTGAGTGCATTATGAGTCATAGAATTTGATTTGAGTACCAGAATTGAACTGAGCTCACAGTGTTTTTACAAGAAAAAGTCTACTCCAGATATTGGTGTTTGTCTTCTCCGTAATCAAATTTTTGTTGGAAAATCATTTTGTTGTTGCTTCTTAAATAATGGGAAAAATATATTTTCTAATAATCTGCAAACACACAAAAGATCTACAAATATATCTACCCAATAAGCAGCACTATATTTCCTTTTTACTATGTATGTATGTAGCAAAGAGCATTATGGATAGTATTTTGAAATAATTCAGAAATATGGGGATGTCTTCACAAAGCAAACGAGTTGGAACTACCTATGCATAATGTTGCACAGGCTCATCTACAAATAAAATTTTATGCTAAATAAAGAATAGTTTCAGATTCAATCTTAGATACAACTCATAATTTTTGTTACTGCTCACAAGGCAGCAGGAGAGGAGAACAGCTAGGCTGCATTAATTTTATAAAATGTGTACATGTGCCTTATGACGGCAGTTACTTAGCCTCCCTACTAAGTGCTCTGAATCACTTTGCTGTTTTCTTGGCTCTTGTGACATTTCATTGGCATTGTGCAGGCAAGGTTTAAATTACAACTTTAGCATTGGTGGTGTTACATTAGAAATTGATTTTTCTCAGTACTTATTCATTACTTCAAAGAGAGATCCTGAATGCAAACGGCATTGTGTTCCTTTGTAGGGCAAAGTAATAGAACCACTAAAAGATTTCCATAAGGATGAAGTAAGAGTGCTTGGGAGAGAACTCGGCCTGCCTGAAGAGCTAGTCTCAAGACATCCATTCCCAGGTATAATAATGTTACTGACATTTGCTAAAAGCCACAAACCCCTTCATGCAGCTCAACAAGGAAGTAGAAGACAGAAAAATCTGGGGAAGTTCCTATGTTGCAGAATCCATCAGCTGCCATGACCAGTGGCTATGATGGTTTGGAAATTCTGTCATTTAAAAATGTGTTTTCCATTCTGTTGTATAAAGTATCTTCCTCTAACAGGATGATTTTCCTGACATAGCAGAGGAATCTTTGCTGAGGGACCTTCCTCCTTTTCTTAATGCCTATTTCATGGCCCAGGAAACTGTATAGACTTTTTTTGTCATTCAGTATTTCTCATGAGCTTATGTAGTCATGTGGTTCGCAAACCTTTCTTTAGAGTTTCCACAGTAGTTCACAAAACATTGCCAATATACTTTTTCCTTTTGTTTGTGATTTTTTTGTATTGAATCTGTTGTCTATTATTAGCAGTGTTTTAAGAGTGGATGTGGTATAAGGTGGTAAATGGGTTTGAAACATGAATAAGGAAACTCAGTTCCTGTTGTACTCCAAGGCTGGGAAGCACCTCTGCACTTAACACACACACACACACCAGTCCAAGGTAAAATAGCAAGCAGTTTATTGAAGAATATATAGAAAGCAATTCAGCAAAATAGTATCAGATCTTGCTGACTGAAAGGTCACAGGTTCAAATCCGTGGAGTGGCATGAGCTCCCGCTGTTAGCCCCAGCTTCTGCCAAACTAGCAGCTTAAAAACATGCAAATATGAATAGATCAATAGTTATCACTCCGGCAGGAAGGTAACAGCTTTCCATTCAGTCATGTCAGCCACATGACCTTGGAGGTGTCTACGGACAACGCTGGCTCTTCGACTGGACTTAATGTCAGGTCCCCAGATGTTTTTGGCCTACAACTCCCAGAAATCCCAGCCAGTTTACCAGCTGTTAGGACTTCTGGGAGTTGAAGGCCAAAAATATCTGGGGACCCCAGGTTGAGAGCCACTGCTGTATATCAACTGCTGTTACACATGTTTAGATGGCTGTGATCAGCAGCAAATTATTAGACAAGGGAGAACATCTAGTGTAAGTTGCAAGCAAGATTGCTTAGAATGCTTACAGTTTATATTAAAACCCCTAACAGAAACCACCTCTGTTCAGTTGTATATTGGCAAAGTATTTTTTTTAAAATAGACTTCCTTGAATTTCTTATCCCCCCCCCCCCAGAAAAAAAAACAAAAAACAATTTTGCAGCTTTGATTCAATTGGAGAATGAAAATAAGTCTGGGCTTCTTGGTGGAAGGTGGAAGTAGGGATAAAATTGATATAGGACCAGGATTGCAAGGTAAGGGAGAATAAGGAAACAATGTAGTGTGTGGAGGTAGGAAACAGGGATGGATATGTAGTCCATTTCTATTTTTGGAATAAAACTTAAGAAGTAGTAGTAGTAGTAGTAGTAGAAGAAGAAGAAGAAGAAATAAATTAATGATGTGGTATTACCTGTATTAGACTAACCTACTGAAAAGATGCTGTTTGGCATCAAGGTTTCAAACATTTTGTACATTTCTTGTACAAATATAAGTTTCGAAATATTTCTTAGGGCCACAACAGTCCTTTGTTTCATTATGGATCTATTTATTAAATATTTCTGTTGTGCATATATAATACAGAAATCATAATTCCTTCAGAAGTCAGGGTACTATATATTCACCAGCATTTTGCTAAACCATTTGCAGATGGATGGTGCTGTAGCCAAAATGTTTATTGATTACATTTCTGAAATGTGACGTGATTTTTATGTAGCATGGTGGTAACATTATGCTATTTTAATATTGCATTTTAGGTCCTGGCCTTGCAATTCGTGTAATATGTGCCGAAGAACCATACGTTTGTAAAGATTTTCCTGAAACAAACAATATTTTGAAAATCTTAGCCGATTTTTCTGCAAGTGTTAAAAAGGTAATTTTAGTAAACACAAAAGACATAAATTTAACCAATCAGACTGCATTTATAAATTGCTAATACTTAAATTAGAATTACATCTTTTTGGAAAATGGTATGGAATTTTCCAGCACTCTCTTTTATTGAGAAACTTTGAAGCCTGTCTTCTTATTTATCTGTTCTGTGTTTTCAGGGCTTCCCTACCCTGCTGTGTTAAATCAGTAACTTCTTCCTGTTGAGGTAATTTCACACTACACAATTATAGCGTTAAGATTCCTCTTTTACTACCATGCTTATCTCTTAAAGAATCTTGGGATTTGTAGTTTAGTCAGGCACTGACCCTCTCTAGCTCACCCTAAACTGGAAATCTCAGGTTTTGTGTCATGTTACCATGGCAGTTGAAATGGAATCAAAGTGCTGTAATTGTATAGTGTAAAAGTGTCCAAAGTCTCCACCTGTTTCCTGCAAAATATTTATAAAGATATTTTCAACATTCATCTTTTTTATGCTCTTAACTTTTATCCTTATGTTCTGATTTTTCATATGCCAGTAATTTACATCTTGTCACTTGTACACATTGTGAACCCACAAACCGTGTACCTCTCAAATTGTGTCTTCATTCGGCAGTGGTTCTCAACCTGTGGGTCCCCAAGTGTTTTGGCCTACAACTCCCAGAAATCCCAGCCAGTTTACCAGTTGTTAAGATTCTGAGAGTTGAAGGCCAAAACACCTGGGGACCCACAGGTTGAAAACCACTGATATAAAGAATAGCAGAGATTTAAATACTTTGGAAATACTAATTGTGTTCAGACCTTGTAGTCATTTGAGGCCATCTGCTTGCCAGCAGTGTATCTGTCGTTTTTGATTATGAGCCTCTTTTTGAGCCAACATGTCAGTCCCCCAACAAACTACTCAATGACTAATGAGGTCATAATTTTTAAATTTTAAGTTTGAAAATGTTTTGTTGACATTCTGCTTTGTTTGGCTAGCCTCACACACTATTGCAGAGGGTCAAAGCATGTACAACAGAGGAAGATCAGGAGAAATTGATGCAAATCACAAGTCTACATTCATTGAATGCCTTCTTGCTGCCAATCAAAACTGTGGGAGTACAGGTTAGTAAAGCTTGCGTCTACAGGAGTGATATCTAAAGATGGTGACTGGTGGATTACATGTAATAAATTAGAAGTGCGATTTATCAAATAGGCTGTGTGTGAACCATTTAGCGCTTTAAAGGTAATGACCAGCAATTTGTATTTAACCTGGAAGCAGACCAGCAGCCAATGTAGATGCTGCAACACGGGAGTGGATCTCTCCCTATAGAGAGCACCAGTTAGTAACTGGCTGCTGATCTCTGTACCAGCTGAAGCTTCCAAACTGTCTTCAAAGTTTGGACTACTGCAACGTGGAGAACGTTGCAGTAGTCCAAACAGGATGTGACTAGGGCGTGGACTACCATAGCTAAATCTGGCATCTCAAGATACAGGCACAGGTGGTGCACAAGTTTTAACTGTGCAAACGTGCTCCTGGATTTAATTTCAGAAAGGACATTGTGGAGACTTCAAAAACAATCTGGAGGGAGGATTGCATTTTGTGTACCTCTGATTTATATGGTTAGTTTGATAAGGCATGAAACTGACCACGATACTCATAGAATTACAAGATTCAGAGTAATCTTCACGTAATCTGTTTTTTCAGTGCAGATTGGAGTGTGATGGATGGTGATAGTAGTGTCTAAGGTGCTTGAATTTTGAATTCTTGAGAGTACCTGTCCCAAGTACCTGGCTGTCACAAAGTCAATTAAATTCTCATAACCACATGGAGTTGTAGTTAAGAGCTTTACTGGTCCTAGAAAATGTTTCAGTTAATAGTTCACAGATGTTTGGAGCCTGGACTCTTGTTTGTATGCTTCACAGGGTGACTGCCGTTCTTACAGCTATGTGTGTGGGATCTCCAGTAAAGATGCTCCGCACTGGGATTCCTTGATGTTCCTGGCAAGGCTCATACCACGCATGTGTCACAACATAAACCGGTACCTATACATATTTTTTCTAAATTTAGCTGATGTTCAGTAAAGGTAAAGGTTTCCCCTTGACATTAAGTGTAGTTGTGTCTGACTCTGGGGGGTTGTGCTCATCTCCATTTCTAAACCGAAGAGCCAGTGTTGTCCATAGACACCTCCAAGGTCATGTGGCCGGCAAGACTGCATGGACTGCCGTTACCTTCCCACAGAAGCGGTACCTATTGATCTATTCCCCTTTACATGTTTTCGAACTGTTAGAGTGACAGAAGCTGGGGCTAATGGTGGGAACTCACCCCGCTCCCCAGATTTGAACCACCAACCTTCCAGTCAGCAAGTTCAGCAGCTTAGCGGTTTAACCCGCTGCGCCACCAGATGCACCCTGATGTTTAGTAGCTCGCTTAAATTTTGCCTTTGCGGATGGGTTTTACTTTACACATGAGAAGTAAAAACAAAAATGTGTTGTAAGAGTACAAATAATTTCTTTCTTTATATGCCTTTCACTATTCTATTGGGAATAAGACATGAAGAGGGAAGAATCAGAAGTTTTCCAAACTCCTGGTTTCACCCAGTGTCTTACGCCCTTGATCCGCAAGCCATTTTGTATTTGCTTGGGCCAGGGAACCTTTACTAATCTATTTTATCTATTTAGTAGTTGCATTTTGCAGCCTGCCTTTCTTCCAGTGACTTTAAGTTGACAAGGTATATCTTTTCTTTTTCCTCACTTTTTTCCGAGTACCTTGTAAAGTAGGCCACACTGACAAGGTGCAACTGGCCCAGCATTATGCATTGGAGACTAGAACCAAGATCTCCCAGGTTGTTGCCCAGTACTCTCATTTTGTACTGGTTAGCGATGTGGATAGAAAGCTGGATTCTACTCTTTTTTTTAAAAAAAAAATTGCTAAATCAATACACTTAAATATGCTCAGAGCAATGCTGACTGATTCTCATATACTGGAGAGTTAAGGGAGTTAAATGTATAAGTGCTACATGACTTTAAAACAAGAAAGGGAAACAATTATTTGTTTGGGGCCCTAGAGCAAGGACTATAGGCATTCTGAACGTTCCCAGTCGCCATTTTCAAAACAGGATACAAGCATAAATGAACACATTCCATAGGGGGTGCCTCTCAGAACTACTGGCACTGCTGTAAAATTTAGCATGGTTGGTTAAAGTAAATGGTGTTTATAATGCTCTACGGAATTCTTGGCAGCACATTTAGCTGTATTGCTTAATCACAGATTCAGTCATTCAAGATTAAAGGCTGCAATTCCATGCTCCATTTTCTTCCCTCTGTAGAGTTGTTTATGTGTTCGGCCCACCAGTCAAGGAACCTCCTACAGATGTCACTCCCACTTTCCTGACGACAGGAGTCCTCAGCACATTAAGGCAGGCTGACTTTGAGGCTCATAATATTCTCAGGGAGTCTGGTTAGTATGCTTTTCTTTAGTGCAGTGTACTTCTTATATGTTTGCAAGAGTCCAGTTGTATGTAAGTTTGCAACACTTCAAGCAAAGTAAAGTGTTTTTGTCTTTGCAATAATTTCAAATAAGTTGTTTGTCAAATAAATCAAGTACTGTATTTTCAGGCATATAAGACGATTGGACGTGTAAGACAACCTCCAACTTTTCCTGTTAAAATATAGAGTTTATACTCACAGAATAAGACTACTCTTCTTCCAATGCACACCAAATAAAAAATTAAAAAACATCAGATTTGATTTCAATAGGGTAATTTTCGTATTACTGTACCTCCTTTGTCTCAAATCTTGCACATGCGTGCCTGCGCCGCTTCACTACAGTCCTCAGGAGCGAGATCTGAGAGGCAGAGAAGGAGGTACGGTAATAGGATACAAGAGCAGGGCAGATGGGTGAAAGAAAGAATCAACTCCCTTAATTCTGGGCTCAGCATCACACTATCTCTTTTACTCTGGGCGTCCTGGATGCTTGCAGCTTGCTCTGCCCTTCCATTATGTCATGTTGTCAGGGCTCTACCTTGTTTAGGTAGAGATGAACCAAACTCCCTGTTTTATCAGACAGTTTAATTAAAATAGCACTTACTTGCTGGCTGTTTTAATATACAAAATAATAAAACATAAAGATAGCACTCAGCCACAGAATAAATAAAAACTGGTAGCAAAAGCTACACCAGTCCAGTGGTCAAACGCCGAGAGTTCAATAAACAAAGTCCAGGGATCAAGAGTCTATACCAGGGGTCCTCAAACTAAGGCCCGGGGGCCAGATACGGCCCTCCAAGGTCATTTACCCGGCCCTCGCCCAGGGTCAATCTAAGTCTGAAATGACTTGAAAGCACACAACAACAACAATCCTATCTTATCAGCCAAAAGCAGGTCCACACTTCCCGTTGAAATACTAATAAGTTTATATTTGTTAAAATTGTTCTTCTTTTTAATTGTATTGTTTTTAAGCGTTTTTTTTTTTTTGCACAACAAATAAAGTATGTGCAATGTGAATAGGAATTCATTCATGTTTTTTTCAAATTATAATCCGACCCTCCAACAGTTTGAGGGACTATGACGTGGCCCTCTGTTTAAAAAGTTTGAGGACCCCTGGTCTATACCGTAGTCAAAAGCCAGTCCAAAGGTTCAAGTTTCCAGGGTTCCAAGATTACAGGAGACAGGTCAGGATACTGAAAATCCAACAGACCTGGGGGGGGAAACCAGCAGCATCCACCACCAAAAATACAACAGATACTTTTCTCCCAAAGATCAGTCTCAAGGTTAGCTCCTTAAATCCAGTAACACCAGCTGCAACCCATCTCCTGCACACCTCCACCCCTAATTGTTTTCACCCATGAACTCCCACTTACAGATTACCAAACCCTCTAGAACTAATACAATAACCCTTCCATCACCAGCCACCATCAACTGCAGAACATATGACACATTACACCTTCCCTGTGAGGTGCCCCCTCACCTCGTCACTTCTTTCCATGAATGAGTGTATTTTCTTCTACTGTACTTGTACAGCGCTGTCCTTGCTGCTTTCATATGGTTGCCACATACGGTGAGGATGTGACCACGGCCATTTTTGAGCTCTCCCACCATATGCAGCGACCGCAGAAACTCTGAAATTTCAGCACCCGCCCTATAAGACAGCACCTGGCGTATAAGATGACCCCCAACTTTTGAGAAGATTTTCCTGGATTAAAAAGTAGTCTTATATGCCAGAAAATACAGTATTTGTCTAAAATAGTTTCCATACCTGATCCTCTACCATCCAGAAACCTGTGAAATGGATTAAGATAGGATAGTATCTGGCCCTACGATCCCTATGAACCGAGTCTTCCTACTTCAACAGTCTAACCATTACACTATTCTGGCTCTCTTGGTCAGTCTAACAATGTATTGATTGTATTCTTATTTTATTTATTAAAGGTTATTCTGGTAAAATCAGCCAGATGCCAGTAATCTTGACACCGTTGCATTTTGATCGAGATCCCTTACAGAAACAACCTTCCTGTCAAAGATCAGTGGTTATTCGAACCTTTATTACTAGTGACTTCATGACTGGCATTGCAGCAACTCCTGGCAATGAGATTCCAGAAGAGGTAAACTAAATTGCTACTACCACCGCTGCTGTTTGTTGAAATAGCCAATTTCTTCTTTCTAATTGAAAAAAAAGAGTGTTCTTTTGTTTTAAAGGTGTGCATTTTTCAACGTGTGATGGGAATCAGAGCGGCTAGGTTCAAATATAACCCTCACTTGGGCTGATTCCACAACAACATAGCAGAGTGCCTGTGCTGTCGCACGCTGGGCCTATACATGAGACTGTAGACAGGACATAAATTCTGTGTGCCCAACGGGACGCCGGGGCTGCCTCAGATTAAAGGCTTTTGGATTTCCTTAAACAGAGTCTTTAGATTGCTTAAAGGTTCAACAAAGTTCTTTATTATTGAAATCAAACAGGTACTTCAAGGCTTTCCTAATAGTCTATTGGCTCTCTCAATCTTGTCCACAGGGGACAGGCACTATCTTCATAACTGTATTTTAACTAATGGGGAAATCCTTAACCTCTTATCTGGGCAGTCTGTCTTTGCCTCTTTTGGCGTGGAGCCCCTACACCCGGTACCAACTGCTTCTGGCTGCCACGAGTGATCCTTACCAAGCAGAGCTTTGTAGACTTCCAGAGGAAAAGAAGGTGTTCAGGTTTCAGTGATGGCTGGCTGAAGTGCTGTGGGACCAGATTCCCTCAGCAAAGGAGCTGTAAGGCTGTAAAATCCTCAGCAAAAGAGCTGTGCTGAGACTGTATCTCTCTGGCCAAACTATGGGCTGTATCTCCCCAGCCAGGCTGTAGGGCTGTATATCTCCCCGGCCAAGCTGTATCTCCCCAGCCAAGCTGTAGAAGACGAAGCTTTCTACAGGAGCTCCTGGTTTTATGTCCTGCATGAAAGGCTTCTCTGTGTGGACTGACCCCAAATGGCTCCTATTCCCTCCAAAACCCAAAGGGGGGGGGGCGGGACCAGGGAACCTAACGATAATTGACAGGTTATAGATCCAATAAATGCAAACTAAGGAAAGCCATCTAACTGCAAAGGCATAGAACTTTAAAATATATGCAGCAATCAACAAATAGCAAGATAAGCTGGCGCTCCTGGTGTGGCTGTCCCAGAACAGTGCCAGGAGCACGGTTCATAACCAGCAGAAGCTTAAGTGAAGTGAGCAAGGATTAGTCTCCATTCAACAGGATGGAACAGGACTGCAGGAGCCACAACTTCATAGGTTCTAAAATATATGTTTATTAAAGTTGCCAACAGGCAGAAAAACTCAGTATACAAATAAAGTAAATAAAATAAAGTCAAAAGAAACCCATTCTGGATAGAAAAGGTTGTTGGAGCTAACTAGCTTAGTAAGCTATCTTCTAAGAAAAGTAGGAGAGGATAAAAATAAGGAAATATCCATGCAACCACATCTTACCTGGAGAAAGGCAAGATGTGTCCTTACTCAAAGAAGACAAAGGAGGAGAGAGGCCAGAATGGAGAATGACCACGTGGCCAAATTAGGGCAATCAAAATACCTTTAAAGAGGAAGTTACCTCATCCCTCACAGATATCACATTGCTAAATATTCAAAGGGGGAGGAGATAGTGACAAGGAGGAAGTGTAAGACACAGCTCTTTCAAAGCCCCTTCTGAGATAGGCATGCATAGGAATGTGGGGTTACCTCTAGAAATTCTTTTGTATGATTTATACAAATAAAACATTAACATTCTTCTGGGGAGCTTTCACACAAAATAGATGTAATGATCCATTGCATTTTAACTGTCCCCAGTGGCGCACTCTTGTGCCAGCTGAACTTGCTGACCGAAAGGTCGGCGGTTCGAATCCAGGGAGCAGAGTAAGCTCCCATCCGTTGGCTCTAGCTCCCCAAGCAGGGACATGAGAGAAGCCTCCCACAGGATGGCAAAACATCAAACTTCTGGCCATCACCTGGGCAATGTCCTTGTAGACGGCCAGTTCTTTTACACCAGAAGTGACTTGCTGTTTCCCAAGTCGCTCCTGACACACACACACACACAAACTAAAATGGTTTTTAAAAAACAAAAAGATCTGGATGAATCAGATAGGTAAGATAAGGAGAGCACTAAGAACATCGCTGCCCAGCATTCTAATTTGTGGCACCATGGGAATCTTTGGTTGGGGTACCATTTGACTGAAAAAAAAAACAGGATTTTGGATAGGGGACAGTGGCATAATCAGATCTAAGTACTCCAATGTTGTGCACTGGGTTAAACCCTTCTGCCAGTTGAACTGCTGACCTGAAGGCCGGCAGTTCAAATCTGCAAGACGGGATGAGCTCCTGTCTGTTAGCTCCAGCTCCCAAAGGATGGTAAGGCATCCGGGTGTTCCCTGGGCAACGTCTCTTCAGACAGCTAATTCTCACACAGCAGAAACAACTTGCGGTTTCTCAAGTCTCTCCTGACACAAAGAAAAAACTGCCATGGCAAAATCCTGTGGAATCCTGGAAGTTGCCATTAATGGGAGGGGTATTTAGAATGGTCAGGCTGAGAGATCTAGTGCTTCATCATAGAATCAAAGAATCAAAGAGTTGGAAGAGACCTCATGGGCCATCCAGTCCAACCCCCTGCCAAGAAGCAGGAATATTGCATTCAAACCACACATTCAGATTTCAATTGGAGTCTTCCACTGTAGTTCAATTGGAATCGTCATATTATAACAGTGTAGTGTGAAAGGTCCCCAGGGGTTCTAATAAACCCTGAGGATCTAAGTAAGGGCTACACTGCAATGGCAGAAAGAGCCAAAAGCAAAACCTGGGATCGAGACATTTTATTTTGAAATATTTCACTCCTAGGAATAGACTCTTTAGAGAAATAATAATAATAATAATAATAATAATAATAATGTTTTATTTGTAGACTGCCCTATCTCCCCAAAGTGACTTAGAGATGCAGTATGACTTTAGAAAAGAGAATTCAAAAAACGGAGATACCTATAAACAGTGATATCATAAACAAGAATGTGTGGCCATTTGAGAAACTAAATTAGGGTTCCAGTTGGGAACTTGCAAAATTTAATTTTGACTCCCAGAAGGAATTGAGAGTGGCTCCAGATGTAGTGCAAATGCCTAGATATTGTTTTGGGGCATTCCTGAGCAAAGAACTTAACAAAAAGTGTCCTATAGGCTGGAGTTTGCTCACTCTTGATTTGAAACATAGTTTACAAGAAAGTTCTGATTTTGCTCCCTCATTCTCTCAAGCAGGAATATTGTCATTTATACGCTTGTCAGCTTTTGTTTTGTTTTGTTCCTCAACTTAGGTTGTATTGAAAATGGTGACAGAGATTAAGAAGATTCCTGGCATCTCCCGGGTGATGTATGACTTGACTTCGAAACCACCAGGAACAACTGAGTGGGAGTAATGCTTTCTCTCCCAGTGAAAGTACTGTATGCAGTTTTAAATTATATCAGAAACCATTCCCAGTGTTGACATGCAGTACTGAGAAAAGAGTGTCCGGAGCTGCTGCTACATCACATGTGATTATTTTTTTCTTTTCTCCTGGAGCGTAATCTGCAAATTAAGAGTGACGACGTGGGGTGGGGGGAGGAGTCAGGTCAGTGGGGCTGAGGATATGTACGGGTAAAATAATTAGGGCAGCATTGCCTATGTGCAGATAGATTTATATTGCTTTGCCTTTCTTTTCATTATATTGCCTCCTCCCGTTCTTTTTTTCATGTGTCATTTCAGTGTCTCTTTTTAATGTTTTTGTATACTGTGTAAAAAGAGACCGTTTATTTACATTTACCAAAAGCATTGTTAGAGCCTATTAATAATGTAAAATGAAAAAAGTGACCAACTGCTTTTGAAACAGATTTATTATAAATAAATATTTTGCCAAATGGACTAGTGGGTATTGTTGAATTGTGGAATCAATGTATATTTGTTTGCTGTGTACTGTGAATTCTGTCCCATGTCATTTGGAGTGTTAAGCCCATGGCAATAAGTGTTGACATTCAAAACAGCTGGCTTTGGCACTCAAATAATGACTAGATTCTCCCTCTCCCAAGTCTTCCCATTTTCCCTCACATTTTCAAAACAAGTAACGTTTCTTTAAGAATCTTTAAGAATACATTTTCTCCAGATGCATTGATATCTATATTTAATGTGCATTAAACTGGTTACAAGAGAGCCAGACATGAATTATGTACATAGCTGGAAACACATCTTTTGGTTTTGCACAATATCAAACAGTCTGCATTGCAGCCATCAAAATCTCTTGTGTTTGTTCAGTTTCTGTCATTGTTCTGAAATCTCAGTCCTACTTTTTCCTATTAGTTTTCAATTTTGTATTAGGATACTTTATAAAGGCAAGGAGAATACTGCTTTTATTAACACTTTCAGGGGGTGCATTAAAATGTTTGGTTGATTTGTATGTAATTGAGGTTTGCAAGCCAGCTTTTTTTTTCTTCTTCGTGTCAGGAGTGACTTGAGAAACTGCAAGTAGCTTCTGGTGTGAGAGAATTGGCTGTCTGCAAGGATGTTGCCCTCGGTGGTGCAATGGGTTAAACCCTTGTGCCCACAGAACTGACGACCAACAAGTCAGAGGTTCGAATCCGGGGAGAGCGTGATGAGCTCCCTCTGTCAGCTCCAGCTCCCCATGCAGGGACATGAGAGAAGCCTCCCACAAGGATGGTAAAACATCAAAACATCCAGGCGTCCCCTGGGCAACGTCCTTGCAAGTCAGCTTAGCCTATAGAATAGACATGAGCAAACTACGGCCCTCCAGGTGTTTTGGACTTCAACTCCCAGAAATCTCAGCCAGCTTACTGGCTGTTAGGAATTATGGGAGTTGGAGAGCAGAAGTTTGCACATGCCTGCTGCAGAATATAAATGAATTTCTTTATTCTTAAGACATGGAGAATATGCTACCAGTAAGTTGAAAATCTGAATATAATTATTTGCTACGTTTGATTTGCATTGAGGCCAGAAGCTAGATGATTCTGCATACGTGTTGGTTATGATTTACATAGCATGATTTCAAATCAAATTGTGTCTGATTTATATTGTTAGAATAACTGGAAAGGAGGAAAGCATTTAATTGCCGTAAAGCAGTGGTTCTCAGTCTGTGGGTCCCCAAGTGTTTTGACCTACAACTCCCAGAAATCCCAGCCAGTTAACCAGCTGTCAGGATTTCTGGGAGTTGAAGGCCAAAACACCTGGGACCCACAGGTTGAGAACCACTGCTGTAAAGCATGGATACCTTTTGGCTCTCCAGATTCATTTTGTATCAAGCCAAGCCATCAGAGCTAGAAGTGAGGAATAATGTGCAACATCTGGAGGTCCAGAAATGCCCCCAAACCTTCCATAAAGAAAACACCCATCTAAAGCAGTGGTTCTCAACCTGTGTGTCCCCAGATGTTTTGGCTTTCAACTCCCAGAAATCCTAACAGCTGGTAAACTAGCTGGGATTTCTAGGAGTTGCAGGACAAAGCACCYGAGGACCCAAAAGTTGAGAAGCACTGCTCCAAAGTCAAAGTGCCAGTTATCAATGCTGTTGGAGCTCATKTGTCCACCATAAAGTAATTCAATCCCATATACAAGACACCAAGGACTGTGTGCTTGGAAATTCATCATACAACTCAGCATTCTGGGGAGGAAATGAAAGAATCTTTTCTGGTCAAGATTTTATGGTAAATTACGTCATTCATTCATTGCATTCAATATGAGTCTACTGTAATTATGTTAATGTATTGCCCAGGTCTCTGGGATGGTCTYTGCTGGGATGGTCTCTGCTGGCTAAATGGTAACAGCATCCACTCAGATGAAACAGTAGGAGGAGAATATAGGGTGATGTGTCAGAAATGATGAAGTATATAGGCATGATGTTTGGATAGATCAGTGGTTCTCAACCTGTGGGTCCTCAGATGTTTTGGCCTTCAACTCCCAGAAATCCTAACAGCTGGTAAAGTGGCTGGAAGTTCTGGAAGTTGTAGGCCAAAACACCTGGGGACCCACAGGTTGAGAACCACTGGATAGATGGAGGTTTATTTCTTGTCCTGACAATCCTCCTGTGCTGTAGAACTGTTTGTTGTCTTTTGAAGACCTTCCTGTGAAGATCATGCAATGTACATATAAGTTACATTACGAGAGAAGATGCAAAAAAAAAAAAGGTTTTGGATGATTTCATGCAACTCATGGTGAACAATTTTATTACTTTGTCTGTTGTTTGAGAAAGAGTATAGTCAAGTGACTAATGGCTACTAGGAAATACTTTTTGTGTCCTTGCTGGTGGGTTTGTGATGGTAAAGTGAAATATAATGATCGTTTGGAAATCTAGCATGCCTTGGGAGATAGGATCTCGAATTCCGGGTTGGGGGAATCCTACTGCTTCGTGGTGATTCATGTTCACAGCACTGGGGTACTTCTGGATTTCTTTGCTGTGTCTTTTGGCACTGAGATATTTCATACCTTTTCTTTCAATTTAAATGCAACTATTTTGAATGCTTTTTCCTAAACTGTTATACATTATATTATATCTAATCCTGTCATAGCTATTACAGTCTAGAGAAAAGGTTACACCTGTTACAGTAGAATCTCGCTTATCCAACATAAATGGGACGGCAGAACATTGGATAAGCGAAAATGTTGGATAATAAGGAGGGGTTAAGGAAAAGCCTATTAAATGTCAAATTGCGTTATGACTTTACAAATTAAGCACCAAAACATCATGTTTTACAACAAACTGACAGAAAAGCAGTTCAATACATGGTAACGTTATGCAGTAATTACTGCATTTACGAATTTAGCACCAAAACATTGCAATGTATTGAAACAGCTGTGGATCCGGGCGGGAGGCAGACTGCGTTGGATAATACAGAACGTTGGATGAGCGAAGGTTGGATAAGTAAGACTCTACTGTACTTCCAAAGGAGCCAAGAAATTTAACTGGTTTTGGAATACTTTGCTTTCATGTTAGGAAAGTGCATAGTCAAATTCTCCAGGTGTTTCTGTCCTAACAAATGTGTTGATTTTGTCACTTCTAAACCATAGCTTCATTCACTTTATTTTTAAATAGGAACTATGAATAAAATGGAGTTAGGAAAATAAAGACAATTATCCTCGAGCCGGAATTAAACACATGAGATGTATTGCCTTTTAAGAGAGTTGTTTAAAATTTAATTGAGATACCAGTGTTGTGTGGAACAGGTCTTTGTTTCTTAAAAACATAAGTCTCTTCAGTTTGTGAGGGAAGTGAAATGTGGCGTATACCTTAATAATCATCCTTCTAGTCCTTGAATGTACTTCATAGTGTTAATTCATGTAATGTCAGCCAGATGTGGAAACACACATGACTCTTGTCGTGGTCCAGAAGGGAATGTATAACATGTGAATGCGGTTGCTCTTGTTCAGTCTGTTCACCCTCTAGCCTTCAGTGAGACATAGCAACGTTTTCAAAGGAATTTGTATAGGGAATAATTCCTACCATTCTAATTTTTTTTAAAGAAAAAGAAAGCAGCAACAACATTTTCTGCTTGTAAATGAAAAAAGTACTGTGAGCCTTAATTTTTATCCACAAATAAAGGTTACCCATTTGGATACTTGTCTGGTTTTTTTTTTAATTCATATATAAAGAACTTTTCTTTGCAATACATTCATTTTTTTCCTTTGCTCTCTAACAATGTGTAATTCAACAGCCTTTGGTCCCTTGGTGAGAGAAAGCGTTGATGTTGAATAAAAAAAATACAAAAAATATTGAAGGGAACATACATTTTTAGGGGTAGTTAACAACAAAGTAGAATTGGCACAAAAGAGAAAAGAGATGTTGACAAGATGGAATGTGTCCAGAGGAAGGTGACTAAAATGATCAAGGGTCTAGAGACCAAGCCCTATGAGGAGCAGCTTAAAGAGCTGGGCGTGTTTAGCCTTCAGAAAAGAAGGCTGAGAGGAGACATGATAGCCATGTATAAGTATGTGAGGGGAAGTCATAGGAAGGAAGGAGCAAGCTTGCTTTCTGCTGCCCTGGAGACTAGGATGCGGAACAATGGCTTCAAACTACAAGAAAGGAGATTCCACCAGAACATTAGGAAGAACTTCCCGACTGAGCTGTTCAGCAGTGGAACTCTCTGCCCCAGAGTGTGATGGAGGCTCCTTTGGAGAGCAGAGGCTGGATTGCCATCTGTCAGGGGTGCTTTGAATTCAATTTTCCTGCTTCTTGGCAGGGGGTTGGATTGGATGGCCCACAAAATCTCTTCAAACTCTATGATTCTAACAGATGGGTTAAAGGCACACCAAAAGTCAACACAGTTTATAGATACTTTGAAGTAACAAACCCATTTTTGTCCAGAACTGTATTAGACTTTTTGTGCTGTATTTTAAGATAAGTAAAACATTCTAGAAACTTGGTACAGTAATGAAAATCAATACAGATGAAAGCCTTGGAAGGAAATTACTAAGGCACTTAATGGTCCTGGTTGTTGAGCCAAACTCAAAACACGCATTCTCTGGACGGTATAACAATACAGACTGGCTTAGTGGCACATCAGACTGATCTGTGCTGCATGATCAGATTTCCCTTGATGTGATTATCATGGGACAGTCATATGGACGATTTCTTGGAACTCATGACCTCAAAGACATTGCTACAGAAACAAATTCTTGAAACACAGTCGTCTCCTGGTATATTCAACATCCTCCAGGATGTTATTGAGAGCTTTTTCTAAATCTTATGATTAAGTCTACCAGTTGCCTCTAGATTAGGCAGGCTGTGAAGTCTGCACAACTGGAATACTTCAGGCTATAATGCGGCATATAGTATACAATATTGAATCTGCTTTGTATTTGGCATTTAGGTGTGAGAGAATAATGGTGGCTGGCATGGGAAGGTTCAGTATTCACTGAAGTGCTGTTATAGATACTATCCAGAATATTGTGTGGTACAGAAAGTCAGTGTGGTGTAGTGGCTTGATTGTTGGGCAATGACTTTGGAAATCAAGGTTCAACTCCCCAACCATGGAAACCACTGAGTTTCCTTGGGCAAGTCACATACTTTTAACCCCAGAAAACAAGGCTTTGGGTAGGAACCGACTTGAAGGCAGACAACAACAAACCTGAAGTGTACTGCACTGCTCATTGCTTTACCATAGAATGCTGCTGAGGTACTAAACTTTACAATAAATACAATTGAAATCAATGGATCTTCCCTTCATGTAAGCATTTTTAGAAGAATCAAATTAAAATAATTCTATATATTAAGAATGCAAAGGATTTTTGAAACACCTTTGGGATTTTTTTTTTCATATCGAGTGACTTGAGAAACTGCAAGTCGCTTCTTGTGTGAGATAATTGGCTGTCTGCAAGGACATTCCCCAGGGGACACCCGGATGTTTTTTACCTTCCTTGTGGGAGCCTTCTCTCATGTCCCTGCATAAGGAGCTGGAGCTGACAGAGGCAGCTCAACCGCTGTCCCCAGATTTGAACCACCGACCTATTGGTTAGGAGTCCTGCCAGCCCAAGGGGTTAACCCACTGCACCACCGGGGACTCCATACCTTTGGGATTAATTTTAAGAACAAAGTTGTAGTATAACCTGTTGTAGACCTACTCTATTCCTTAGATGCAAGGAGATTTAAGTAGAAGCTTTGGATGATTTGAAGACTGGTATGGGATACAGTTTTGAGTGCTGGAGTTCTGTGTGTGCATGATACGTTTTAAGCTCATAATTTAGTGTGGTTCCTCATGGGTCACAAGTACCTCATTGAGGAGAATCATTGGCAAAATACTCTTCCTGTCATGAGGATAACCCTGTCATATGCTTCCCAGGCCTTTAAAACAAATTAAATTTAAGCCACAGAGATTTACAGTCCTCATTGTAATTCTCATTGTTGCAGGCTGTAAGCCAGGAAATTGAATTAGTATGTTTAATTAAATTGCCTTAAATATCTCAACTATCTGATTCATCCAGATTTTTGTTTTTTGTTTTTTAAAAGCCATTTTAGATTTGTGTGTGTGTGTGCGTGAGGGAAGATTTGAGAAACTACAAGTTGCTTCTGGTGTGAAAAAATTTGCCATCTGCAAGGACGTTCTCCAGGGAATGCCCGGATGTTTTGATGTTTTACCATCCTTGTGAGAGGCTTCTCTCATGTCCACACATGGGGAGCCAGAGCTGACAGGGAGCTCATCCGTGCTCTTCACAGATTCGAACCCGTAACCTGTTGGTCTTCAGTCCTGACGGCACAAGGTTTTAACCCATTGCACAACCGGGGGCTCCTATCATTTTAGTAAGTGCTCAAAAAAGGAACAATTTCTCAAGAAGCACTATTCTTGTTAACTTGCACCATATTTTCCTGTCTGCCTTCCCTTTTTGTGTGTGTGTGTTTTCCATCCCTCTAATGCAATGGTTCTCAATATGTGGGTCCCTAGGTGTTTTAGCCTACAACTCCCAGAAATCCCAGCCAGTTTAGCAGCTGTTAGGAGTTCTGGGAGTTGAAGGCCAAAACATCTGGGTACCCACAGGTTGAGAACCACTGCTCTAATGGGCCCAGAGAATACAACTTTCAGCATGAGTCAGCAGTTTGCACCCCTCCAGATTATGCTTGGCTGCAACATGTGTTGTCCCCCACTATTAGATGTCTTGCTCCTAGCATGTATGGAAAGTGCAGCCCAACATCATACAGAAAAAAACCAAAATGCTCACTCTTGCTTATAGAAACAAATGTTGGCAGCTATCTTGATAGTGTTGGACAAACGGTTTTGCACAACGTTTCATCCATCTCCTGCTTTTCAAATATGATGAAAGTTCAGTGTTTCAAAGCACTGGGCTTTTGATCTTCCTTCAAGTAAGTCTGGAGGCAAGAAGCTGTCAAATCAATGACTTAAATCACTCTAATAGACATACCCTGGACATTTCACAGATATATAAACCTCATTTTCCTAGTTTCCAACAGACCTCACAACCTCTGAGGCTGCCTGCTATAGATGCAAGCGAAATGTCAGGAGATAATGCTTCTGGAATATGGGCATACAGCCCAGAAAACTTACAGCAATCAGTGTTTGCACATGTGTGGGTAATAGAGGCATGGGGAGGGCTAGGGGGCGTAGAAATTAAATGAATTAAAAGAAAATGCAAAGAATGATAGTAACACAAAGTCCTCTTTTTGTGAACCTATTTTTTGCACTCCAGCTTCAGTGAGGCCAGCAAATTTAGTAACGTAACACAATATAGACAAGAAGAAAAAACAGTCAATTGCAATCAATTGCTGTAAGAAAGGCAGCATACTTGTGAAGCTGAGCACTTGTGAGTAGGTTAAGTAACAACTTCCCGCTTCACAAAATAAAATTCTTGGTCCTGCTGGGGTTGTATTAGTAAATATTGAATTCGTTCAGGCCTCTGCAACAACATGTTCAGTGCTGAAGAGAAGGAGGATAGTTTGCTCTTCTTCACTCCCTGAACTTACAAAAGTTGCTGTTGTTACATTTTCTGGAAAGGGATTAGAATAAATTCATGCTTCATCCCATTAAGTTCACAAAATTTTCCTAGTATTTCACATAACATTCATGATTCAATAATTAATTCTACTTTTAGAAACAGGCTGTGGTAAATTGTTATTGTTGATTTATATATATTTTTGTAGGTTCGACACAAAGAAAAAACACCCATACATATAAACACACATGCACATAAGAGACAGAAGGAATAATACAGATGAATCAGTCATTAATAATCAGAGCATAGAAGTCCTTAGGATGGGCACCTCTCTGCCACTCATAATCAATAAAACAGGTAGGTTTGGTGCTGTTGAGTGATTTCAGTTCCCCAAGAATACAAGTTTGGGGCCCGGCAAGATGTGGCTGGTTGACTGGGCTGCACTATCCGCTGTTGCTGCTGATTGGTCTCCAGGTTTGGAGGAAATTTTAATAAATTGTCATTCCTCTGTGGTTTTGTTGTTGCTTGTAATGCCTCTCGTAGTGTGCGTGAAGGAGAGAATGTGGGTAGGTTTGAGGTAATGGATACTAATGAAGGTAGTTTCCCCAGCCTGAGCAAGGACAATGGTCCATGCTGGTGAAACAGTGAGTAACAGTGGGTGTCAGCCTGTCTAAATAGGTTCCCAGGAGAAAGACAGAGGCGAGCCATTGGGCAACATCCATGATCCTTGGTTTGGCTCCTTTGTTAGGTGTGCAGAGCCAGTGTTAGGGGATTATGCCTACTGCCTGAAAGGGTGATAGGGTTTTCCTTTGTTCCGCCCTCCAAGAGTTTGTAAAACTTGTATGTCCAGGCTAAAGAACATCTGTGGAAGTTAACTCAAATTAGGTTTCTGGCCGAAAGGTCGCCTTGGACTTGGCTATCGATATCTTTCCATTGCTGTGGGTTTTGGGGTTCTCCTTGGGGTCCCAGGGTTTCGATAGCAGTGCCTCATAAGAAGCAGTAGCAGAATGGGAGGAAATACGTTACATGGCTCTATTATTAGACTAACAACAGATTTCATTGGGAAGACATAATGGAATCGAGCATATCCTCATGAAGCCGGAAAGCTGGAATGTTAAATTGCCTCTGGGTCTGTCTATATATGTTGTGTGTCTAATGGCATTGAATGTTTGCCATGAATATGTGCCTTGTAATCCGCACTGAGTCCCTTGCGGGGTGAGAAGGGTGGAATATAAATACAATAAATAAATAAATAAATAAATAAATAAATAAAAAAGATGAAGTACTTTGGTCACATAATGAGAAGACAGGAAAGCTTGGAGAAGACAATGATGCTGGGGAAAATGGAAGGAAAAAGGAAGAGGGGCAGACCAAAGGCTGGCTGGCTGGATGGTATCCTAGAGTGACTGGTTTGACTTTGAAGGGGTTGGGGGTGACCATGGCCGACAGGGAGCTCTGGCATGGGCTGGTCCATGAGATCACGAAGAGTCAGAAGTGACGGAATAAACAACAACAACTAGCTGTTTCTGTCAATCTTTTCCTTGGAACAGACCAGACAAGTTCTTCTTTTCATTAAACGTACCTCTGCCATCCTCCTTCTCAAAGGCTAACAATTCATTTTCAAGAATCTAATAGAATTAAAAATGGGTCAATTTTGTAGTGCTAAAATTGACCCGTGTGTCCAGTTCTTTCAAGGGCTTGCTTGAAAAGGAGCCAGTTTCGAAAACATGCATGTCCTTATTCATATTATTGGCCTACAACATTAGGAAGAACTTCCTGACTATGAGAACTGTTCAGAATTGGAACTCTGCCCCAGAGTGTGGTGGAGGCTCCTTCTTTGGAGGCTTTTAAACAGAGGCTGGATGGTCCATCTGTCGGGGGTGCTTTGAATGCAATTTTCCTGCTTCTTGGCAGGGGGTTGGACTGGATGGCCTATGAGATCTCTTCCAACTCTATGAGTCTATGCTTCTATGTGTGTGTTTGGCTAGTTGAGGCTGGTAGAAGCTGGAGCCCAGCAATTAGATTTCCTATTCAATTGCATGTGCTCTATCCACATGGCTGGTTTTCTGTGAAAGTGAGGAAATGCCTAAAGTTCATATACAAGCGGACATTCCTCTCACATTCCAGAACAGTGAAAAGCATTGTGCTGGTCAGCTGCATAACTGAATCATTCATAGGCATGACACGTGCTTATCTGTACCTTGTATATTGCTGTAGTTTAAATGGCCACTTCTCAGCTTCACATGAGCAGTGAACCTTGCTACCATTGTCCTTACCCTACCCTTAACTGCTACCATCTGCCTCCAGAACACTGCACAGTCATTTTCCTTTCTCGGTCTTCAATTGTGGCCTCCAGGATCTTGTCTTTATCCTGAATGTATATTCTTCCACTTCTTAATGGAACCTAGTGCCCATTATCAATAGTAACTGTATATGCATAACATACATATCTAGACGAGAGGTTATTGGTACAAACACTATAGTGGTAAGGTTTCTCATTTCTAGAGAGGGTTGCAGCTGGCATCCCAGCTAAATGCTAAAATGCACCTAAATGTGCAGCCCACCAGAGGAAAGAGAAAGCCAAGGGATTGAGTGAGAAAGAGAGAGGGGGAGATGGGGAGAGAGGAGTGGGCAGAGCTATTCTGTACATATACAGTATAGCGTCCCTACATCACGGTTTTTCACTCATTGCGGTTGGTCCTGGAACGTAACCCCCGCAATAAGTGAGGGAACACTGTACATAACAACAATTGCAGCCTCCACCTAGGAACACAAGAAAATAACTGATTAAATAATATTTCCAAACAGAACTTCCTCTTTTAGGAGAGTGCTGGTTCATGCAGTGCATAGCATCGCCCACAATATTTTTGAAATTATAAATAGGCCCATCTTGTCTGGATTCAGTTTCATGCTGCTTCATGTCCTTATATTTGTCCTGATTTTTTATTGTATCAGAAGCTAATTGATTGCTTCTAGTGTGAGAGAATTGGCGTTGCCCAGGGGACGTCTGGATGTGTTACCATCCTGTGGGTGGCTTTTCTATGCCCCCGCGTGGGAAACTGGGGCTGACAGATGAGAGCTCACCCAGTCTCACAGATTTGAACCACCAACCTTCAAGTCACTCCTGCTTCTTGGCAGAATGGGATTGGACTGGATGCACCATGAGGTCTCTTCTCACTCTATGATTCTGGTCAGCAGTTCAGCCGGCACAGAGGTTTAACCCATTGCGCCACTGTGACTCCTATTTATCCTGATATTTTTTGTGTGTCAAGTTACTTGAGAAACTGCAAGTTGCTTCTGGTGTGAAAGAATTGGCAGCCTGCAAGAATCCTCAAAGAATTCCTTTGTATGAATTCCACTGTCAACTGACTCCAGTCCATTCTTCCCCAATTAAAGTGTGGATTGGAATGCAATTATCCTTGGAATCTTCACTTCTCTAAAATTCCCAATGTTGCCAATGGAGCAACAACAACAACAACAACAAAAAGGGGGGGGGGTATCTAATCCGTATATTTTGTAATCAAAGACATTCAAATCCAATAGGAAAATAAATACCTATATAGAATTTTTTGTGTCAATTTTTCATGACTACAGACTTTTAATCAAGGTATACAGAACTGGGGTAGCTCCTAGTAATAACGGTAGAATGTGAGTTATATTTTGATCTGGGTTCTCCATGCTTTCAAACCACTATGAGCCATAGTGCTTTGGTTCCAATTTAACTGCCAAGGCAACAGCCTATAGAATCCTGGGATTTTCTATTTAGGATAAATGGGAGACTGGCATGCAGACTCAAATTAGTAAGGCATCAAACATAGGTTTCTTTAAGATGTGGTTGAACTGCGACTGTAGAGGGGAACAATTCTCAATATAAGGTTGCATGCTTAGGCCCTACCAATCCCTATCCTTAACTGTGCTGGTTAACTGGTGGGAGTTGTAGTTCAATATCTGTATTCACAAGGTATCTGCTTGAAAGGGTCTTTGAGTGAAATTTGCAAATGCTAAGCAAGGGGCTTTGAATGAAATTAACAGCAAAAGAGAAATATACCCTTTCTCTGTAGAAAAAGAGCAACATGGAAGAAAATGTTTTAAAAACAAGAGGCATCATGTAGAGGTCATACAAAGTTCAAGCTTACATGGGAAGTTAGGTTGTGGTTAAGTGCAAAGGTTGTGGTTAAATGCAGAGTCTGCAGGTACAAGAAGGTACTTTCCATCAAAAGGTCAAGGGAGGGGGGCTGGAAAGAGAGTACTTTCCATGACCTATAACTTGAGTATAAAGGTCAGCAGAAACAGAGGAGGGGGCGGCAGTCTTTGAAAGCTCATACAGAAGTGCTGACTGTCCGTCTCATGCTGATCAGCTTGAATAAATGGTGTCTTACATGAACCAATTAGACTCTGTGGATTTCTTTGAAAAGGGACCCCGCACCCTAAACCCATGAACCATTACATGCCGCTTTGCTATAGTAAAACACTTCAATTTTCTGTGTGTTAATAAAAGCACTGATGCCATCAGAAATGATGAAGAAAAATACAACAGAAGTAGATTAGACAGTCTTCCTATGTTTGATACCACCGCTTTAGTAGAGGATATTCAAGGACAAGAGGTCTGGAAAAATAATTGGTGGTGGTAACATGCACTTCATGGTTCAACATGCACTTCGTGGCTCATTCTAAGTGAGATAAGCTTAAATTTTGCTGTAATTTTTACATCGAAACAGGGTTCTCTCACAATTCACAGCTGATCCTGCTTGCTGCTTTTTCAGTGCCTATAAGCCTCCCCAGGAAGGGAAATGAAATAGCAGCCAGTCCAGATGTGCAGGAAAACCATCCTATGACACCCTTTCTGTGTGGTATAACATCAGCCTGGAAGCAAATCTGTCTTTACCATCAGAATAAATCATGAGACATAACGAATTCTACAAAACCTTACCTAATGTGGAGAATATGTTTAATAGCCTGTGGTATTAAGACTAAGGTCGCAGGTTCGAATCTGGGGAGAAGCGTGAGCTCCCACTGTTAGCCACAGGTTCTGCCAACCTAGCTGTTCGAAAACATGCAGATCAATAGGTACCGCTCCGGTGGGAAGGTAATGGTGCTCCATGGACTCAAATCAGCCACATGACCTCGGAGGTGTCTATGGACAACGCCGGCTCTTCGGCTTAGAAATAGAGATGAGCACCAAACCCCAGAGTTGGACACGACTGGACTTAATGTCAGGGGAAAATCTTTACCTTTACCTATTAAGACCTATACTTTAAAATATGGGTTTCCGGCCCTCCTGCTCCAAGGTAGTCCAATTTGTATGCCAATTCATCTGTGGAAAACTTGAGATAAGATCAAGTGCACTTTGAATTTTAGAATGGTTAACATATAAAATACACAGATCTAGACAGAAGTGTCAGGAATAATAATGTTACTCTCATCAACTGCTGTATTAAAATACTATTAGGGGAGGGGATTTTCAAATATGCATTGCACTGCCTTTGGCAATCTTTCCAAGGGTTGTCAGCAGTTAGTTATTTTAAGATTGTTTCACATGTTGTAAGGAAATGTCGTACATTTAATGCTGACAACTGTCCTATATAGTTAGTTGATAGAGAAAACATATATATCCCTCTGTTTATCATAATCTTTTACTGCCACCCAGTGTTTCAGAAGATGAATAAACCTATTGACATTGCAACAGCTGGGAAGTATCAGAATAGGAAATGCAGAAAGAGATGTTTGCTGTTGCATATAGCCCAGAGTAATCTATCATAGATTCATAGAGTTGGAAGAGACCTCAAGAGCCATCTGCCAGAGGGACTTCATCACACTACTGGAGCTTAAACAGTAGGTGAAGAGTATGCAATGCAGCCACTTGAAATCCTGTGGCTGCCTCCTGCAGAATTCTGGGGTTTGCCATTTAAGGAGGGGTCTAATGGAAACACTACTGTCCAATAGGGCTGGCCGGTTTCGTTTCGTAATTTCGTAATTCGTTAAAAATTCGTTATTTTTTTGATAACGAAGCGATATTGAACCATTCAGGAGCATCTAAAAAAACGAAACGAATTTTTCAATTAGTTTCGCAATTGCTTCGTATTCGTTTCGTATTCGTTTCGAAATCATTTCGAAATCATTTCGTTATTATTTCCGCATGTCTGGGGCAAGTTTTATAGCTGTTGTTTGTTTAATCAGTGAAAAAAAATTATAAATATCACACCAACAGTCAACAACAGAGGGAGAGGGAAGCTTCAGAAGTTCCCCCTGTCCCATATGGAGGTTTTTTAGCGTATTGCGCGGTCGCGTCCGCCATTAACGAATCGATTCGTATTCGTTTCGTATTGTTTCGTAATTTTACGAAATTTCGTAAATATCGAACTTTTTTAAAGAAAAATTTCGGAATTCTTTTAAATATCGAAACGCAAAAAACCCCAAAAAATGAATCGAGTTTAGAAACAAATTTTTCCGTGGTTGCCCAGCCCTACTGTCCAACCTTTCCTTCTAGTAAGGAATCTGACTCCTCCCAAAAAGGCTATTTTAAAATTTTTGCCCTTGACATTAAACATGAACACACTCAATCCTCACAGGGCTATTTTTGCTTCCTAGGTGCCTTCCTTAAAACATATTTCTGCAAAGGGTTGGATTTCCTTCAAGTGTTCTGGTATTGATAACTGGCCAATAAATATTTTGGTGCCTCAAATGTTAGCCCTGTTTATGGATATATTTTTGGATTCCAAAAATGACACCGTTTTCCCCTTATCAACTGTTGTTTTTAAGGTACAGAACATATGCCGTATACCATTCTTTATCTGCTTGCCCAAAGGAAATCATGATAACCATATCTAAGAAGCAAGAGCTGATATAATCTAGCTCAGTGGTTCCCAACCTTTTTTAACCAGGAATCACTTGACCAGGGTCCACTTCATCTGGGACCACTTTGGCCAGGGACCACTCTCCAACATTAGTACCAAATGGGTTATGAACCAGTTTTTTGTCAAATTTAGATTTGGTTTGGTTATTTGGGGTGCTGATTCAGAAAATTGCATTTGGTAGACTGCAGCAGCTTTAGTTTCTGAGACAGAACATATGCTATCCCATAGTCGCCATCTACTCACCCACAGAAAACCATATTTAATAAGCCTCTGCACTATAAGAGGGTTTTGCAAGACCAGTCACTCTTGTTGCAACGATGTAATAATGGTGGGGCTATGGACCATATTTTAGTGGTCCACATATCACAAGTTGGGAACCACAGATCTAGCCAGTACAATTTTCTGAATCAGCCCTGATTTGAAGGTATACAACACATGCTGCCTTGTCCATCACTCATATAAAGCCTAACTAATGTCTAGGATTTTTAAAATCTACTACTTGCAAAATATATCTCAATATTTCTAGCACTTCATAATTTAATATTCTAGCCTGTCAATATTTAATGCATGAAACCTGAACTGGTGTAGGTTCAAATTCCCACAGATCTAGGAAGCATCAGGGTGGTTTTGGACTAGTCACAACCTCCTTAACATGTCTAACAGGATTGTCATGAGGATAAAACTGAGAAAGGAAAGTATGCTATCTGAACTCTTAAGGGGTAGGCAAGATATAATTGTAATTAGCTCCCCATGCAGGGACATGAGAGAAGCCTCCCACAGGGATGGTAAAACAACAAAATATCTGGGCGTCCTCTGGGCTATGTCCTTGCAGATGGCCAATTCTCTCATACCAAAAGCGACTTGTAGTTTCTCAAGTCGCTCCTGACATGAAAAAAAATTAACTAATACCTGAGAGTCTAGATCAAAGAACATAGATCATGTACTGGCTTAAGCAGAGGGACACACTCCATATGTACAGCTCTATGCCTGCCCCAGCTGTCAGATTGCAGGTTCCACATTTTTTCCATTTTAGCTGCACTTCTGCAATTCGGAGAAGGGAAATGGTGGCAAATTTATTTATTTGCAAATTATGATGGAAAATAAGTACTTGGTCCATAACAAAGTTCATCTCAATACTTTGTTATATATCCTTTACTGGCAGTGACAGAGGTCAAACATTTTCTGTAAGTCCTCACAAGGTTGGCACACACTGTTGCCGATACATTGGCCCATTCCTCCATGAAGATCTCCTCAAGAGCAGTGATTTTTTGGGGCTGTCACTGGGCAACATGGATTTTCAACTCCCTCCAAAGGTTTTCTATAGGGTTGAGATATGGAGACTGGCTGGGCCACTCCAGGACCTTGAAATGCCTCTTACGAAGCCACTTCTTCATTGCCCTGGCAGTGTGCTTGGGATCATTGTCATGCTGAAACACCCAGCCACATTTCATCTTCAGTGCCCTTGCTGATAGAAGGAGGTTTGCACTCAAAATCTCACGATACATGGCCCCATTCATTCTTTCATGTATATGGATCAGTCACCCTGGTCCCTTTGCAGAGGATCAGCCCCAAAGCATGTTATTGCCACCCCCATGCTTCACAGTAAGTATGGTGTTCTTTGTAAGCAACTCATCATTCTTTCTCCTCTAAACACGACAAGTTGTGTTTCTGCAAACAGTTCTACTTTGGTTTCATCTGACCATATGACATTCTCCCAATACTCTTCTGGATCATCCAAATGCTCTGTAGCAAACCTCAATTCGGCCCCGGACATGTACTGGCTTAAGCAGAGGGACACGTCTGGCACTGCCGGATTTGAGTCCCTGGCGGCATAGTTTGTTTCTGATGGTAGCCTTTTTACGTTGATCCCAGCTCTCTACAGGTCATTCACTAGGTTCCCCCATGTGATTCTGGGATTTTTGCTCACCGTTCTTGTGATCATTTTGGCCCCATGGGGTGAGATCTTGTGTGGAGCCCCAGATCGAGGGAGATTATCAGTGGTCTTGTATCTCTTCCATTTTCTAATTATTGCTCCCACAGTTGATTTCTTCACATCAAGCTGCTTGCCTATTGCAGATTCAGTCTTCCCAGTCTGGTGCAGTGTGACAATTTTGTTTCTAGTGTCCTTCGACAGCTCTTTGGCCTTCATCATAGTGGAGTTTGGAGTATAACTGCTTGAAGGTGTTGACAGGTGTCTTTTATGCTGAGAACAAGTTCAAATAGGTGCCATGACTATAGGTAATGAGTGGAGGACAGAGGAGCCTGTCTGTGAGACCCAGAAATCTTGCTTGTTTGTAGGTGACCAAATACTTATTTTCCACCATAATTTGCAAATACATTTCTTAAAATCAGACAATGTGATTTTCTGGATGTGTTTTCTCATGTTATCTCTCATAGTTGAGGTGTACCTATGATATCAAATACAGGCTTCTCTCATCTTTTTGAGTGGGAGAACTTGTACAATTGGTATCTGACTAAATACTCCCCCCCCCCCCCCCCACACACACACAGGAAAAATATTACTCAGTCACTGATATTGATTTTATGACTCTGTTGAGGTTCTATCTATATTGTGATTTTTTTTTTTTTGCATACACTGGTTATACCACTTCTGGATGGATTCCTCATGGATAAGACTTCCAGCTGCTAAGGCCTATGATTATCTTTTTTCAAGATTGCAGCTTTTAAAGAATTAATTTTGAGGTGCTGAAATTGAAAAACACAATATGAACGTCATACCTTTCACAATTTTTTATTTCTTAAAATCAATTCAATTGTCTCCCAGTTTTGATTAAATGTGCACATTGATCCTCTTTTTGGGGCACTCAAATGGATTTGTGTGCTTCAAGTCAGTAAATTTAAGTGTTTTGGAAGTCCGTTAGAAGACTTTTACCCCTTTCTTACTCTTTACTCCCCTAAGAAATCCTACTGAGTCACATATTGCAAAATAAAACTGTCAAGGCAAGTTGAGGAAAAACTGTATGTGATGGAGCAAATCTGAAGTCATTTTTTGATTCAGAGCACAAGCTACTTATAAAATCAGCATATTTTTTAAAAAAAGTTTCTGTGGCCCTTAATTTTGCAGGCCTGTGATTTTTCCATAATTGAATAACTGCACATTCAAATTAATTTTTAATGCCCCCCCCCTCTATATATACCCTCTAGCTTGGGTATCTGGGTTAGTTAAATAAGGCATTGTTTGTTTTGGGGTGTTAGGTAATATCATTTAGTTAATTAGTAACACTATTTATTAGAAAAAAGCCAGTCCTTGATTTTGTTTTTTATGAATGTTCTCATTAGAAAATACGGAGCCCCCGGGGGCGCAGTGGGTTAAACCCCTGTGCCGGCAGGACTGAAGACCGACAGGTCGCAGGTTCGAATCCGGGGAGAGGTGGATGAGCTCCCTCTATCAGCTCCAGCTCCTCATGCGGGGACATGAGAGAAGCCTCCCACAAGGATGATAAAACATCAAATCATCCGGGCATCCCCTGGGCAACATCCTTGCAGACGGCCAATTCTCTCACACCAGAAGCGACTTGCAGTTTCTCAGGTCGCTCCTGACACGACAAAAAAAATATTAGAAAATACACAATGATGGGAGTGAACTGCAATTCCCAGAATCATGGGTCAATCCTCCCCAAACCAGGCCTATATGCACAGTTGGGCATGTTGGATGTATGTACCAAATCTGGTCCAGATCTGCCATCGGTCCCCCCCCCCCCCAACCCCTCCAGTCTGTCCAGTTGCTGATCAATTCATCTGTGTTTTCTGCATGGCATAGGAAAGGGTAGGAAACGGGTAAGAGAGAGGCAGTGGGTGGGTTCATGCAAATTTCACACAACAAACCCTGGGATGCCTGCCTGTGGTGGAGAAAACACATCAAATCTAGGATGAAATTCTCCCCGAATGAAAGTATTCCTTGGGTGGTGTTTGGGGGGCACATTGGCAGAGTTTGAGTTACATGTTCATGGTTATCGCTATAACCTGAAATGACAGTTGAAGAAGTGTCTTTGGAGTCTTCTCAGCACTTAGAACTATAGCTTGTTTGTGGAGGCGGGAGGCTGTCTGTGTAAGTGGACACCTCTACCATATACACATTTTTCACTTTTATTATGTATATAGACACACACACACACACACACCCTCTTTCCCTTTCCTATCTCCAAGACTTTTCCTAACAAAATTCTAAATTTCTAATATAAAAACTCTTCTAATAATAGGGTTATCAGAGTTTGAGAGAAAAGAGCGAAGTAATCGTTACAACAGGCATTTGACCCATAGGCAGCTCATTAACATAGATCTTTGTCTAAAGCAACCTTTAGATTCTATGTTTCTGTGACCTTTTATATCTGCATGATGACCTCCTAACACATCCCTTGGAAATAAGCCAATATGAAATTAATGGAAAAGAACAATCTTTTTTATTTTAGAATGAAAATTCTGTCTTCATTGGCTGAGTCCCCAAGGCCTGTGCTCACTTCTGGATTCAGGTGTTCTGTGTTACTAGGAGGTAAAAACATGTAGTGACAAGTCATATGGTGTTTGTACCATTTTTACAAAGACATTTCCATGAAGAAAACACAAGGGCAGCACACCGACTTGTCCCATTTCATCCTCCCAACATCCTGGTTAGGTAGGTTAGAACAACCTGTGGCCAGCTAGGAATAATTGAAATCCTGGTGTCTCTGATTCACTTGTAATATTGGTTGTAATATTTTGAGCGGGCATTGTGTCACACACTTTATTTGAAAATGTAGGGAGCAGGAGTGGAATGAAACATCCTATGGAATCTTGGGACTTGTGGTTTAGGGTTGGGGTTGGGGTTATCTCTGCCAGATATCGCTAAGGTCTCACAAACCAAAAATATGCCAGGGTTCAATTACTATGGCACCGTTTTGGCAGCAGGTGTGGTGAAATGGCAGGTGTGGTGACAAACTTTCGTACAGTGGCACTTGTTTTTCATGCCAGTAAGGTAATGCTCAAGATCCTGCAAGGAAGACTCCAGCAATACATGGAGAGAGAGTTGCCAGATGTACAAGCTGGGTTTAGAAAAGGCAGAGGAACGAGAGACCAAATTGCTAATATCCTCTGGATAATGGAGAAAGGCAGGGAGTTTCAGAAAAACATCTATTTCTGTTTTATTGACTATTCTAAAGCCTTTGACTGAGTGGATCATAATAAATTGTGGAAAGTTCTTGATCGTATGGGCATACCAAATCACCTTGCATCTCTCCTGACTACTCTGTATAAGGACCAAGTAGCAACAGTAAGAACTGACCACGGAACAACAGAGTGGTTCAAGATTGGGAAAGGGGGACGACAGGGTTGTATACTCTCACCCAACCTATTCAACTTGTATGCAGAACACATCATGCGATGTACGGGGCTTGATGAATGCAAGGCTGGGTAAAAATTGCTGGAAGAAACATTAACAACCTTAGATATGCAGATGACACCACTTTGATGGCCGAAAGCGAGGAGGACCTGAGGAGCCTTCTAATCAAGGTGAAAGAAGAAAGAGCAAAAGCTGGGTTTCAGTTAAACATAAAAAACCCCAAGATCATGGCAACCAGACTGATTGATAACTGGGAAATAGAGGGAGAAAACGTATTTCTAGTTGCAAAGATTACTGCAGACGCAGAGTGCAGCCAGGAAATTAGAAGACACTTACTTCTTGGAAGAAGAAGAGCAATGACCAATCTCGATAAAATAGTGAAGAGTAGAGACATCACACTGGCAATGAAAATCCGCATAGTTAAAGCAATGGTATTCCCCATAGTCACCTATGGATGTGAGAGCTGGACCATGAGGAAGGCTGAGCGAAGGAAGATAGATGCTTTTGAACTGTGGTGCTGGAGGAAAATTCTGAGAGTGCCTTGGACCGCGAGAAGATCCAACCAGTCCATACTTCAGGAAATAAAGCCCGACTGCTCATTGGAGGGAAGGATAGTACAGGCAAAGATGAAGTATTTTGGCCACATAATGAGAAGACAATTATGCTCAGCTTAGAGAAGACAATTATGCTCAGGAAAATGGAAGGAAAAAGGAAGAGGAGCCGACCAAGGGCAAGATGGATGGATGAAGTGACTGCCTTGACCTTGAAGGAGCTGGGGGTGGTGACGGCCGACAGGGAACTCTGGTGTGGGCTGGTCCATGAGGTCACGAAGAGTCGGAAACAACTGAACGAATGAACAACATAGATAGGTGGTAGAAATGCTATATTGGGGGCGGGGGTGTTGTCTTTGAAAAGATGGGCAACTATCAGGATTGTTTTAGTCCTATGTTCCTGCATGGAAGGAGGTTGGACTAGGTGATCCTTGTGATCCCTTCCAACTCTTAGATTCTGATTGTATAGTATCAGTGTAAAAATGGATTGTGATAGATCCAAAACACATAACATTACTTGAATTTAAAATACATTATTTGGATAATAAAGAGGGAGGGGTCTTTCTTTCTTTCTTTCTTTCTTTCTTTCTTTCTCAGAGTAATCTCTGTTGTCTTTTTAATCCTCTATCAGTGTTGTGTCTTGACAGCTGCACAGCAAGAGAAATTGACTTCTATTTTTCCCTGAGGAATTCACCTGCTGTTTCACAGGCTGCCGAGTAACAAACAGGCACGAGCTACATGAAAGCCTCTGGTCTTTTTTCCCTGAAACAGCAATTATTTCCTTTTGGCAGCTTGGAGTTAAAAATGGCCTTTGCAAAGTTGTGGATACTCATAGGATTATTTCTCCATGCACTGGAATATGTACCCATTCGAGGGCAGGATGACAGACTAGATGGGGAGGCCAAAGAAGGTGAAGAAGAGGAATGCCGGCTGCTGGGGAAATTTAATTTACGGGGCTATGTAGAAGCTGAAAATGCCATGCATGTGATAGGAGGGATGTTCCCAATTCATTTCAGGACCATACTGGAAGAAGATCCAACAAGCACACCACCAATGTCACCACTGTGTGAGGGGTAAGTAATTCTTATTTACAGCTGGACAAAGGAATACACAGTGTAGGGTATTATTTGGCACAGGAAATAGTGGCATCTGGCACAAAGTACGAAGAAGATTTTCTAGACATCATATGTTGGAAAGAGACAACTGTGTTTCAGAGAGATAAAAGAACTGCCAGTCATGTGCATGGCGTGTCCACTAATTTCCTTTAACCCACTGTTTTCTATTAAATATGAATGAGTTCTGAAATAAACACCCATTAAACAATGTCAGTGCCAGCCAGGCAGCTTCCATGCAAGTTTCCTTCAGAGAAAGGGACTGGTGTCAGTTCTGGAACCATACTTCTAACGATCCTGTAATTCTTTACTGCTTCTGCCTGTTTGTCTGCCTGCTCAATGAGGAGAAGCAGCAGCCTCTACTATTTTTGTTCTTTCTCTAGCTAATGTTGCAGATAAAGTCACAATAAGTCCAATGCTGGATAGGCATATTGGATAGGAGAATCTTTCTTTTTCTTTAGCAAATCTTCATAGTAATCTGTCTGTCTATCTATCTCATCTTTCTATATCTCTGCCAGCCCCTCCATCCATTCACAATGCCGTTGTTGTGTTTCTTCAAGTCATTTTCTGCCTTATGGTGATCCTAAGGGGAACTATCACAGTGCTTTCTTGAAAACGTTTGTCGAATAGGAGTTTTGCCTTTGCCTTCCTTTGGGACTGAGAGAGTGTGACTTGCCCAAGGTCATCCTGTGTATTTCCATGGCTGAGTGGGAACCTGAACCCTGGTTTTCAGAACTGTAGTCCTCCAGCAAAGGATCACCGCCTTGTCGGGGCGCTGGAGCTTGAGCACCTCAATGATGTCATGAGCGAAACCGTGAAGGGCCACCCAAGACGGGACGGTTGTGGCAGAGAGGTCAGAACAAGCGTGATCCCTGGGGAAGGCAATGGCAAACCACTCCAGTATCCTTGCCAAGAAAACTAAATGGACCAGTACAACCAGAGATATGTCGGTATGCCATTGGAAGATGGGACTCCCAGGTCGGAAGATGGCCAAAATGCTACTGGGGAGGAGCAGAGGATAAGTTCAACTAGCCCCAGATGTGATGACGCAGCTAGCTCAAAGCCGAAAGGAAGGCTAGCGGCCGACGGTACTGGAGGTGAACGACGAATCCGATGCTCTAAAGATCAACACACCATAGGAACCTGGAATGTAAGATCTATGAGCCAGGGCAAATTGGATGTTGTTATTGGCGAGATGTCAAGACTAAAGATAGACATTCTGGGGGTCAGCGAACTGAAGTGGACTGGAATGGGCCACTTCACATCAGATGACCACCAGATCTACTACTGCGGACAAGAGGAACATCGAAGAAATGGAGTAGCCTTCATAATTAATAAGAAATTCGGTAAAGCGGTGCTTGGATACAACCCAAAAAATGACAGAATGATCTCAATTCGAGTGCAAGGAAAGCCTTTCAACATTACAGTGATCCAAATATACGCCCCAACCACAGCTGCCGAAGAAGCAGAAGTAGATCAGTTCTATGAGGATCTGCAGGACCTACTGGATAATACACCAAAAAGAGACATTATTTTCATTACAGGAGACTGGAATGCCAAGGTAGGAAGTCAAATGACAACTGGGATCACAGGCAAGCATGGTCTGGGAGAACAAAATGAAGCGGGACGCAGGCTGATAGAATTTTGCCAGGAAAACTCGCTGTGTATAACGAATACTCTCTTCCAACAACCTAAAAGACGGCTTTACCCATGGACCTCACCAGACGGTCAACACCGAAATCAGATTGACTACATCCTTTGCAGCCAAAGGTGGCGGACATCCATCCAGTCGGTGAAAACAAGACCTGGGGCTGACTGTAGCTCAGATCACGAACTTCTTATTGCCCAATTTAGAATAAAATTAAAGAGATCAGGGAAAATACACAGACCAGTTAGATATGATCTCACTAACATTCCTAGCGAATATACAGTGGAAGTGAAGAACAGATTTGAAGGACTAGATTTAGTAAACAGAGTCCCAGAAGAACTATGGACAGAAGTCCGCGACATTGTTCAGGAGGCGGCAACAAAGTACGTCCCAAAGAAAAAGAAAACCAAGAAGGCAAAATGGTTGTCTGCTGAGACACTGGAAGTAGCCCAAGAAAGTAGGAAAGCAAAAGGAAACAGGGATAAGGGGAGATATGCCCAGTTAAATGCGCAATTCCAGAGGTTAGCCAGAAGAAATAAGGAACTATTTTTAAATAAGCAATGCATGGAAGTGGAGGAAGACAACAGAATAGGAAGGACAAGAGACCTCTTCCAGAAAATTAGAAACATTGGAGTAAATTTCAGGCAAAAATTGGCATGATAAGAAACAAAGATGGCAGGGACCTAACAGAAGCTGAAGAGATCAAGAGAAGGTGGCGAGACTATACAGAAGATCTTTATAGGAAGGATAATAATATCGAGGATAGTTTTGACGGTGTGGTGAATGAATTAGAACCAGACATCCTGAGGAGTGAGGTTGAATGGGCCTTAAGAAGCATTGCTAACAACAAGGCAGCAGGAGACGACGGGATCCCAGCTGAACTGTTTAAAATCTTAAAAGATGATGCTGTCAAGGTGATGCATGCCATGTGCCAGCAAATATGGAAAACACAAGAATGGCCATCAGACTGGAAAAAATCAACTTATATCCCCATACCAAAAAAAGGGAAATGCGAAAGACTGCTCAAACTTCCGTACAGTGGCCCTTATTTCTCATGCCAGTAAGGTAATGCTCAAGATCCTGCAAGGAAGACTCCAGCAATACATGGAGCGAGAGTTGCCAGATGTTCAAGCTGGGTTTAGAAAAGGTAGAGGAACGAGAGACCAAATTGCCAATATCCGCTGGATAATGGAGAAAGGCAGGGAGTTTCAGAAAAACATCTACTTCTGCTTCATTGACTATTCTAAAGCCTTTGACTGTGTGAATCATAATAAATTGTGGCAAGTTCTTAGTGGGATGGGCATCCCAAGCCACCTTGTCTCTCTCCTGAGGAATCTGTACAAGGACCAAGTAGCAACAGTCAGAACTGACCACGGAACAACAGAGTGGTTCAAGATTGGGAAAGGCGTACGGCAAGGCTGCATCCTCTCACCCAACCTTTTTAACTTGTATGCAGAACACATCATGCGATGTGCTGGGCTGGATGAATGCAAAGCTGGGGTGAAAATTGCTGGAAGAAACATTAACAACCTCAGATATGCAGATGACACCACTCTGATGGCCGAAAGCGAGGAGGAGCTGAGGAGCCTTCTAATCAAGGTGAAAGAAGAAAGCGCAAAAGCCGGGTTGCAGCTAAACGTCAAAAAAACCAAGATTATGGCAACAAGAATGATTGACAACTGGAAAATAGAGGGAGAAACCGTGGAGGCCGTGACAGACTTTGTATTTCTAGGTGCAAAGATTACTGCAGATGCAGACTGTGCCCAGGAAATCAGAAGACGCTTACTTCTTGGGAGGAGAGCAATGTCCAATCTCGATAAAATAGTAAAGAGTAGAGACATCAGACTGGCAACAAAGATCCGCCTAGTCAAAGCCATGGTATTCCCTGTAGTAACCTACGGATGTGAGAGCTGGACCTTAGGGAAGGCTGAGCGAAGGAAGAGATGCTTTTGAGCTGTGGTGTTGGAGGAAAGTTCTGAGAGTGCCTTGGACTGCGAGAAGATCCAACCAGTCCATCCTCCAGGAAATAAAGCCCGGCTGCTCACTGGAGGGAAAGATACTAGAGACAAAGTTGAAGTACTTTGGCCACATCATGAGGAGACAGGAAAGCCTAGAGAAGACAATTATGCTGGGGAAAGTGGAAGGCAAAAGGAAGAGGGGCCGACCAAGGGCAAGATGGATGGATGGCATCCTTGAAGTGACTGGACTGACCTTGAAGGAGCGGGGGGTGGTGACGGCCGACAGGGAGCTCTGGCGTGGGCTGGTCCATGAGGTCACGAAGAGTCGGAGACGACTGAACGAATGAACAACAACAAGTCCAACATTCACACCTCTACACCATGCTGAAAAAGAGCATTTTCAGCTACACTTGCTCAATGCTATGGAATTATGAGATTCACTTTTTGGCAAGGCACTAGCACTCTTTGGCAGAGGAGGCTAAACACCATGTGAACTACAACTCCCGTGATTCCATGGCATTAAGCCATGACAGTTAAAATGATATTAAACTGAATTATTTTTGCAATGTAGATGAACCCCAAGAGAGTGTAACTTGCTAATATAAGATTTTGCTCCAATTTTGCTTCAGACGATATATATAAGATTTTGCTCCAATTTTGCTTCAGATGATCAAATGGTGATCAGTAATCACTCTTGCTGCTTTCAGGAAGAGTATATATTTATTGTAACTTACCCTTTTTGAGGTTTGAATGTGTATTCAGTTATTGTGAGAATTTTAATGAGTATGTTTTTATATATGTTTGATTTAAATTTTCTAAACGCGCAAAAGCAGAGTGCTGTTGAGGCTACAGTTGTTTTGCTTTTATATCACCATATTTTCTCAGTATTAGGAAGACAGCTTTCAAAAATCAAACAAATACAAATAAAAAGGAAAAGGATAAAAAGACAGCAAACAGATGGTTAAATATGGCAAGGAGAAGGTTGGAAAACTTGAGGAGCATGGGGAAGGAGACTTGGCATAAAAACTGTCCACACATTACAGATATGAACAATCCCATATGCTCCTTCAGTTCTTGGGGACTGATGGAACTTTATTCTGACAGATAAAAGGAATATCAGTTGTTGTTTTCGATTACACCTCTGGAGTATATTTCAATATATTTAAAAAGCAAGGGGAAAGGAATGGAGTGCATTAGGTAACTAGATGGGACTATGCTTGCACAGTTCTCACTTTAGATCTCTGACTTCAGTTCAGAATTAATGCAATTGGACCACACTTTAACTATAGTTTGTATTTTGACAAGGTCTTTAGCCTTCTCTGGCAAAGTGCTGGTGTTAGGGAAAACTACCCAAAAATATAGCAGAGCACCCAAAATACAAACAGGATATTAATTTAACTAATTTACGAGGCCATAAAGATCAGCGAGCATGCAGGGAATGAGGAAGTAATTTATTAGTATTGCAGATGGACAGTGAAGCGGCAGCTCCCCGGTGGCCAGAAAAAAAGTTGGAATGTTAAATAGCCTCTGACTGTCTGTCTATATGTGTTGTGTGTCTAAGCATTGAATGTTTGCCTGTATATGTACATTGTAATCCACCCTGAGTCCCCTGTGGGGTGAGAAGGGTGGAATATAAATAAATAAATAAGAAAAGTTGAGCATAAGCTCACAGCAAGCAAAGCGTGAAGTGCTGTGTGATGTGGCTGGAAAAGAATTCAGAGTTTAGGCAGGCAAAGATGCAGAGTCCTGTTTTTAAAATCACAAAAGGTTTATCTATATAATAAAAATGTAACATTAGTTTGTGGGATCAACATAACTCAAAAACTACTCAACGAATTGATGCCAAATTTGGGCACAATACACCTATCAGGCCAACAAATTAAAATTACTCACAAAAACAATGAAAAGCACAGCAGAAGAGACTTAAAAAGCAAAAAAATTACATTACAACGCATGCACAAAACCACATATATACACAAATATGCATACACACACACAAACCACATATACACAGACTGGGCCACAGCAACGCATGGCAGGGGATGGCTAGTTTACAACAAAATGAACAGCATTTCTCAATAGTAATACTCTAACTACTCTACTGTACTGTTACTCTAACACCCATTTCTTCTAAGGTTGCAAGGGAGGGAAAAAACACTAATCCCTACATCTCTCCTGACACACATGCAGAGAAAGATCTCAAAGCACAAAGCTCATTCAAAGAAAGAAATAGCTAAAGTTAAGGTTTACAGCAGAAAAGTATCAATTTTACACAACTAATCAGAATGAGAGTGGAAACAGAGAGGAAATAATAAATAGATACATTCTCAACTGTCATTCAGGAGACATGTGGGAAGGGTAACTCTCAGATTATTCTAAGCTAACTAAACTGTTCCTCATTGAGGACTTGGACTTGGGCAATGTGGGGTTGAATTCCAGCAGCTGGTTCCTCACTAAACTACAACTTCCATTACTCTGATGCCTTTTTGTGGGTGCCCCAACTTTTATCCTCTCCACTAGCCAAAAACAGACATTTAGCATTCCTTACAAAACATCCCTGTTATTGATTTGGTAAAATTTTCTGGTATTTTTGCTACAATAGTGTGATATAGTCTGGTATGGGAGGAGGGCCATGGAAGTCACACCATGATGTACTGCAATAGGTAACAGCAAGCCTAGTGACACCACTGGGCGGGAGCTGCTTGGCAGTGGAATATTCAGCCTTGGAGTGTGGCAGAGCCTTCTTCACTCAAAGTTTTTAAGCAAAGGTTGGATGGCCATCAGTCAGGAGTGCTTTGATTGGGTGTTCCTACATGGCAGGGGTTGGACTGGATGGTCCTTGGGGTCTCTTCCAATTCTATTATTCTATTCTATCTCTGCAGTGTAGTTCAATTTAGCTTTGTGATCTAAAAATGTGTTGTACAAAAAAAAAAAAAAAGAGTTGGGTTCCCCACTGCTTACTTTCTTTGAAGCAGATGCAATCAAAGTCTGATGTTCAACTTGAAAGATAAAAAGGAAGGTTGCCTTCATGGTTGCCGGAGGTGATGGCCATACTTTCTCTAATGGAAAGGCCAATGGATCACAGGACTGGGGAAAGTTCTTTGCCCCCTTACACAGTTTTTCTTTCTCTCAAAGTGCTGAGTGCCCCAGGCAAATCACAGTGAGTTCAGTGTGGTTTAAATAACAACAGTGCACCTGGCACTAATGATGATAAAAATAAAATAAACTGCTGCGGTCTTGCTGGGAATCATATCCGGTGCTGAAAAGCATTTGCAAATACTGGTGAATTCATGCTGAATGCAAAAGAGGGCATATACATACTGATTACTTAGTATCGGTAGATGTAATAGATTTCCTTTTGCTTTCTGTGGGGATTTCTTTGGTGCCTCAACAGCAGGAAAAGGATATTAAACAGTATATTGCCATTACTGCCAGAGAAACACACACACAGAGAAGGAGCTGCATTTTTCTGCTGCAGTATTGTGAATAATTCATAGGGAACTGTTTCTGTATTTGATTTTTTCCCTCTCTCATCCGCCATTCTCCAGCAAGTGGATGGGCACATATCTATTTATTATCCAAAATTATTCACTACGAATTGGGCCAGAAATTATCCAAAATTATTCTCTTTATGTGTGTTGTCATTTTCAAATGCATAGCCCTGTTTGCCAATTCCAAAGCACATGTTGTTTTTTTGCTCCCTATTTGTATCAGTTGGCAATGCTGCTGACAAGATCATCTAGTTTCCTATAGATTTGTTGTATGCCTATGTCTCTAGGGGAGGCGCAGGGCTTGTTGCTGTAATTGTTTTATTTTATTTTATTTTAAATCTAATGTCTTTGTCATCCAAGATAACATTCAGAGTTTCTGGCACCAGCTACAACGTTCTCCCAAAGAAGTGAGTTTATTTTTATTTCCAAGATATAACAGAACAGAAAAGTATCATCTTCTACCTTCTTTCCTTTCCTTAAAAAAAAGTTTTTTTTCAGAGTCGTAACGAAGCAGCACTTTTACACTGTAATACAAAACCCTAATTATTAAAATTATCCACAGAAGTGAAATTTTCTCCTTAAAACCATTTTCGGAAACCATACTTGTTTGCTTTTTGTTTTATGTGCTCTTTGGAAAAACCTTATTGCAGAAAATGGTACAAACTCCCCTGCTCTAGAATGGAATGAGCAGGCTTTGAGGGGACAACAACCTGCAAAAACCACCAAAAATAAGGAACAGTGGGCTCTTTGCTCTAAACTAACTTTGTTCAACTTCGAGCAAACTTGGGGGATACTCTGGATTTTCTGGAAATTCCAGATTACCCCATAGTTTTGGGTAGTTTGGATTGCTGGATTGAATCTGGTTCAGTCTAATCTGCTGGCTGGCCTGGTGCCATCCCCGTCTCACATCACCTGGCAAGGCACCATACTAGCGTCATTGGAGCCAGCACAACACGGGAAGCCTCCCATGTTGTGGGGAAAGCGTCTAGTGACACTTTCACCCCAGTTGGGGGTGGGGACTAAGCTGGAAGTCACACAACGTTGTGTGATGGCCGGTGTCAGGCTCTGTCCATTAGCCGGGGTGAAAGCATCCTAGGATGCTAAATTCACCCTGTCTGATGAGGTCCTATGTTCAGGAGGTTTTTTTTTAATGCAGCTACTGTTTGTAGAATGCCATTTCCCAATGGAAGCTTTATTACTTTGCTTACTGCAGACACACTGCTGCAACCCAACCCTGATTGAGTTTTTTCAGACCTTCCTCCGCCATCCCCCATGTGCTGCTAAAAACACACCCAGCTGGACAGAGGCCAAGGAGGAAGGTGCATCTGGGCAGGCATAAAAGTACTATGTATCCTGTAAGATGCATCACAGCCGTTAAAGTGGTGTCAAATTGCTCTAGTAGTATTGCAAATTGCACAGCTCATAGTTTTTCATTTGAATTTCCAGTGGGTGACATTTGGTGATACATTTTGACAGAGCATGGCTTTCAATCTGGATCGTTGACAAAGAATTGCAGCTTTCTTATTGAACAATATGACATTCTATAGTTCAATTTGTGGCAAACTGAACTGACCACTGTATTTATTCTGCAGACTCAACTGATGTATATTATGAAATATACAAACCACATTGACCTTTCAACCCCCTGGATGATGCTAGGCTCCATCTCCCATCATCCTCAATCAGTACAACTAATGAACAGAGATAATGTACCTCAATAGCATCTGAAGAACCACACATTTCACCTTCCTTTGCTCAGAAATGATAGTAACTATTTACTAATAAATCAGCTAGCTGTAACAAGTTATAATATATGAATCTGCAATTGAGCTTAAAAAGTAGCACAATTAAGTACAAATGGAAAGTATAATGGAAAGTAAAGGAAAAACTTTGAGCAACACATGAGCAACGCGAGTTCTTTTTAAAAACATTACAACAACAATTAACAACGTATTGTTTTTTAAATAGCAAGTGATGGGATTGATTTACTTTTTTTGAAGTGATTTCCTAAGTCTGCTCTGCTGCCGATAAACTGAAATACATTTCAATTATATTTCATGTTATGGGGAGCAAAAAATGGGGAAGTTACAATTGATCTTTGTTATTTATCCCCTTAGTGTTAAGGCTGAGTATTTGCATGTGATGGCTGCAGCAGTTCCCTCATTTCCTCATTTACTCTAAGCCTGATTAGAAAGCCTTTTGATGTGACATATGAAGTGTAATTTTTTTAAAAAAACTTATGCTTTCCTCCTTTTCCCAGTTGGTTGCAACTGAAAACCCTAAGAATATAGCAAATCTCATTCTAGAATAAAATGTACTGTTTCAAGAATCGGAATTAATACATTTATCCTAAGAGCAAAACCCCTTCTTTTATAAATGCCCAAAAAGTTTAAATAAAGTGTATGTGCCAAAGGAGGAAGCAATCAATGGCTGTAACCCACATTTCCCAGTCTTGTTCTAGAATCTTGCCCTTCCCACTAGATTCAGGCAAAAGCAACCTACTATAACCTCTTTCCATGAATAATATTTGCAACCACAAATTATCCAGTCAAGTTTCCTGTATTTAGGGAAATCACAGGGGTCAGTACACCTTTTGTGCAATTGATGAGCCTCACTCTGGGAAAAATACCTGCTAGTAAGTATAGCTCAGATGGAAAAATTGATTTCTACCATTTTACAGATAAAAGGGGGGTATTTAAGGCCAGAATAACACATGCTTTAAGATAAAGGTTGTCCCCTGACATTAAATCCAGTCATGTCTGACTCTGGGGGTTGGTGCTCATCTCCATTTCTAAGCCGAAGAGCCGGCGTTGTCCATAGACACCTCAAAAGTCATGTGGCCAGCATGACTGCATGGAGCACTGTTACCTTCCCGCCGGAGCGGTACCTATTGATCTACTCTCACATTTGCATGTTTTTGAACTGCTAGCTTGGCAGAAGCTAGGGCTGACAGTGGAAGCTCATGCCGTTCCCCGGAATCGAACCTGCGACCTTTCGGTCAACAAGCTCAGCAGCTCAGCGCTTTAACCCACTGCGCCACCGGGGGCTCCATGCATGCTTTGCTTACATCCTATTTGGATTACTGTAATCCATTCCTTTGAAAGGGCTCAAAAACTTCAGTTGGTCCAAATAGTTGCAGGCAGGTTGTTAACTGTGGCTAGCTCCAGGGAATACACAAATCCTTTGTTGTTCCTTTGTTTCAACATCCAAAGCCTTTGCTTTAATGTTCAAAGCTTCCTTCTATCTTTAAGCTCTTATTTCTTTTTACTGGCCTCCTTGATATTTGCAGTCTAGGAAATGCTAGTCTTCTCATCCAACCAACCTTAGTTTGTCCTTTTTTTCTCCCTGCTCCCATCTCTTGGAATTGCCTCCCTGAACATTTGTAGACTTCTCTTTTTATTAAAAATTTTTTCCAAAGTTTTTAAATTTTACTTTTTATGTAATCGAGTATATTTTGATTACACGTATTGGTCAAGTTGCTTTATATTATGCTGTGTTTTTTGTATTTCATCTGTAAAATTTGCTTTACAGGTGTATTGTATAGCTTGATCTTTTATTATTTACACCCTCCCACTGTGTGTATATGTATACACACATATATTTTAGATCATATGTCTTTGACAGGACTCATTGTTTTGGATTGATTTACTTGTAAAACAATTTGTAAATTGATGGTGCATATTATATGATGATGGTTGTGGTGGCGACAATGACTACAACAGCAACAGCTCCACTGGCTGCTGGTCCATTTTGGGGCACAATTCAAAGTGTTGATGATGACCTAGAAAACTGTACATGACTTTGATCTAGGTTATTTGAAGGATCATATTTCCTTTTATAGACCTATTTGATAGTTTATGAGCAAGGCATTGGGCCCTCCTACACAGCATAAAATGTGCAGGGAACCAAAGTGCTCACCCACGGGGACGCAACCTCAAATTTTGGTGACGGGATGGTCAAATTCCCTCCTGTGCCAAACCATCATCAGCATGGTGAGTGGAGACACCAACCTCCTGCTCTCCTTCATCTCCTTTCCTGGCTATCAAAGTTTCTTTAAAAAAACTCCTCACTAAGCCTTGGGGTTTCTACCATGGCAGTTCAAGTGGAATCATATCACTATACTTCTGTAATATATTTTTGGTAACAAGCCTGTTGCTGGTGCATTCTGTCTCATCACTCCATTTGCAGAGGAAATGACAAAGCAAAATTCAGTACTTTGCTCCATGTCAGAGCTTAGAAGTATCACACTGCAAATATTGGCTTTCACCTATAATATAGTCTGCTACATTTTTGTATATAGTTTAATATATGTAACTTATTATTCATAATAGGAGTAATGTGGGTTACAGTCCACACAGATGTGTACCCAACAAAGGTGCCACTAGACTCTCATATGCTTTTTTTCTCCTTAAATCCTTAATTTTTAAAAAGTAACATTCTATCTCTGCTGCATGAAACAGTTATATTGGTATGGCAGCAGTTACAGGTGATTGATTTCTCCCACTGGCTTTGAGTCTAGCTTTCCCTTCACTTTCTAAAAATGTAGACATCTTCAAATGGCTCTTCATTGAGTGAATTGGTCATTCTTTCGTCTCTTTTATATAGTTCTTCTGTGTATTGTTTCCATTGGCTTTTTATATCATCTTGAGCATCCAGTGTGTTCCCTTGCTGGTAGTAGATCATCTACATTTTCAGTTTAGATTTCCCTTTGATTTCTCGGATTTTATGAAAAAGAACTTTTGTTCTAGATTTGTTGATGTTATTTTCTTTTTCTTTGCATTGTTATCCTATGTTTCTTTGTCCCTGTGCACAAGTCACTGAACAATTACATTCAGGGGTCTAACCCTTTTTCTGTCCTCTTTGACCTTAGCTTCTTGTTTGTGCTTAATTGTTTGATGATTTTTTTTATGTCATCCAATGAAGCTTTTCTTCCTTTTTGGCTGCTGATAGTATTTTTTTTCTCATTTCTCCCTCACAAGAGCCCTGGCTTCATTTCAAGGACACTGTGAGTAAAGTTAATGTTCCTGACCTCATAGTCCAGTGATTTTATATATGTGTGTGTGTGTTTGGAAATTGATTTTTTCAAATACAGATAGCAGTCCAACATTGAGAGAGAAAAATAACTTCCCAGAATCTGCCTTTTCTTTCTGGTTCCCCTTCCCTTGACACTGTCTTCTATATGGACACTTCCACATGTGAACAAGTATGGATGAATATGCTGGTTTCAACTTTTTATTTAGCACCTTCACCAACAGGCACTTTGCAAATCCTTTCTCCCCTACAGGTTTAATTTCCGGGGTTACCGCTGGGTCAAGGCCATGATTCATGCCATTAATGATATTAACAAAAGAGATGACATTCTACCAAACATAACACTTGGTTACCAGATCTATGACACATGCTATACAATGTCCAAGACTGTGGAGAATTCTTTAGCTTTCCTTACTGGACAGAATGAAACAACCCCTGTCTTCCGATGCAGTTCTGGGGCTCCTTTAGCAGCAGTCGTTGGAGCTGGTGGATCAACCCTTTCCATTGCTTCTTCAAGAATCCTTGGGCTTTACTATTTCCCTCAGGTACCCAAAATCCCATAAAGAATAATTTTAAGAAATGCAGTTGATAGTTGACATTGGAGTGACACAGAGTAAATCACCATATATTAAGTTATGCTGAATGGCATTGTTGCACATATGAATGTGCCATGGAATACTCAATCAATGCATGACCCAATGTGCTTGGACAATAGCATCACATTCCCATAATTTTGAATTAAATGTGATCAGTTTTTGCTTTAAAAAAATCTAACCACTTTCATAAGGAACTTATGCATGTGTGCAGGGCCGTAGCCAGAAATTTTTTTTGGGAGGGGTTGAAAATTTCGTGGGGGGTTTTTTGAAAATTTCGTGGGGGAGGGGGGGGTTGAAACCTGCCTCCTAGCTCACGCTGAAGCCAATAGCACAGCAGGGGGCAGAGCAGCCTTCAATAGCCTGCAGCTCCACCCCTGTCAACCACCTCCACCAAGTCTGGCCTCCTTAATGAGAGCATTCAACAACCCCCCCCCCACCCGCAACTTGGTTGCTTCGCTACATTGGCTATTGCTGTAAGTAATGACAGTGTGAATAAATTGTCAATATTTGCTTGAGATAGTGCTTGCAGTTCTTAATTTTTTGCGTCTCATAGACTTAACATGGGGATTTGGTTAACCAGTTAAAATTCATGAGTAAACCAGTTTTTTTTTAACCTGAAAAATTTCGGGGAGGGGGAGGTTGAACCCAACCCCCCCCCCCCCCCCCCCCCCCCCCCCGGCTACAGGCCTGCATGTGTGAGATGCACAACAGATCCCATTTATTATGCCCAGACTGCAAAATTGGTTCCTATTACTGTATGTAGGTCAGCTAATAAACCAGTAACAGAACTCTGTGTTCTCTAGAATAAGCTACTTTCCTTTTCTTGATTTTGAAAGGAAGGAAATAGTTTTGTATGAAAAATCACAAGGTATTACAGATGTCACTGCTGGGTGACATTTGTTTGCCTTTTGTTCTGTCTCCACGACTCACTTTCCAAAATAGCACAAGTGCTAAGACAGCGATGGCAATTACGTGCCCTCCCAGAAGTTGTTGAACTGCAATTCCTGATATCTTTGACCACTGGATATGATGGCTAGGGTTAATGGGCCATGCAGTCTAGCAAAATCTGAAAGCCTCCATGATTCCTGAGCTAAGGAGAATGGGTTAGCCTATTCTGAACCAGTGATATCATTCAGCTTAATCTTCAAGATGAGCTGCTTTCTCCTAGGAATGAAGACTATATTCCAGTAGTTATGTGTTTCATCTGTAAACCTGAGAGACTCTCATAGATGGAGGAAGGAAGGAACACAAACATTGCAATTCCCTCTTTAATATCATTACTAAGCAGAAGCTTTTGACAGCTTTGATATGTAAAGAACAGCAGGAATGGCCAGAAAACAGATCAGCATCTACAGTTGGTCCTCTATATTTACAGGTTTAACTTCTGCAGATTTGATTAATGTTTTCTCTCTAAGAATCTCTACATACTTCAGGGTGAGTCTATGCACCCACCAGATGTTGACCATAGAGTTGCTTTGGAGAACCTAGAGCAGTGGTTCTCAATCTGTGGGTCCCCAGATGTTTTGGCCTTCAACTTCCAGAAATCCTAACAGCTAGTTAACTGGCTGGGATTTCTGGGAGTTGTAGGCCAAAACACCTAGAGATTCCTACAGAGAAGGCTTCTACAAAAATCTTTAGGTCTTCCAGGTCCATTATTTGCTATTGATGAAGGTTGATCATAGACTCATCTTGGAGGATCTAGATATTTCTAAAAGCCATTCTTTTATGGGACCAGGTGTTCAACTAGTGACTAGGAGCAAGGAGCAAATGGAAAGAAGACTCAGGCAACCTATGACAATAAATTGACCCAATCTTGGATTTGGTTTTTAACTGGAATGTTTAATCAATTGTTTTAATTAACCGTTTTAATGTATTTATTGAAATGTTTTATGATGGTGATGGCACTGTATGGTGCTTGTTGTGAGGCTACCCTGAGTCCTGAGTGAGAAGGGCGGGGTATAAATATAGGAAATAAATAAATAAAATAAATTCTCTCAGTGAAACAAAATAGTGGGTTTTTTATTTGAATTTCTTCACTTGCATGAGGATCCTGTGCCCCTAATCCCCCTGAAAGTAGAAGGCGAACTCTAATGCTAAATCTCTGATTGGTCTGTATGAAAGCTTTGGGGTTTAAAATACTTCTTTGGACTACAGCTCCATGAATCCCACCATGCACCATAGTTATTGGCTATGATGGCAGGGGGATTCTGGGAGAGTCATCCAAAAAACTTCCTACAATCTCTGGCTTACAGTTGAGTGGCAAAGATATCACTCATTTGTTTTTCAACATAGCAGTAGAAGTCAGTTTAGATATGATAATATAGTTTCTTAAGTGAAGTAATGGAGAAACAGTTGCCATCTTCAGAGCTGTTCATACAGTTCATTTAGCTTTTCTGACCTTCTGGCTTTTACAGGCTTAAGCAGTCTGTCACCTGACATTCCTCCTGACATTCCCAGTCATGTTGCCATCCTTTCACCCACTAGTTCCTTCCTCTCTATTAACAGGAAGCTACATTATATTAGGCCAGGCTCTTTTGGTTTTCCTAGAAGTGTTTACTATGATTGGAGGTGATTGGGTGTCCACGATTTCAGGCAAAACATCTGCCCTTGCAGAGTTTGAGATGTAGATGCCATACATTGAATCTGGCTCCTTCTCAGTGTAATGCCACAACCATATTGGCTGGAAAATTCTGATAAATGTATTCTCAAAAGTAACTTTTCCAAGATTTGGCTACTCCCTTTGGTCTCCCAAGAACATTTCCTCATTGCTTTTTGCAGCCAGAAAAGAAGTCTGATTACAACAGGTTCACTATGTCTGGAACTCTTCAGATGGATCATTAGACAATATTTCTCATCACCCCAACTTTGGGGATGGCTGGCAATGCTGGAGTTGTTATATCATATCTGAAGTGTACTATGTTGGGGAAATGTACCACATGAGATTAGCAATATTTGCCATAATACTATTTTTAAGAAATGGTCTTTTCCTCCTATCTTTAGATTGGCTATGCTTCATCATCATTACTTCTCTCTGATAAATACCAGTTTCCTACCTACCTTCGCACCATTCCAAGTGATGAAGTGCAATCTGAAGGAATGGCAGACCTAGTTCATCATTTTGGTTGGAAATGGATTGGAACAATCGCAGCAGACGATGATTACGGCAAATATGGTGTCAAAGCTTTTAAAGAAAAGGTGGAGAATACCCAAACCTGCATTGCTTTCTCAGAAACAATCCCAAAAATATATTCCAGAAATAAGATCCTGTCAGTTGTTGAAACTGTAAAACACACAAATGCTACAGTCATTGTGGTCTATTCATCTGATATAGACTTCCATCCATTAATGGAAGAGCTAATAATCAGCAACATCAGTGCTAAAACTTGGATAGCAAGTGAGGCATGGATCACATCAGCCTTAATTGCTAGGCCAGAATATTTTCCCATTCTTGGTGGAACTATTGGTTTTGCAATAAAAAGGGGCGAAATACCAGGCCTTAAAGAATTTCTCCTTGACTTACACCCAAGTAAAAATCCGGATGATGACCTCGCAATTGAATTTTGGCAGACTGCTTTCAACTGTACTTGGCCCAACAGTAGTGTCCCATATAATACAGACAATAGAAAAAATGTCACTGGCCATGAGAACATCACTGATTTTTCTTCAGATCAGTTGTGCACAGGAGAGGAAAATCTTGAAGAACTTAATAATACATACTTGGATGTTTCACATCTTAGAATTACATATAATGTCTATAAAGCTGTTTTTGCTGTTGCTAATGCACTTGAATTGTTACGCCTCTGTGAGGGAAGTGGTAAAGAAGGGCCATTTGAGCCAGGCAAAACATGTGCCGGCATAGATGACTTTGAACCTTGGCAGGTATGTAGACATTTACAAATGATCATACATTTTATGCATTGTAAAATACAATTAGATTTTTAAAAGTTCAGAGTCAACAGAGCATGACCTTGAGGCAGCCACAAACATTTTCCATGTACTTCATATCTACCATGAATTTTCCCCTCTCTCCACCATGTTTTAGACTGTAGGTATTTGTGATGATCTCTAATATCTGTATGTAACACAATAGTTAGGAGATCATGGTATTCCTGTATCAGATCTTGACTTTTCCATGAACTGGTTGTGGCCTTTGAGATATTACTATCATTTAGAGTCAATTGCTCGTCTGTAGTATGGTGGGATGATGCAGGTGATGATATAAGATGATGTTGTTATCATCATCATCACATTCATCATCCTAATACAAGTTGATTCTCTCTTATCCAGAAATCTGAAATGCAAGTACTTCAAAACCTGAAGGTTTTGCTGCTAGCCACCCAATTCCTCCCTTAGAGAAAGGGGGCTAGTCACACAACCAGTGTCCTTCAGTGGTAATATGAAGTGGGGAAGACACCCTGAAAATGGACTATGATGGCGAATGCAGAGTGACCCCATTCGCTGCCATCTGTGTCTAGCTCAGAGAGAATGAAAAATACTAAAAAGTGGGTGGTGGGAGGGGAGAAGGAATTTTTCTACCCTTTTCTGGCTACTCACAAAAAGAGTGTAAAGTGTGCTAGCAGACCAGGATGTCTTGTTTTTGCAGAGGCCTTTTCTCAGATTTCTGGCAATGAAAGAGCAGGGTCTCCTGGGGTGTGATGTGGTGGGCACTAAATGTGTCATGAATCCCCTTTCTTCACATTCCCTCACTCATTATGTATATGGAAATACAGATATTCCGAAACTGGAAAAAGTCTGAAATCTAAAAAACCTTCTGGTTTGATTTTTTTTAATAAGGTAGACTCAGTCTGCATTACAGATGGCGATAATGATCAGAAACTTGTTGATTTATGATAATTTAGATAAGATGCATCTCACTGAAATTCACTTTTTTGATCAGTGGAGAGATTGGAATTCTTTATTGCATGTGTTGTGGTGGGTTCAGGAGATTGAACTACACAGAAATAACAAGCAATCTCATCAGACAGGGTGAAATCAGTGTCCTAGGACACTTTCACACTGTCTGGGGGATGAAGGCCGTTGCCAAGCATCACATAATATTGTGTGACTTCCTGCACAGGCCCCGCCCCCAACAGGGATGAAAGCATCGCTGGACACTCTTTTCTACATCAACCATGGTATCCTTCTGGAATGTCTGGGAGAATGGAGGCGCTGTAGTTCTGGTCATACCTCTCAGGCAGGTTCCAGATGGTGGTGCTTGGGCATAGCTGCTCCTCAAAAGAAAGAGTTGTGCATCCTACAAGGTGCCATTCTCTCCCCAATGCTTTTTAATATTTGCATGAAATTGCTGGGCAAGATCATCTGGACACATGTGGTGGGGTGTTATCAGTATGATGCTGGTGCTGATTATTTATTTCTATCCCACTTTTCTCCCATATCGAGACTCAATGATATCCAAATATATTTCTCCATGCCTTCAAAAACTGCTTCAGCTAAGGATAGCATGTCTCCTCTGAATGAATGCCTGGAGGAGATAATGGGCTAGATGAGGTAAAAACAAATTAAAACTGAATCCAGACAAAACAAAAGTACTTGCCATCAAGGATCCTAATCTGGGGGTGGTGTGTCAATCAGTCTTGGATGGGGTTACACTCCCACTGAAACACTGTGTTCACAGCTTGGGGGTGCTCCTGGATCATCTCTCCAAATATCAACCCAGGTACATACAACAGTCAGAAGTGCAGCTTTGACTGATTCATCAGCTGCATCCCTTCCTAGATTTGGATGACATAAGATGGTAGTGCATGCAGTGTTACCTCGAGGTTGGACTTCTGCAATGCACTTTTCATTGGTCTACCTTTGTACCAAGTTTGGAAATTCCCTTGATTCAAAATACAGCAGCCAGACTGGTTACAGGAACATCCAGGAGCCAACATATTACACCTATCCTAAAGTCACTCCACTGGCTGCCAATTAGTTTCTGGGCAAAGTACAAAGTGTTGGTTTTGACTTTCAAAGCCCTACATGGTTTGGGTCCAGGTTACCTAAGAGAGCGCCTTCTCTCATGCAGTCTGTCCAGAACATTGAAGTCCTTCGGGAGATAGCTACTCCTACCAGTCAGAACCCAACTTGCGAACATCACCCAGAGGACCTTTTCGTTGGCCGCCCCAAGACTCTGGAATGACCTGCTAGAAGAACTCTGACAGCTAAATGAGCTGTCAGTATTTAAAACACATTTGAAGACGTATCTTTTCCAGCAGGCCTACCCTGACAGTTATAATTATGAATTTTAAACGTGTGTCTTATGTGTAATCTTTGTTCTGTATATTTCAATATATATTTTGTAGAACTATGTTTTAACATGTGTATTTTATAGAATGTTTTTAAATGATTATGTGTTTTTAGTGATGATGTAACCTGGTTTGGGCCATGAGGAGGAGCGGGTAAGAAATAAAAACAACAACAACAACAACTATTCTGGATTGTCTTTAAAAAACACTATCTTGAAACCATTATAGTAATTTTGCATTGATATAAACAGCATGTTAATACATTTGATGTATTCTCTTTTTTTGTCTTCTGATTCACAGCTCATGTATTACATGAAAAATTGGATGCGTTTCACAGTTCTTGATGAGTTTGTGGACATAAATGATAAGGGAGATGTGTACACCCCATATGACATTCTAAACTGGCAGAGGAATGAAACTGGTGAAATTAACTTTGTCAAAATTGGAATATTTAATATGACTGGAGAAGGGAACAAAGAGTTTCGTGTAATTAATGAATCAGTATTTTGGAACAATCCTTCTGAAGCAGTAAGTGAATTGTGTTGTTGATGACTTTCATGGCCAGAATCACTGAGTTGCTGTGAATTTTTCAGGCTGTATGGTCATGTTCCAGTAGCATTCTCTCCTGATGTTTTGCGTGCATCTGTGACCAGCATCTTCAGAGATCTGTTGGAAATGAGGACACTGGAGTGTATATATATCTGAAATGTCCAGGGTAGGATAAAGAACCCTTGCCTGTTTGAAGGAAGTGTGAATGTTGCAATTAGCAAGCTTGATTAGCATTGAGTAACCTTGTGCCTTGAGCCCCTGGTGATGCAGCAGATTAAACAGCTGAACTGCAGAACTTGCTGACCAAAAAGTCAGAGGTTCAAATCCGGGGAGTGGGGTGAGCTACCAGTGTTGGCTCCAGCTTCTGCCAACCTAGCAGTTCGAACACATGCAAATGTGAGTAGATCAATAGGTACCATTCTGGCGGGAAGGTAATGGTGCTCCATGCAGTCATGCAGGCCACATGATCTTGGAGGCGTCTATGGACAATACTGGCACCGGCTTAGAAATGGAGATGAACACCACCCCCCAGAATTGGACACAACTAAACTGAATGTCAAGGGGAAACCTTTACCTTTTAACTTTGCAGCTGCAAAATCAATCAGTAAGGGTATCAGCATAGAGATAGCATGGCTTTTGTTTGCCTGGAGACATCCCTTGTTTACCTGGCACTTGACTGATTGCTGTCTGGAATTCCTCTGTTTATGTGCAGTGCCCTTTATTTACTGTGTTGATTCTGGTGTTTTTTAAAATACTGGTAGCCAGATGTTGTTCATTTTCATGGTTTCCTCGTTTCTGTTGAAATTGTCCACATCCTTGTGGATTTCAGTGGCTTCTCTGTGTAGCCTGACATGATGTTTGTCAGAGTGGTTCAGAATTTCTGTGTTCTCAAATGATATTCTGTGTCCAGGTTGGTTCATCAAGTGCTCTGCTATAGCTGACTTCTCTGGATGAAATAGTCTGCAGTGACTTTCATGTTCTTTGATTTGTGTTTGGGCGCTGCGTTTGGTGGTCCCTATGTAAACTTGTCCACAGCTGCATGGTATATGGTAGACTCCTGTTGAGGGACCCCTCTTATCCTTTGCTGAACATAGCATGTGTTGAATTTTCTTGATGGGTCTGTAGATTGATTGTAGGTTGTGTCATCAGAAGAGCTGCAAGAGCAAGAACAAGCCTCAAGAGTAAAGACAAAGATCCACCTAGAGTAAAAGTGTTTTTATCATGCATCAGGGGAATTACTGACCACATAGGGAAGCTGATGAAGAAACACAACCTACAAACTATCTGGTTACCAGTATTAAAACAAAATCTGATTACTAGTAGTAAAAAATACCAGAATCAAGACAGTAAATAAAGAACACAACCCAGAAACAGGAGTATTCCAGACAGCTAACAATCAAGTGCCAGTTAACGCCACCCAAACAAAGGATGCCTCCAGGCACAACAGCCAGGCTACCTTTATGCGAATACCCCCACTGATTGACCTTGCAGTTGTGAGGCTACTCAATGCTAATCAAACTTGCTAATTGCAACATTCACAGAAGGAGAAAGGGTTCTTTCTCCTACCCTGGACATTTCAAATATATATGCACTCCACTGGCCTCATTTTCACAGATCTCTGAAGATGCCGGACACAGATGCAGGTGAAACATCAGGAGATAATGCTATTGGAACATGACCATACAGCCTGAAAAACTCACAGCCGCCCAGTAACTTAATTGTTTGTTAATGTGGGGTTTCTGTTTCAACAATCTTTGCTATTTCTACCATTATATGTATGATATATGATAGACATCTGCTTATCATGCTTATTCCTACTTTTTTATAATATGTAGAAAACATAAAGTAGACAGTTGGAGAAGGGCAAATTAATCATACCTTCTCCATTCAGATGTAGAACATTCCCATAATGAGAAATATTGCCCATATTTTCTTATGGGAGGCAGAGCAAAATGGACATTGACACATTTAACATGTCTATTGGCATCACAAATGATGTTTGCCACACTGGCAGGTTGAATTAAAGGATGTTCCTCTCTGCATAGTGGAGTTTGCAATAGTTATGCACTTTAGTGCCTGCTTCAGAAGGTTTATTTCAGATAAAAAGATTACAAATGTGTATAAGGGGCGGGGGGATGAGCGTCTTGGGAGGAAACCGAATTGTGCAGAAGGGCTTTTAGGAAAGACAAGGACATATACTTTTAGTCAAGAGCCCTTCTGGAATGCCCATCATTTGCTAGGGCCATGAGAGGATACCATCAATGGAACTGAAGCTCAGTTGTAATAACAGTTTACTGGAACAGAAAAATATTATAATTTTTCAGGAAACAGTGTTCTCCATTCAGGGTTAGAGGGTTTGCATATACTCACCCCATTTGCATGACATGAACATGTATGGGCGGAAGAGGCATATAGTTCAGGACACCTGAATGGAAATTGGAGAGGGCTCCTATACTTCTAATGGTTGCATATTTTATTTATTTATTTACCATATTTATATACTGCCCCTCTCAGCCCAGAGGCGACTTGGAGCAGTTCACAATTGGCAACAATTTGATGCCTCAACAATCATAATAAATAAAACAATCATGAAAACCTGTTAAAAACATTAGCATACAATATAAAAATATAAAAACCGGACAAAGCCTTAAAACATTATCGCAGACTAGAAGGAATTTTTATAGTTACTTCTTACCTGATTTAGACAATCAACACTTGCTGATTTTCTATTCTATACAACCATTAAAACTGCCCTTTCCCATTTTGATGTGGTAACCATAATATATAGGGAGCCAATGTTCTGAGTGTTGAACTAAAACTCTTGGAGATCAGGTTCAAATCCTTGCCTGACGATGGAAATCCATTCACTCAGAAAAAGGATATGAACCCCCCTCCTTGAATAAATCTTGCCCCAAAAATCCAGAGATAAGTTCACCATTTGGTTGCCATAGTTCAAAAATGATTTGAAGATACAATAACAATAATTCATCAGGGTAGAACTTTATGATCAGACAATTTGATACAGGAGTCCAAATTTGTTGCATTAACATTGCCTTGCTGAGATCACATCCAGCTATTTCTGCTGCTTCACCTGCTTGCTCAATGCTGTTTTCATGAGTCTTTTTAGTACCATCTCCAACAAAAACATACTGAATAAGAGATTCTTATTTCATGGCAGGAAGAGACACGTTCAGGTTTTTTTTCTGTCTCTGAATATAATGTTTTTTTCTTTAACTTTCAGCGCCCAAGATCAACATGTAATGATAATTGCCAGCCCGGTTATCGAAAGGGGATCCTTCAAGGAAAGCCCTCCTGCTGTTATGATTGCATAAAGTGTGCCGAAGGCCAGATCAGTAATATTACAGGTATGGATGGGTCTAAGCATTTTAGACAAGGGTGGTAGTAGAAAAAAAGGTAAAGCCATTTTATGGACTTTGTCCAGCCTCTGGTTAACCAAAAGTTATGTATGAAGTTACACCTGAAGAATGCAGTCATTTGTAGCTGCAGCTTAGTTTCTCTTTTAGCTTTTTTCCAGTTTTTATTCTATCTTACCCAAACTAGATAAAATATCTTATTGTAAGACTACGGATGCAATTCTTTACTAATTAATTTTAGCAATTTTCTAGCCACTGCAAGAAAGTTGCAATTCAAGATGCATCAATGTGTGAATGATACCCCCAAAACACTCTGACCACTTTTGAAATCTCTGAAATATTTTCTCATTCCCCCATGAGACCTTGATGACTGCATTAACAAACAAGTATGAAACTTCAGTGAATTTGCTGAGACTGTTGCTCTTTAGGAGCTGCTGCAATCTATATCCCCCCTGAGGCTTAAAAGTATAGAAAGCTGAAAACAGAATTAGTTTAACTTGTTTTTGTTTTTGTTTTGTTTTTTGAAAATGGGCAGGATTAGGAAGCTAAAACATACTAGAGGGTGGGAGTGGAATACATTTTATTTTAAAAGAAACAATGCTTCTTAGATCAGTGTTTCTTAGCCTTCCTAATGCCACCACCCCTTAATACAGTTCCTCATGTTGTGGTGACACCCAACCATAAAATTATTTTCCTTGCTACTACATAACTGTAATTTTGCTACTGTTATGAATCGTAATGTAAATACCTGATATGCAGGATATATTTTCATTCCATTGACCAAATTTGGCACAAATACCTGATATGCCCAAATTTGAATAGTGGAGGAGGGGGTTGCAGGAATTGGTTTTGTCATTTCGGAGTTGTAGTTGCTGGAATGTATAGTTCACCTACAAAAAAAGCATTCTGAACTCCACCAACAATGGAATTAAACCAAATTTGGCACACAGACCTCCCATGAACAACAGAAAATATTGGAATGGTTTGGTAGGCATTGACCTTGAGTTTTGGAGCTGTAGTTCACCTACATCCAGAGAGCACTGTGGACTTAAAAAAGGATGGATATGGACCAAACTTGGCAGAAAAACTCAGTATGCTCAAATGTGAACACTGGTGAAGTTGGGGGAAAATAGACCTTGACAATTGGGAGTTGTAGTTGCTGAGATTTATAGTTTGCCTACAAAGAGCATTCTGAACCCCACCAACGATAGAATTGGGCCAAACTTTCCACACAGAACCCCCACGACCATACTGTGTTTTCTGATGGTCTTTGGCAACCCCTCTAACACCCCCTCGTGACCCACCCAGGGGTCCTGACCCCCAGGTTAAGAAACACTGTCCTAGATTGTAAGTTTCAATTTAACATTTTTAATTTACCGGTGAAATTCCGGTGGTGGATGTCTTGTTCCCTGCAAAAGGGTGAGGATTGTATGTCGTGTCCAATAGATTTTTACTTTTGGTGAATATACTGTCACATTTCCCTCACATCTGCTCTGGGTTGTACTGGAGGTGCTTTGGTGCTGGCCCTATCCTCAGAGAGGCTTGGGTCCAAAAAAGCTTCTATGCAGCATGGAACAAATGCATGATTTCACCTCTCCTGCCATAATAGACGGACTTGTTTTCCCTGCTTGTTGTAAATATTTTAGGGACAGTTGGAAAGTCAGCAAGTAAATGATGTTTATTCGTTCATTGCTTTTAGGTGCCTTAAAGTCAGCTCTGACTTATGGCAACCTCTTTTGTATCAAGGTTTAGTTAAAGGGGGAAATTTGAAATGCAGTTCCCACTAGGCTTCTTGAATATCTCAGTGCTGACTTGGCCCTTAAGCTGGGTTATGCAACCATTTCAGGCAGCAGTTGTGGGGTGACAGCAATGGCAGATCCCCATCTATTTTCTGCTGCTCGGGGACACTCATTAAACTAATTTGTTGGCCTTAGATGTGGTCGAGAATGTTTTCCCCTTTGTTGTGTTGACATAAGGTTTAACAGATGGTTTAGCTGCTGTCTGTTTATACAATGGATTGGGGCGCTTGTTGTCGTTTGCCTTTGACAGTAAAATATCTTTGACTGGCCACGACACATTCTCAAATAAAAAATACATCCATATATTTCCACCACATCCTTACTTTAAATACTGTACTACTTGCTTAAAGAAGTAGGTAGGCTTTTTACACATTTAAAATAAAAGTTAATGAAATTATCATTTGGGGTTGAAGACAGAATTTGCCTCCTTCAGTTTGTGGAAAGGTCCATTTGTGAAATATGCTTGTTCCAGAGTTTGTCCTCAGAGGTTGGATTGCAACTCCCATTATCTTTCCCTGCTGTCTGTATTGGCTTAGGCCAATGGAAGTTCAGCAATATCTGGAAGTTGAGAATTTCCCACGTTTCATGTCCATTCTTGCTGCATGATCACCTCTGGGTAAAAATGCTTTGCATACTTGTGACCAAAAATAAATAAATAAATAAATAAATAAATATCGGGAACATGAATCATTATATGCAAAGATTATGCAAAATGTTGCCTGCATTACATCATGTAGAATAATTTGTTCTGCTTGCATTTGACCTGTTTTGGGATTCTTTCATTATCATCATCATCATTTATATCCTGCCACCATCTCCCAGAAGGGGCTAAGGGCAGTTTACAAAAGAACATAGTAGTGCTGCAGAAACATACAATATACAGTAAAATACATAAACATTTATAAAACAGTAACAATATCAATTAACATAAAACAGATTGACATAAAAAGAGCATACAAAAGCCCTTACTCAATTTAAATATAATACTCAGTAAAACGCAGCAGATTAAAATGGTGTTATTTATTTTGGTACTAGTCAAGCCTTGTGTGATTCCCTAAATGATCCATTTTCTGGACAAAAAGAAAAAGAATGTGAATTGGCTAGCCTTAAAGATTCAGAGGCAGCAATTTACCTTTCCAATATGTCAAAAGGCCATCTTTACCATTTAAACATTTAAACCCCTTTGTTTTTCAAAATCAGAAGCGGGCTCTCATTTAGTTTTCCTGGCATTTCTGTGCCTGGAAAAAAAGACCTTAAAGTTTTCAAGAACAGAAATTTCCCCTCACACCATACCCTTGCTATAGTCACACCATACCCTTGCTATAGTCAACAGCGAGGTAAAAATATAGTCCGAAAAAACCTACAATAACCCAGTAAAAATATTTATTTTTGAACCCATTGCAAAGCTCCTTCTATCTGTTTGTAATACAGTCTAAGATTGAATGATTCCATCACTGAAAACAAATGCCATAGTTAAGCTCTCAGACAAATCAATTTGCTGTACCATTTTTAAAATAAGCAATTCTGGTTGTTTTCTCTCCAGATGCAAGAGAATGTACAGCATGTCCTGAAGATTACTGGTCCAATGAGCAGAGAAGTAAATGTGTGCTTAAAGAGGTGGAATTCTTGGCTTATGGAGAAGCTTTAGGAATGACCTTGATTGCTCTGTCTATTTTTGGTGTCTTTGTTGTCTTGGCTGTGACTGGTGTCTATATCAAGCACAGAGCCACACCTCTTGTGAGAGCAAATGACCGAGATCTGAGCTTCCTCATCCAATATTCTCTTATTGTTACCTTATTGACTTCCATCCTTTTTATTGGTAAGCCAGAAGACTGGTCATGCCAGTCCCGTCAAGTTACCCTTGCCTTGGGTTTTTCCCTTTGCCTGTCCTGTGTCTTAGGGAAGACGGTAATGCTTTTCCTGACTCACTTGGCCAAAAATTCAAAAGTTGCTGAGAAAGCCCGAATGTCCTTCAAGCCAATTTTCCAAAAAGTTATTGTCCTTCTCTCCGTACTGACTGAAGTTGGCATCTGCACTGCATACCTCATACTGGAGCCTCCCCGTATGTATAAAAATACCCAGTTCACGACTCTGAAAATCATCTTTGAATGTGATGAAGGTTCCATCTTGTACCTGTGTGTTATGTTTGGCTTTGATGTGTTCCTTGCCATCTTATGTTTCCTCACCGCCATTGTCTCTCGAAAGCTTCCCAATAACTTTAATGAGGCCAAGTTTGTCACTTTTGGGATGTTGGTCTTCTTCATTGTCTGGATATCATTTGTTCCCGCTTATTTAAGCACAAGAGGGAAGTTCAAAGTGGCTGTGGAGATATTTGCAATTCTTGCCTCCAGCTTTGGTCTGCTAGGGTGTATATTTGTGCCGAAATGTTACATTATTTTATTAAAACCAGCAAGAAACACTGAAGAAATTGTTGGCGGCAGAGCAATTACTAATGACAAGAGCGCACCACCAACTTCAGCGTCCAGCACTAGTGAAGTTAACAACACAACTATTTCTACTGTTCTTGAAGATTAAACTCTCTTAGCTCTTGTCTCTCACAGTTCTCCTAGTTAATTTCCTACTCCACTTTGAGTAAAAACAGATGCTTGGTCCCTAACAAAATTGCATTTTCTGCTTTTTGCAGAATAGAACAGATAAAGCTTACCCAATATTTGCTGACAAAATAATGTGAGACACTTTTTGAGGAACTTAATTGAATATGTTGGCCTCAATTCAACCCCACACAAACATAAATGAAGTTGCACTTGTACAAGAAGGGAGATGGGAGTGGATGCCTATGGCCTATGGCCTCTCCTTCCTCTCACTTGCACCCAGCTGTGCTACATCAATGCTATTCTGGGGCATTCCATGACCCCTAGGAGTGCTTTTTCAAAGCACTCTTCAAAGGGGTAGGTGGAAGGAGAAGATAGGAACCTGTTTCATGAGAAGAAGTCCTTTTAATAGGATTCTGCTCTCTTGTTGTGCATATGATATTTTGAAATAAGGGTGGATAACATCTGTGGGACCTGAGACCATCCACCCTCTTGAATTCTAGAGGTTGCAATACTTCAGCAGTGAAGTGGCAGAAAAACACTAGGGAGGCTGCACTTCCATTTTAAAACAATGCATGTGAGGAGCATAGAACTTTGTTCATGCCCCTCGAATGGTCCCTAAAGAGAAAATTTAGTTGAAAACAAAGTCTATGCTCTCTCTGAACACATTTTTTTAAAGCAGAAGTATATATGTGTGTTGTTGGGGGAAAATGCTTTGTTGCTTAAGCAACATTCACGAGACTGATGATATGGGTACATGCAGCCCTTGGATGTTGTGTTGACCACTCTACTCTAAGACCCGTCGCAAACTCTGTTCCTGCAGGAGCAAACCTTGCTAGCACGTCCCTGACGTCATGAGACTCCGCCTCTTGCCCCACCCCTTTCTCCGCCTCTTTCTCCTTGCGAGAGTGGTTTTTCCTTTGCTAGGGCAGCATTGCCAGCATACTCTCTCAGTTGGCAGAATTCAACTGAGAGAAAATGCGGGCAATGCTGCCCTAGCAAAGGAAAAACCACGCTGGCAAAGAGAAAGGGGCGGAGAAAGGGGCGGGGAGAGAGGCGCAGGCTCATGACGTCAGGGACGTGCTAGCAAGGTTTGCTCCCGCAGGAACAGAGTTTGCGATGGCTCTAAAACAATACAATTAGTATGACAACCTGTTGGTTAGTCACAAATGCATAGCCTAGACACTCATGATTACAAAGCGACTGCTTTGTAATCATGATCTTCACATAGCCCCACATACTGTGTTGATTGAGAAGCAGCTGACTGACAGTCCCACCTTGCTCCTGTGAGTGATCTCTAGTGAGAAGGGGAATTTTGACAAATAACTCTATTTGTTGTACTGGTGATTGCTCACTGTAGGAGATGGAATTGGCAATTGGCTGCTTCATGATTGACAAGGAAACCGACCTCTGTCAAATTCAGTAGATGCTGGGTTGCTGTGAGTTTTTCAGGCTGTGTGAGCATGTTCCAGGGACATGGCCATACTGCCCCCAAAACTCACAGCAAACCAGTGATTCCGACAACGAAATCCCGTGACAATCAGTAGAAGCTGCTTCGTAAAAATGGGAATTAGGGGAATTGGACCGGATTCACTGCAAAGCAGCATAACTGCAGTGCATACACTTTCCTAACTCTCTGATAGCATTCCAGTGAAACATTTCAACATAATGGCATCTAATTTTCATTGCATTGACTGCAATATTATCCAATAAATTGAATTATTTACAGTTGCTTTGTGTATTGTGCTTTGTTAATGAGATGCTTCACTGCTTTTTTGCTGATGCTTTATTAACAATTGCTTGAATAAATTGGGATTAACTCTTACAAATCTCTTATGAGTATCTGAAAATGCCTAGTACATCACACTGTATAATTGTGATAGTTGTTGCTGTTGCTATTGTTGATGTCTAACTTTCAAAATTGGGAATTAAAGAGGTGCAAGTTTAAAAAGAACAGTACAAGTAAAGTAATATAAAATGGATATTAAAATGGAACTGCATTAATCATAGTGTTGAAACAGTTTATATCTACAGATAGGAATACATAATTAAAATGATAAAAACAATCGGGTTTAAAATATACCTATACCCATTCTTTAAATTTTTTCTGTATTAAAAATCTGTAAAATAAAAAAAAGATTTTACTTGACTAAAGAAAGACAAGAATGAAGGGGGTATTCTGGCTTGCCTCAGAAGACAATTCTGGAGTCTAGGGGAAGGCACCAAAGACCTCATCAGATGGGCCAGATTCGCATTGTGGTGAATCTGGCAGTGCCTGGTGGAGTGCATGGCGAACCTGCTGCCACACACCTCATCCCATGGGGGTAAATGTTGACTCCTATTGAACATGGGAAGCCTCCTGTGTTGCCACTGTGGCGGCATGCGCAGGTTCCTCAATAGTTTTATGATGAAACCCCACCAGAAATATTTTTATCTCATGGGATGGGAGATGGCAGGCTGCATTATAAAGCTATCGAGGAACGAGTATATGTGCCAAATAGTACCCTGTGTGATGGTGTAGAAAGAGTAACCTGGATTGGCAGCCAGTGCAAATCTCAGGATTCAATAGAATATAAAAGGACCCACATCTTCAAATGAAATGGCAAGTCAAAAGTAAAGACTAAAAAATAAGTTACCAGGAAATTCTGAGCTTATTTTACAATGTAATTACAGTTACAAGTTGGAATGTAAACAGTATTTGATCACCTAGGAGTACATTCTGACAGATTCTCCAGTGAGCTTGTCCATTCTTCAACTACCTGAGTCTCACAGTGGAAAACAATGACATTGCTCCCCAAAACTGTTGGTTTTTAACCTTGTATGTTCTTTTCTCTCACACATAATATTTTTGCTCAGGTTCATGTATATTTTTCTGTAGGTGCTTTTGGAGAAAGAGATTAAAAATAGATTGGTAAGAGCTGAAAACACTTGGTACGTGCAGCTCCTGCAAATGTGGATGGCAACTGTGTACGAGCGAGTTCCCTTGTCACAGAAAAGAGCTTGAGACTGTGACTCAGACATACAAAGACTCTAAGAAATGAGTGTATGTCATACTTAATGAGACAATGGCTAGGAGAAAAGGAAAAACAGAACAAAATGGGTTGTTAATTAATTGTTATGCCGAAACTCTGGTGTAGGACTCCTGCGAAGCTGGCTCCTACTCTTAAAACATTACCTAGAGCACTGCTTCTTAAATTGTGGGATCCCCTTAGCTCAGTTCAGGAGTCATGAAACATTTGGCAACAGTAATGGGTTTTTGCATGACACCCAGTTACACAAATCTGATAACAAGGTGTGGTATTTACAGTAGACAGTGCAGTGCATGGGCTGTGCTCCACATAAAAGAAAATCAGCTTGTTTAGCAAACCTTACAAATGCTGATTTATTTTCAGTAACTGATGCTTTTTAAATCTATTATATATATCTGGGGTCACATAAACATTTATCAGGTAGAAAAGGGTCACGAGTGCAAAAAGTTTAAGAAGGCTTAGATCATCTAGAGCAGCAGTTCTCAAAGTGTGCTCCATGGAGCCCTTAGGACTCCGCAAAGTGTACTGAGGGGCTACATGCTTTCCTCCTCTTTCTCATCCCTCCTCTTTCCTGCTTCTCCTCTCCCCTGCCTATCCCGGTGCCCAAACCCCCTTTTCCTCAGCTTCCTTGCCACCAAAAGCCTTTCCCCTCACCTCACTTGCTGCCAAAACCCTCTCCCCACCACCACCTCCCTTGCCACCAAAAGCTTTTTTCCCTCTGCCATGGGCCTGGTCCATCTGTCAAACTATAAAACACAATGTGTCAAAAAGTTTACTCATGATACACACACATTATATAGAATATACTCTATAATACAGTATTTACACATTTATTGGGACTCCACAAAGATACTGTTGTTTCAGAAATGGCTCTGTGGTTTAAAAAATTTGAGAACCCTTGATCTAGAGTGACGAACTAGCATTTCCCAGCATGTAAATAGCTCAAATTTACTTGGGGACTTATGTCTTCATAAATGGCAGGAAATGGATCTAAGCAGTTTTTCAACATCTGCATTCAGCCAAGAGGTTACTACTAGGCTTGGGCAAGTTCGTTCGGAATCTTCTAAAATCATAATTAATTTGGAAAAAATCCCTTTTTAACCAATTTCGATCCATGCAGGAATAGTGGGAGGAGTAATTCCGAATTTAAACCACTTATCCATTGTTCGGAATTATTTTCGGATGTCTCCCAGAGTCATTTTGATTTTTAGAACAATTAAGCAACTTTGGCAAAGCCTCGCGATTTCCCTTCTTGAAGGCCATGTTTTAAAATCTCACAGTTTCCCTTCCCAGTTAGTTTTAAATCAAGATGGGTGTGGCTAAGCCTTGAAGGCCATGTCCCCAGTGGCCAAAGGGGTTCCTAAAACCCCCTCATGACCCCCCACAAGAGTCCTGACTCCCACTATTCTGAACACTATTCTGAACACTATTCTGAACAAATCTCACCAAGGACACCCTTTGATAGGGTTTCCTTAGGACTGATGTAAGTCAAAAGTAACTTGATGGTACACAACAATTACTTGAACCCTGCTCAGCAGTATTATAACCTCAACTCATGATATCATACCTATTGGGGATTCATGTTTATGGTCAACTCACTAAAACCTACCTTTGTAGGCTGGTGGCTCCCAACTGAAGTGCTTCAGAGATCAGAGGACTAGAAATAATACAAACAGGAGTCTCTCCAACAGTCTGTTCTCAAGGCACACCACAATGGAAGAGCACTAAGGACACCACTTTCTGATGCCCCAATCTCCAGTGCCTTGGAAACACTTCAGTTGGGGTAACCTCAGGCTGTGAAGGTAGCTTCATGGAGGCACCATCTGTTGTAACTATAACTCCATCATTGCAATTATGATGATAATGCAGGTTCTTGGCCATGTTATTTTATTTTTGAAAAAACTGCATTGCCACATATAGCATTAGCTTTGGTGGTGCTTTTTAGAAATAATTGTTGCAACACAAATCTTCCCACTTTCCCACCTCTTGTTTTAATCCCATTAAGAAATAATCACACACAGTAATAGGAATACATAACTTGCTTTGAGAGATGGTTAGCAACAGAGACTTTTCTTATGTGTTGTGCATCATTAAAGCAAGCAGTTTGGCTAGGTTAAAACTGTTTCAAACTTATGGATGAGCATCTATCTTGGCACTATGCCCTGAGTACACACACAGGATAAATTTGCTGACAGTGTTGCATAGCCTCTGGAGACGGTCTTCTCTTTCCTCACCTCAAATGCACCCTGCAATTTGACACTTGTTCTTCATCTCAGTGGAACCTTGGCAAAGCTCAGCACCAAGTCCCAGAATGATTGCGTTTCCAAGAGCATTCTGGGATATGGACCCTATATTTGAAGATACATACAAACAAGCTTTTGAGGTCTCTCCCACCTTTAGATTTTCCCCTTTGTTCCCTTGTGAGTAGTTATTCTTTTTTCAAAAAATAGGGTAGGCATACATAATCATAGTGCCTCATCACACTCGAGCATCTATCCACTTTAATCCACTTTCACTACTGTGACTGCCTCCTGCAGAATTCTGGAGTTTGTAGTTTAGAGAGGGACTTTTGAACGGCTCATCCAGAGAAGCCTTCAGCCGCCCTAAACTACAAACCTTTGAATTCTACAGGAGGTAGTCACAGCATTTAAAGTGCATTACAGTAGATAGATGCCCAAGTGTGATGAGGAAGATTTGCAGGATTGCACTCTTTCTTCTGTACTGCCAAGTAATTTTAACTACCTAAGGCATAGCAGTGGCATTCACAAACTTAGTTTGCTATTTGCACAACCAGTGTATGCATTAAAATGTTCCAATATAAATACCGTGTTGTTCAGATCTTTACATGTTCATTCCTCTTCTTCCCTGGTTTTATGTATAATCATTTCCCCAAACAGGCATATAACTTTTTATCTTCAATAAGCATGTTCATATTGTATCTTTGAAAGTTACTTTTGCAGCAATGTTGCAACTGAATGGCTCCCCCCCCCCGTGTATGTGTGTGTATGTGTGTGTGTGTGTGTGTGTGTGTATATGTGTATGTGTGTGTGTGTATATATATATATATATATATATATATATATATATATATATATATATGAGAGAGAGAGAGAGAGATGTATGTGCATGTGCAAGTACGTGTGTGTGTGTTGTTAAACCCTGCACATGTTGGTGCTCTTTCTACTCTTTGAATACTTTCTACATATGCATAGAGAAGAAATAAAGAAAAACACTGGGAGAACACTTGAAGAACCAATTTTGCTCTTTCTCTGTGTGTTTGTGTGCATTTAAGATCAATTTGTATTTGCTTATTAACATTTTGTTGTTAAGGTGTATTTTACTTTTTGTTTTTATCTTTATATCAGCTATAAACATTTTGTTAAGGATGTGCTATTCAAATGCATAATTCACAGGCATTGTATTTCTGTAACTAATATACCTGGATTATTTCATCACAGCGAGTGCAGACAGAAAAGTGTAGAACTATCCTCTCTCAAAGGAGATGCAACTACAGCTTGGGAATAACTCATTTTCTAATTGATTTTTCATTAATAAGATACTTTTCCCAGGAATAACATGGGTAACGCTTTTTGCCTGGAATGACTATAACTTTAATTTGATATGGATTGCTGCACGTTCTTCACGGGATGGTGTTGCTGATATATTCTAAGGAATGGAGGAAGGGTGGTTCACATTGGTGGCATCTTGAAATACCACTTTGTAATGTAATGTATTTTACCATTTTCTCAGAATGTTCGAGGTGCAATATCTGAATTGGCCAGCTGGAAGAACTGGGCAGCATTTTTCTTTATCTTCCAGTGACACACTAGTTATATTATTTGGCATCTTGTTCACAATTTACAAATTGGAAAAATGCATTTAGGAATGTGTTACTCTTTGGTATTCACATTTATGGTCTTGCTGTAGACAAAAGGTACTTCCCAAAACTTACTGTGCAAGCTTGGAACATCTGACAATAGAGGACTTAGGTAAAGGTAAAGGTTTTCCCCTGACATTAAGTCCAGTTGTGTCTGACTCTGGGGGTTGGTGCTCATCTCCATTTCTAAGCCGAAGAGCCAGCGTTGTCCATAGACACCTTCAGGGTCATGTGATCAGCATGACTGCTGGGAGTGCTGTTACCTTCCCACCGGAGTGATACCTACTGATCTATTCACATTTGCATGTTTTTGAACTGCTAGGTTGGCAGAAGCAGAAACTCACACCGCTCCTGGGATTCGAACCTGCGACCTTTTGATCAGCAAGTTCAGCAGCTCAGCAGTTTAACCCACTGCACCACCAGGGGCTCCAGAGAGGATTTACCAAAGCAATAAGGAGTGAGGCAGTGAGCAATGAAGCTTCCAACCCTCTACTAATAGTGAAGCACTTCATGATAATAACATCTAAGGCTCTGGAAAAACTCTCAATTGGAAAAAGTTCCAGACTTACATACTAGAAACAGTACATGAAAAGGCTTTTTACACTGTATGAGATATGCGTGTGTTCCCTTGTTTTAAGCAAAGGGAGAAAATACATCTGCTATCAAAAGTCTAGATAATATCAAAGGACAATTTTCTCTTAATATCTAATATTCTAGCATTGCAGGAGTTTAAAACTTCAGCTGAGCAAATCGTTCAGGCATCCAAAGAAAAGTGCAAACATATTTGCTGCAAACACAGCAAATATGAGATCTTGTTGGATGGTTTTCAGTGTCTCTCTCAATGCAATGCTAGAAATTTGAGGACTGAAGGAAATTTCATCTAAGGAGGAAATAATTATTAGGGGGTGGCGGCGGGGGGATATCTTCATTTTGTACCCACCCATAACTATACCGCAGAGACTGGGAGTGACTAGGAGTGCTTTGTGTTTCTTGTGATTTGCTATATTTTCAATACTAGGTTTCCTGTCTGGAAGTCTTTTAGTTTGTATACTATGCACAGCATTGAATGGGTTCGGAAAATCTTTAATATGCACTCAAGTCCTAGTTGCAGAAGTGATTGAGTTAGTGCTTAAATACAAGGCCGTACCATGCTACATATTCAGAATTTTAATTCTATCGACTACACCGAGCTGTGGGTAAAGCTGACAGGATCATGAAAAGCTCTGTTGGAACTTAAGAAGTTGCTGGATATCCATTAAAATTAAGAGCTAGTCCAGCTTTACAAGTGGCCAATATTTGGGATAAAATTAGAATTACAAGGGGCTTTGTTGCAGGAAACCACTATTCCATGCCAGTTGTAGAGCAGGGATAGCAGAGACATATTTTCATGGACATCCATGTTATCGATCCTCTCTTGATTCTCACAAAAGTGCCAAAATAGACATTTGCAACTATTGCTAGGTGATAGATTAATGTTGGAAATGAGGCAGACTGACAACGGGATGAGGATAGCATTGTGTGATATGCTGGTTTGCCTCCCTTGTGTCATAAAGCCCTTAGGGAAGGTGTATTCCTGACAAGCAAACTGTTTTCTCTCCTACAATGAGATTTCCTTAGAGATAACAGCATTAGGAGAAAGTCTTGCAAATAAACTCTATGTTCACTTTTCAGGGACCAGTTGCCAATCAATTCCCAAATAAAAAATATGCAAAATCAAATGCTGTGACAAATAGACATCTTCTGGGGAGCATCTTGTAAGGAATATCTCTGAAAAGGAAAAAAAAAACCTATGCAAAGTTCAAACACTAGTTTGCACAAATGCTCCTAGTTTAATTCACATCATAGCAGTATAGAAACAGGCCTAGCTCCAAGCCATTTCGCTCCACTGGTGCCTTTTAATGGAACCCCATTAATTTGGTTTCATTGGAGCAGAGTCGAGCACAGCTGGCCATCTTCACTTTGACAGGCAATAAAAGAAGATTGAGGCGATTCTGCAGGAAACAGGTTACTGGAACGACAAGTATGTGCCTATTGTCAAGCTTCTTAATCCTGACTCTCACCCCATTTTGGCTGTTACCAAGAAATTCACTCATTGTTTTCTCTCCAAAGGGCCTGAATTGCAGCTGATTGCATTGGCCTTTCCGCAAAGCACTAGATTCCTCAGGGAACTCTGGTACAACACACTGTCAATTGCTGTAATAATCAACTGAGTGGCTTTAATGAGCTTACTCCAGTTTTCTAATTCTATGGGCCATCAAGAGATTTATCTAGTAGCACTCCTGTTTGTTCCACAGTGTGATGTTCAGCCAAGGATTCTTGCGGTTAATAACAAGACAGCTACTCCCCCCTACTTTCTCTCTGACTGGCTGTTATTATAAAAAGTAGGCAATGTCCTAGAAGACATTTCACTTGAAACAACAGTGCCAGCCTGTGGGAGGACCAGCTCCAGTTTTAACAAGGATGTCAGGCTGTCAGGATTTTAAGCTACTCTTTAATTATAGCTATGGAAAGGCAGTATATAGAAGGCAAAATAAACTGAGAACCGCAACTGCACAGGGACAAATCTCTTAGCAAAGAACGTCCCCACCCACCCCATATAGGCAATGTAGTATTAAACTCTCCAGTGAACAAAAAAATAAAAATTCCAAGAACCAGACACAAAAACGATTTCATCTCACTCTATGATTCATGCAACATTGATCCATCTCCCTTCACCTAAGGCTTTAACACACCAAGTTCTAAAAGTGAGGTCTGGTATTGCAAATCTGTCCTAGCCAGAACATGCTAGCAGAACCCCTCTTTCTCTGCTTACTTCTATTACACCAGGAACTTGGCCATAACTCCTTCCAACTCATGCATTGCACCTCTTTGTCTATACCTCCTTTTAAAAAAAGTCCAGAAGAATTGCACAACTCAGATTTGACTCAATTTTGTGAAACTTTGTTGTCATCTCCAAAGGGGTGACAGTTGTGCAGATATTCACTTCCACATTTCCCCAGTACGCAAGCACTTTCCCTCCAAACACTTACAATATAAATAAAAATAGATATTTGCTTAGCCATTCCCAGCCTTTTCTTATTCAGTGTATTTAGCAAAGAGGAGCTGTACTTAAGATTTTCAAACTTTGTTTTGGGATGCACAAGCATGTACAAGATGAAACTTTTACTAAACAGATATTTAAAGTATGCAAACAGCAAGAAAATACTTTATCAACAAGGGAAATCCTTATAAGTTCCAGAATTTACCTGAATTTAATCATGCGTGTGTGTGTGTTGTGTGTGTGTGTGTATATATGAAATGAAAATGCTTTTTATCATATCAGAAGTGACTTGGGAAACTGCATGACTGCATAGAGTGCTGTTACCTTCCCGCCGGAGTGGTACCTACTCTACTCACATTTGCATGTTTTCAAACTGCTAGGTTGGCAGAAGCTGGGGCTAACACAGGAGCTCATGATGCTCCCCGGATTTGAACTTGCAACCTTTCCATCAGCAAGTTCAGCAGCTCAGTAGTTTAACCCACTGTGCCACCAGGGGCTTATGGACAGACATTTATACCAATTGATGAGACATATATGTCAATTTTAATTGCTCTATTCTTGTTGTTTTAATTAAGATTTGGTCCAAATCCCACTGAGATAATATTTTTATAGTCTTCTTACAATTCTATAACAGAAGCTACAATGGAAAAAAAAAAGTTAGGAAGCAGCACTGAGAAATATGGATCACACTACTTGGATCTGAACCGTAAGAAACATTGAACTCCTGTGCCAAAGAAGTGCTCAGGTTGGCTGAAGATCTGCAGCTCATTATCTCAACTGAGCAAATGTTGAAAACACTCTAAGAAGACAAAGCAAAGAACATTGGTCTTCTCCCTCTCATCCCATGTGACACCACTTTAGGATTATTTTTAGTGGCCTAATTCAAAGATGCCCAGAATGAGTTTTCAGACTGATGATTGGAAAAATAAATCATTCTTTAGAAAATGCCTCACCAATACCTTCCTATTACAGGAAATGAGTCAGGCTTGAGGTCAGCTTGATATATCAAGGTTTTCATTTATAAATTTCTTGCTCTCCACTAGCCTCTTCAAATTAAATAAAGGGAGTTTATTTATGGCTCTATGGACATAAACAAAGTGACAAACTGTACACTTGAGAGACTTTAGAAACTGAGGTGGTTTAGTGTGAAAGCAGTGCTTCGGTTCCCTCCTATCACTTAGGCAAAATTGTTCCTTAATTCAGTGTCAATAGCTGTGTATCCACAAGCAATAGACTGACACTTGGTCATTGCAAAAAAAAAAAAAGTCCCAGAGATTACAACTGGCACCCAAATGTGTATCCAGTGGACTGCATTCCAATTATTCATTTAAGATCAGAGATTTCTTTTGTTTGATTAAAATGAGCTCTGGATTACCACTATGTTTTTCCATATGTTTTTCGTGTCAGGAGTGACTTGAGAAACTGCAAGTTGCTTCTGTTGTGAGAGAACTGTCTGTCTGCAAGGACGTTGCCCAGGGGACGCCCCGATGTTTTGATGTTTTATCATCCTTGGGGGCTTCTCTCATGTCCCCGTAATGGGAAGTTGGAGTGGATAGAGGGAGCTCATCTGAGCTCCCTCCGGATTCGAACCTGTGACCTGTCAGTCTTCAGTTCTGCTGGCCCAAAGCTTTAACCCATTGCGCCACTGGAGGCTTCTCCGGTGTACTCTTTTTCCTGTACAGTTCCTAGAATGTTTACATAGAGTAATTCCTATTCACTTCAGTGAGGTCTATATCCTGAGTAAATGCATTAGGACACTAGCTTTGCAATATGATGGTGCAACCATTGCTGAAGAAGGAGTTCTGCTGAATATCCATACCCAGCTTCTCCTTATGAAGATTGAAAGAGAAATCCTTTATCCATGGAATCGATAACCATGGTTTCACTTGCCCAGGCTTCAAAAAAAAAATATTGTCCCCAGAAGTATGAGGGTGGGTCAAAAGGTTTTGCCTCCTGTGTCATAAAAATGTTATGAATAAATATATAAAAGCAGAACTTGTCATAGATCTTAGCATGAACTGTCCTCTACACAAAACTAACGTACAACACAGTCACCATCAATTTGTACACATTTGCACCATTGTTTAACCCAGGAATCAAAACCATTTTGGAAAAATTCAGGGTTTTGCTTTGTGACCCATGATTTTAAAACTGTTTTAATGTCATTCAAGTCATTGAATCTGAATCCACATGGGTTGTCTGTCAGAGATCTAAACAGCTAAATGTCAGAAGGGGCCAAATCATAAACATTCTTCAAGTGATTATGAATTTCCTTAGGTGAACAACCTTCTTTTGCCAGAAATTCAGTGACAACTCTCTCTTTTAGCATCAGATTTATGGTTCTAATCAGTCAATTGGAAAAAGAAAAGACTATATCAGTAGAGTAAGGTTACCTCTATCATATCATTCATAGATAGTGCAATAGCGGTGAAAGAAATAAAAGTTAGAGCAATTGAGGCATTACTTTTGACCCACTCATATTTGTGGAGTCTCTATGGGTATTTTCGGGTATACTTCTGGCCCATGTGTATTTGAAATATATGGTTTGCTATTTTCCATGGTTTCAGGTATCCATGGTGGAGGTGATCTTGGAACATATCCCACTCAGATACAGTGGGTTGTATTTACATTTAAATGAACACACATCTGAACACAAATAGATAATGATGTATCCTGTGTGCCACCACCGGTCTTCCCTGCCATGTATAATTATACATACTTCTTTCTTGCCTCTTCTTATATGGCCTTTAAAAAAAAAACCTAAACTTCCAAAGATCCCAAATTATATATTTTTTCACACATAGGAGTTGCTCCTGCTCCTGAATAATTTTGATTTTATTTTTCTGTTTCGTTTCCAGCTCAACAATGGCTGAAATCAAAGATTGCATAAGCAAAGCTATAAAATGTTTCTTTTCTCAAGTGGTCTCGAACAGGTCCTTGAAAATCATTCCATTGCTATGCATCTAGATATAGGAACATTGTTGGATGCTTGTCAGCCACACATCATCCTCCATTAGCCTGTAAACTGTAATCCCAGCAATAAGATTTTTAAAATGTTTTGCCCCAAATGCCCTCTAGGAAACAGAGGTATTTTAGTCCTTTCTGTAGCATTTTAGGCATTTTTTTAGTACTAGCAATCATTTTATTTCCTATTCCTAATTTCCCTGAGGAAGATACAAAAAGTGGAAACAGTAGTTGGGAGCTTTTCAGCGTATGTGTGTGTGTGTGTGTGTATGAAATTTCTTTTTATCCTGGAGAGCCGAGAGGGCAGCCAAACATGGTGGAAATGCCCTCCACATACCCAAAGTGCACTTTGGAGCCATTGTTGTCGGGAAGGACATTGTGGGCTTGAGGATCAGCCTGCTGCACTTCCAATGAGCCCGGATTGCCTTCCATTGGTCTCCTCTTGTTTCTTACAGTGACCCTGAGAGGCTGCACATGGACGTCACGCCTCTTGTTGTCTATTCCTACTATTAAGAGACCTCCCTTTTGATTTCCTATCACTCGGAAATAAGATGAGGCACCTCTTTTTATAGCACTAAACAAAACAACCAATAAACCAATTGTTAGTCAACTATGGGAATGGAATTGGAATTATAGCAAGGAGGGAGCTTCTGATACAGCCTTTTCATCCAGATCACCTGGAGATTACTTCAGCCAGATGCTGTCTTTTTAATTTACTCAATATTGCTTGTGGCAAGAAAAATACCAGAGACTGCTTTTCTCCAGGGAAAGGGAAAATACTTGTTCAAGCTGTTATAGTTAATAGCTAGAGCTCCTTTGGGACTGAGGCGACAACACCAACACCCTGTTTGTTTCACCTTAATACTGGCACACATTACTTTCTTCTCACTACCCATGTTGTTACTTATCCACTTGTGTCATCGTGGATTATCAGAGAGTGATGAAACATGCAGTGTATTATATACTCTGATCTGAATGGTTTGAAAACCTTGGTTCCTTTCCCCTTACCCTGCTAAAGTGAATTGCCCTTGATCCATCTGTGTCACTTTCGAGCAGACAGCTTTTGTTCATGTTTACTCAGAGCAATTGCTTATTATCTTGGTGTCATGGTTACTACCATGCTTTTCTCAGGTTGAGGTTGTCTGATGTAATTCCTGATTTGAACCGAGTCACACTATTATGCAATCCAGCTTGACTGTATGTCATTCCTTAAGACCTTTTCAAGCTGCCCTTTCAGGCCATGCTGTTTCGCCAGCAGTCGCCGGTGAAATGGAAGGCACAAGGGGCAGCTTGGGGCACCTTGCACACCTTCCCTACTCCTACCATCATACAGTGGGGATGGGACAGGGTACGTTGGCACCCTGTCCCCATTAGAAAGGGTGGCAATGCACAACAACACATGTTGCCCCGCTGTCCTTTCCCCCATCATACGGGGAAAAGGGGAGGAAAGGGCGAGTGCCTCAGTCAGGGCTACCCAAAATAGACTTTCCTTTTCACAGTAGAGAAAGTGCCTTTTGGCACTTCCCTCCACTTTGGGAGGAATCTAGGTGGGGCCTGCCATGCGCCATACAAGGTACATTTAAAAGTGGCAAAATGGTGTGGCGGAATGAAAATCACGCATAGTTCATGCCTTTACCAATTCACACACTGTCTTGCTAGAGAAAAGATATGTCGCACAGATGATCAGTAAAGGATAAGATGTTTACTCTTTGTTATGCAGAGGAACATATATGCAATCATGAGAACAGTTGCATAGACTCGCACAATGTCCTTTGAGAGAGATTCAAATGGTCCTTTGGTGTCCATGTGGAGGATCTTCCAGCAGCCAAGAAGCAAAAAAATACTAACTGTCTTAACAAGCTCCTGCACAGAAAACTTAAACATGAAACTGTTGCCAAAAATCCAAGGCTCAGCTAGGTTTTGGGCATGGCCCAACCAATCAATTTTGTGCTTTGCATTTTTCAGTTAACACACTCACCAACTGATTTTTAAATGCTCCAACAAATGTGTGAAGAGGTCCTTATACTTTGTATAGTTCTGTTTGTTAACAAACATGGCTCTCCTCAGCAAGTTTGGTGGGTCCTTGGTTCACCAAACTGGCCCTGGTGATCTCAGAACATGGGGTGGTGGTGGTTGAGTCTCCACCTTGTGCATCGAAGGTTCACCTCTGAAATGATCTGGCAAAATTGCACCACCAAGATTCCAATGCAGTTACACTTCTTCGGAGATTACCAGTCAAAGTGTACTAAATGATCACACACCAAGAAATATTAAATATTAAGATAGACTGGAAACTATCCTATTCAATTGGGAGTGCATTGTGCTCAATTTCTCATCAAGTGGGATTGTTCCACTGATGTAATTACTTCAGTCTGAAACTGGGATATTGCAAAAGTGAAGGGAGGGAAAGAATGGCCTGCCACACTAGTTAGAAGAATGTCATTACAGAGGGCCCTTTGTATCCAGTAGCTTGACCCCCTGTAGATACCAAAATCCATGGATGCTCAAGTCTTGTCATATATAGTGCCATAATTAAATGGTGTCTGTTATATAAAATGGCAATTGATAGTAAATGTTCTCTGGATTATTTAAAAAATATTTTCGAACCATAGATAGTTTAATCCATCGATGCAGAATTTGTGGATAAGGAGTGCTGCCTGTAGTTTTTGTTTTGTTTTGTTTCCTAGAGCTTTGAAGTAAGTACAGTAGTCTCTCTTATGCAACCTTCACTCATCCAACGTTGTGTATTATCCAATGTAGTCTGCTTCCCATGCGAATCTACAGCTGTTTCAATACATTGTGATGTTTTGGTGCTAAATTCGGAAATACAGTAATTACTACATAATATTACCGTGTACTGAACTGCTTTTTCTGTCGATTTGTTGTAAAACATGATGTTTTGGTGCTTAATTTGTAAAATCATAACATAATTTGATGTTTAATAGGCTTTTCCTTAATCCCTCTTTATTATCCAACATTTTTGCTTATCCAATGTTCTGCCTGCCCGTTTATGTTGGATAAGCAAGACTCTACTGTAATTATAAATATGTTTTTTTCCAATAATTATGTCTAGGTTAAGAAAAGGTGACTCAAAATGTAACAAATTAACCCAAACCAAAATATTATATCATGATAGTGACTTAGCAAAATATAATCTCACTTCTTTAGAGGAATAACTGCAGTTTTGAGGTTCCAGCCACATTATGTGGTGGAAAATGAAGAGCACATGATGCAAGTGCTGGCTCCTACTCCTACAACATGTTCTGTAGTGGGTGCTGAAGTAAGAACAAAATGATACAGAGAAAATGTATTTTGTACCACATGCCAGTAGCTGATAACACTCTGATGGAGTTTTTTTAAACATAGTAGGAAAAAAAAATTACATTAGTTATTTTGAGGAGAAACAGAAAGAAACTGAGATGCTTACCTCAGCCCATTTAATGGTACAACTAATCCTGTGATTAATAATAATGACAGTATGGAATCCAGATGCATGCCCTCCAATTGTCCAGATTTGGCAGGGACAGTCTTGAAACATCCAGTTTCTCTGTTTTCCTCCCACTCCCTCCAGTTGTTTTTGGCTTGCTTGAATTCCTGCAAATGCATTCAGCTCAGTTTGTGTGTGTGTGTGTGTGTGTGAGGAATGACTTTAAAAACTGCAAGTCACTTCTGGTGTGAGAGAACTGGCCATCTGTAATGATGTTGCCCAATGGACTCCCAGATGTGTTACCACCCTGTGGGAGGCTTCTCTCATGTCCCTGCACAAGAAGCTGGAGCTGACAGACAAGAGCTCACCCTGCTCCCCGGATTTGAACCGCTGACCTTTCAAGTCAGCAGTCTTGCTGGCACAAGGGTTTAATCCATTGCACCACCAGAGGCTTGTGTCTGACTCTGTTGAATTGAGCCAGTTGCTGGGGAAGAGAGGAGGGAATGGATGCTTGACCTTCTCAACAAGCTTCAAACTCTCTTAGCTTGCGTATTCTTCCTCATTAATAACTTTTGCCATCTTGACCACACTCTGATGTTACTTCATCATATGCTTTAAATTGTGAAATGTTGAGGGACATGTAGACTCAGTTTCCCTTTTGGAATCTACAATAAAATGTATAGGTCCAATTGCATCTGTCCAGGATCTATGCTGGTTGGATAGTCGCCCAAACAGTCATACAAAATTGTTGTCTTGTTCAAGACAAGGTAGTACTGTAGTTTTAAGTATGTCAAGTGGAATGTCTTTCTGTCTCTATGCCAGCAGAGGGCCAGATAACTCTGAAGAAAACATTTCTCAGTCTTCGTGACGCATGCAGAGATATATTTCAAACCCCTGGATTATTTTGGTTTGGATATCTATGTATTTGCAATCATAACTTTTCTTGCATTCTAAAATGGGTCATTTTATATCTAGTGCACAATCATAAATCTTAAATGAGGAAACTATTTCAAAAAGGAGCAGTGGATGTCATCAATTTGTTAATTATGAGAAGGCGGCTTTTGAAGCACCCAACTAAGCTCTGTCTCCCAGGGAACGAATGCAGCTTAGAATGCTTTGAAAACTTTTAAATTATGAGTTGTTTATTATTAAGAGTTGAAACAAGGCACGGTTGCACATTATCACTTTGTTGAAATGGACTTTTAACAAGGCTTGAACAAATTATTTTATTGGGACAACAGCTCCCAAAATCCTCCAGTCAGCATAGTCAGTGGGAGATATGGTTCAAAAATTAACTTTTTCAAGATCTAGTTTTTAGAGTTTGTGGAAAACAGCTGGTTTTTGCAGTCTGAAATGTGCCAAGGACAAGAAGTTTTTTTTTCATGTCAGGAACAACTTGTGAAACTGCAAGTCACTTCTGGTGTGAGAGAACTGGCTATCTGTAAGGACATTGCCCAGGGGATGCCAGGATGTTTACCAATCCTTTGGGAGGCTTGCCTCATGTCCCTGCATGAGAAGCTGGAGCTGACCAATGGGGGCTCATCCTGCTCACTGGATTTCAACTGCCAACCTTTCGGTCAGCAGTTCTGCTGACCGAATTGCGCCCCCATTGCACCACTGGGGGTGCCTTAATATGATAGTCAGACCACAACGTAGCCCCACTGAAACTTAGCTCAGTGAGATTGTGGATTATTCAACTATTTGAAAGGTGCTGATGATGAGTTCTATGGTTCCTGTGGACTATTAAAAACAAATGAGTGAGACTTAGAGCAAACTGACTTGCCTTAGAAACCAAGATGACATATAATGAGAATACATGACGTGTTGAAAAAGATAATCGAAGGCAGCTGGGATAGATAGAGAGCTTACTAAACATGGATTGATTAAATCAAGAGAGCTACAGCCTTGAGTTTGCAAGATTGAGGAAGGCTGTGGATGACCAGGAACTGTAGAGATCACTTATTCATAGTGCCACTGTAAGTTGAAGTCAACTTGATGGCAAAGGTTGGACTTTTAATTAATTAATTTATTTACAACATTTTATTCCTCTCTTTTCACCCTGAAGGGGACTCAGGGCAAATCACAGAACACATACATGGTAAACATTCAATGCCGCTAGACATCCAGGACAGACAGACAGAGTTATGTGTTGGCATTTTTTCCCAACTTTGGCGTCATGGAGGTTATGCTCGATTCTGGCTACAGTGGGATGGTGTCACTCCATCCTCTATGACAATGAGCCTTTTGCTCACAGACTTTCCTCCTGTTCTTTAATCAAGAGGTTCCTAATTTCTCTACTCACAGCTCACAGCTATTTTTGAACTGCTTAGGTGGACAGTAAGTTGGGTGCTCACCCTGACCCAGGCTTGAACTGCCAACCTTTTGGTTGGGAAGGCTCTATTGCTGCTGGTGATCAACAGTGCTAAAGCTCGGCCCTATAGGTTGAAAGTCTTTGGCTTAGGAGTGGTCTCTTTCATGCTTGTTTAGGTTGGAGCAATGGCTGAAGCTTTTGAAACAGATCTTGCATTGAAAGGATACCTCCTTGATGTGGGTTCTCTCATGTGAAATGACTCCTGATTTGTCCCGGAAACATTTCCGGGCAGGCCCGTAGCCAGGATTTTGTTTCGGGGGGGGGGGGGGGGGGGCTGAGTCTGAGTGAGGTCTGACCTCACCTCTGAGGATGCTTGCCATAGATGCAGGCAAAACGTCAAGAGAAATGCCTCTAGAACATGGCCATATAGCCCGAAAAAACCCACAACAACTTAATTTGCCCTTCTCCTGCAAGCAATAACAACCGATCTGACAATATTCAGCTCTCTCCATTAAAACAGTTCTGGGGTACTTGGGTACACATCTACACTGTAGATTGAATGCTGTTTGACATCACTTTAACTGTCATGGTTTAATGCTGTGGAATTATGGGATTTGTAGTTTGATCGGGGCACCAGCACTCTTTAGCAGAGAAGGCTCAAGACTTTGTAAAACTACAACTCCCATGATTCCCTAGCACTGAGCCATGGCAGTTAAAGTAGTGTCAAGCTGCATTCCTTCTACAGTGTAGACATACCCTTTATCTTTAGCAGTTCAACAGCAAGTCATACCACACGTTGATGAACCTTCTGAATCTGCTGAGTAGCTGAAAATTTCATTTGATTTCTAAAAATTAAAACTTGCAAAAATTCAAAAAGTTTATGCATCATTTAACAAAATGAAGGCAGGAGATAGCTAAATTATCCATTCATGATGAGTGCAGCTGACATGTATTAATGGATATGAATACAGACATCATGCCTGCTGCCATTCTTTCAAGTAAGTATAATATCTAGAAAAATTGCACCACATTTTGATTTTCTTTATTTCTCACTGACAGCCTAGTTGCCAATGAGATCTCCTCACCAGTAGAGGGCAACCCAAACATTACTTTCTCAAGTAATTCTCCGCCAAACAAATGATTCTGATCAGAAAATAAAGCAAGCACAGCTGTTGTTTGTTCTGGGTCAATGTGAGTGTTCACTCTTGTTGTGTCAGATAATATACAAACTTGGGGTTCATGAAACAGCATTGCCTCCATGAGAATGCAGAAGGGAGAGGATTCATGGAGAGATTTCTGTGGTGCTTTCTACTTGCCAACTTCAAATGCACATCTTGAACTAGAAAAATATGATCTGCCTAAAACCTGAACAGCAAACATTAGCTCTTTCCCCCTCCAGGCTCTTTTCATGGCAATAAAAGTCCCTGTTGGTGCTGCTGGACCTCTCAGCAGCCTTCGATACCGTCGACCACGGTATCCTTCTGGGGCGCCTTGCGGAAATGGGCCTCGGGGGCACTGTTTTGCAGTGGCTCCGGTCATTCCTGGAGGGTCGCACCCAGAAGGTGTTATTGGGGGACACCTGTTCAACACCACAGCCTTTGACTTGTGGGGTTCCACAGGGCTCTATACTGTCCCCCATGCTGTTTAATATCTACATGAAGCCGCTGGGTGAGATCATCCGGAGTTTCGGGGTGCGGTGTCATCTGTACGCAGATGATGTCCAACTCTGTCACTCCTTTCCACCTGCTACTAAGGAGGCTGTCGAGGTCCTGAACCGGTGCCTGGCCGCTGTAATGGTCTGGATGAGGGCGAACAAATTGAAATTAAATCCAGACAAGACAGAGGTACTCCTGGTCAGTCGCAAGGCCGAACAGGGTATAGGGTTACAGCCTGTGCTGGATGGGGTCGCACTCCCTTGAAGGCGCAGGTTCGCAGCTTGGGTGTGACCCTGGATTCATCGTTGAGCCTGGATCCCCAGGTTTCAGCGGTGACCAGGGGAGCATTTGCACAGCTTCGGCTCATGCGCCAGCTGCGCCCGTATCTCGGGAAGTCTGACTTGGCCACGGTGGTACACGCTCTGGTCACATCCCGGCTTGACTACTGCAACGCTCTCTACGTGGGGCTGCCCTTGAAAACGGCCCGGAAGCTTCAGCTGGTTCAGCGTGCGGCAGCCATGTTACTAACTGGAGCGGGATACAGGGAGCACACAACACCCTTGTTGTCCCAGCTCCACTGGCTGCCGATTTGCTACCGGGCCCAATTTAAGGTGCTGGTGCTGGCCTACAAAGCCCTAAACGGTTCCGGCCCAAAATACCTTTCTGACCGCATCTCGGCCTATGAGCCCACGAGGACCTTGAGATCGTCTGGGGAGGCCCTTCTCTCGATCCCGCCTGCCTCACAGGCACGCCTGGCGGGGACGAGGGATAGGGCCTTCTCGGTGGTGGCCCCCCGGCTGTGGAACACCCTCCCTGTAGACATCAGACAGGCGCCCTCCCTTATGACATTCCACAAGAGACTAAAGACATGGTTATTTGAGAAGGCGTTTGACTAAGTGCTACAACAATTGGCAATGATGATTGGAACGGAATATGGATAACGAGATTGGTTTATGATTCTACGATGAGACGGCGCGGATGATTTAGTGTAATTGTATTATTGATAGTTATGTTGATATTCTGTTGTGATATTGCCTTATTGTAAACTGTTTTTTATATGTTGTACACCGCCGTGAGTCGCCCTAGGGCTGAGAACGGCGGTCAACAAATGCAGTAAATAAATAAATAAATAAATAAATAACCACGGCAGTTGAAGTGGAGCTAAACAGCATTCATTCTACAGTGTAGATGCACACTAGGCTAACAAAGCCTCTGGTACTGAAGCTCCTTTACAAAGACTTTTTATGCCCCCGTAAGCCCTTTTCTCACCCTCTGAATATCAGGATGTCTCAGGACTGGAAAGGTAGTGAATGAGGCCTGGAGAAGTACAAACCCATGTTCCTAGGTTAGAGCAGCATGTCTGCAGTAAATAATACAAGCTTGGATTACAAAAAAATGGAAGTGTACTCTTGCTCTACTGTAGCTGTGTGAATTTACAGGCAAGTTGAACAGCAGCTGCCTCAAGAAACATGAACACCAACTGAGAATAAGGTGGAGAGCAGGTCAGTTTGCCTCTTTGGCTACCCAAGACATATCATAAAAACACAGATGTATAGATTTGGTTACCAAAACCAAGAATAGGGAAAACAAATAAAAACAAATCACATTAAATGCTCCCAAGGCCTAGTCGAACCCTATTATAGCTGTTTTTGGGAAAAGGGAGACATTCTGGAAAGCAAAAACAAATGTTTCCTTCCTTCTTTCCTTCCTTCCCCACATTTTTGCCTTCCTTTGTTCCTTCCAAAATCTTCCCGTACAGTTCAGATCAAAAAGAAAACTTCTTAAGCTCACGGCATACTTTTTGCAGTCTAATGGTTTACTCTCTATAAAAGTTCCTACATGTCTCCCATACATAAACTACTTGCTCTATATTAGATAAAGTAGGACAGTTACTTCAAATAGTTGATGCTACATGGAGGGAGCTCTGCATCATGAAGCTTATCATTCACCATTTAAATTAGCTTGCATCCTTTGAGGTATGATGGAAGAGGTTCTGTCGTTGTTGAAGAAAGGTTCCACCCCAAGTCCAGTTGACATTGGCATATGGGATGGGAAGGAGTGTCATCTTCTCTGTCCTTTGAACAGCAACAGTCTTGGAATAGCTCTAAAAGTTAAAATAAAGGTAAAGGTTTTCCCCACATTAAGTCCAGTTGTGTCCAACTGTGGCGGGTGGTGCTCATCTCCATTTCTAAGCTGAAGAGCCGGCTTTGCCCATAGATACCTCCAAGGTCATATGGCCAGCATGACTGAATGGAGCCCCATTATCTTTCTGCAGAAGCGGTACCTATCAATCTACTCACATTTGCATGTTTTCAAACTGCTAGATTGGCAGAAGCCGGGGCTAACAGCAGAACCTCACCCTGCTCCTCGGATTTGAACCACCAATCTTTCAGCCAACATATTAATCAGCTCAGCGGTTTAACCCGCTGCACCACCAGGGGGGCCTGGACTGATTCTAGTAACATAATTTTAAAAAATCCAAATGAAAGATATTTCATAAAAATGTAACTTTTTTGTTTTGCTTATTCGAGCTCAACCATTTATAGTTTGGCCATAGCTGATACACTGTGTAGGAGTAAACTGAACTGGTTATAGAAATACGGGCGAAGAATTCTGTGATCAATATTTAAAGACCATGAGGTTGCTATTCTGGGAGCAAAGTCATTCTCTGTGCCTAAGTTCTACATTTTTCATAGGCTGGTTTGGGATTACCTTGTGTGGCTGAATGGGCATTATCACCTGATGATTATGCATGTGCATGATAGTGTTACCGGCCTAAATAGATGCGATAAGGGAACATCTGTCTTGACAATGACTATTATAAAGAGAACAAATAATGGATCAAATTTGCTGTGCCTGCAGTTACTTAAAGTGTGATCCTAGCTCTTTCTGAAGTTGGGGTGGGGTGGGAATAGGATGTGGTGGCGGAGTCCCTCTGGTGTCTGGGTGGCCTGTTTGCCCTGATCACCCCAGTATGCCTACAAAGAACACAGTGGGTGACTGAAGAAATCTAGGTGGGTTTTTTGATGGTGGTAGAAGCCCAATGGGAGCATTCCAGGGACATAAAATCATAGAATTGGAAGGAACCACAAGGATAATTCAATCCAGCCTCCTGCCATAGTCAAAGGTCTTTTGACAGATATGGGACTGGGTGGATACTTAATGGATACACAGTCTCTATTTTAACGCCTCCAAAGAAGGATACTGCACCATACTCTGAGTTAACGTATTCCACTATTGAACAGCCTGCTGTCATGAAGTTCTTCCTAATATTAGGTAGAATCACTTTCCCTGTAGTTTGAATCCATTGCTCCGTGTCCTAGTTTCTCGAGCAGCAGGGGGAAAAAGGATGCTCCATTTTCCAATATGACATTCTTTCAAATATTTAAACATGGCTGTTGTGTCACTTTTTGGCCTTCTTTTCTCTGGGCTAAACATATCCAGCTCCCTAAACCACTCCTCATACGGCATGGTTTCCAGAACTATGATTATTTTTGGTTGCCCTCTTCTGGACACATTCCAGCTTAAGTGACATACCGTATATTCCGGCATATAAGACGACTGGGCATATAAGACGACCCCCAACTTTTCCAGTTAAAATATAGAGTTAATACAACTCCCATGCATAAGACTACACCTGTGTATAAGACGACCCCTGACTTTTGAAAAGATTTTCTTGGGTTAAAAAGTAGTCTTATACGCCAGAATATACTGTATTTGTAACCTAGAGTTATAGATCTGTAACTGCTCTGTATTCACTTATGCTAAGTGTTTACAATTGAAGATAACTTCTCAGAACCCACCCAAATCCCACTCCATGTGATTGAGGTCCATCACAGGTGACACGGATACTTCTGAATGAAGGATCCAGCCTCCTCCTGCCTCTGAGACGCTTTCTACACTACCATATAAAATCCAGATTGTCTGCTTTGAACTGGATTATATGGCAGTGTAGACTCATATAATCCAGTTCAAAACCTATAATGTGGATTATCTGATTTGATAATCTGGATTATATGGCAATGTAGAGGGGCCTCAGTAACATAGCTCCCTTGCTAAAATCTGGTCTGTTTCTCCTGCTCCCTGACTGACATAAAGTAGAAAACCTGTGTAATAAAATTTTAATATGGATTGAATATCCATTACCTAAAAAGCTTGGTATCAAAAGTGTTTCTAATTTTTTAAAAAAATTGAATCTATGTTTACATATTCACCCATCTTAGAGATGGGACAGAAGTCTCAAAGTGACAATAATATATCTTTCATAGGCACCTTATACCAGAGATTTCCAAACATTTCATGTTGGTGACACACTTTTTAGACATGTAGCATTTCAGAACACATTAATTCAGTTTTACTAGCAAACTGGGAGTTAAACCAATCCCTTATAGGAGATACAGGTACATACATAAATTCTAATACTGAAATATATGGGGATGCAACATATCTCATGAAAACCTTTCATTTATATTTTTAAAATATGTGATTTGTAAGATAATACTATACATTTTCAAGATTTTTGTCATTTATGAGTGTAATTTATGTGGCACACCTACACATTGTAGCCAGCACACTAACGTGTTTCAACACACCATTTGGAAAACTCTCCTTTATATAAATTGCCTGGATGTAATGTTATACGATATTTTAAATACTTTTGCGCAAATAACAAAGTTGTATACATTGAACCATTAGAAAGCAATAGTGTCACTACCTCAGCACAGAGGAAGAACTGTTTAAAGCTATAGACTACCCATGAAAGGCACGACAACAAGCCTCCAGGCTGCTTCTTCTCTTCCTCCTCCCTGCTCGAGTGGAGCTGTTCCACATAGCACGCGATAGTGGGGGGCGCCTTGGTGTCTTCATTTTTAGGCATGTTTCTGGAGTTATTTGGGATGCTGTTTCAGAAAATTGCATTGGATAGACCACATCACCTCTAGATTATTAAATATGGTTTTCTGTGGGTGGCCAGATAGCGACTACTGGACAGTATATGTTCTGTATCGGAAACTAAAGCTGATGTGATCTATCCAATGCAATTTTCTGAAATAGCACCCCAATAACCAAAAAAACCTAAAGATGACCAAAAACCGATTCATAACCCTTTTGGTACTGATGTTGGAGAGTAGTTCCTGGTTAAAGTGGTTCCAGGTCAAAGTAGTTCCTGGTCAAAAAAGGTTGGGAATCATTGGTTTATTTTATCAGTTTTAACCTTATTTTATGCAATGCATTTGACATGAAATAAATAAGCCACATATGTCAACAATTTTGGAGTATTTTGGAGTTTGGAGTGCTGCATAAGGGATGCTCACCTTGTAGTACGACTCCAATGCTCCTTAGCTTTAATGTCCACACAAAGTGAAATGCTGAGTTAATTCATATGTTAAATGAATAGAGCAAACTTGTATATTTTGCTTTGAAATTTAGAAACTTGCAAACCTTTTGTGCTATGGGTCTTTTCATACTACGATTGGAAATCTATACAGTTGTACCTTCGAATTTGCAGTTTTGACTTATGCGTTTGATTATTCACCAATTTGATTTACAACATTCTCTCTAGGAATCTTTGGGTCCTCTGGTGTTGTTCCATAGTCAACTTTCTCCAGCAGAAGAAATGCAGAAATTTCTAGGAAACTCTTGGTCATCCAATGCAATTCTATGGTCAACTTTAAGCAGAAATTCACCGTAGAATCATGCTGGAAGACACTGAAATTTTTAGGGAGGCATTCTGTCAGAATGGCCATCAGATTGGAAAAAACATGGAGGCAGTGACAGATTTTGAATTTCTAGGTGCAAAGATTACTGCAGATGCAGACTGCAACCAAGAAATCAGAAGACACTTACTTCTCAGGAGAAGAGCAATGACCAATCTTGATAAAATAGTAAAGAGTAGAGACATCACACTGGCAACGAAGATCTGCATAGTGAAAGCAATGGTATTCCCCATAGTAACCTATGGGTGTGAGAGCTGGACCAAAAGGGGGGCTGAGCAAAGGAAGATAGATACTTTTGAACTGTCGTGCTGGAGATAAATTCTGTGAGTGCCTTGGACTGCAAGAAGTTCAAACCAGTCCATACTCCAGGAAATAAAGCCTGACTACTCAGTGGATGGAAAGATATTAAAGGGAAAGTGAAATATTTTGGCCACAAAATGAGAAGACAGGATACATTGGAGAACATAATGATGCTGGGGAAAATGGAAGGAAAAAAGAAGAGGGGCCGACCAAGGACAAGATCGATGGATGATATCCTTGAAGTGACTGGCTTGACCTTGAAAAAGCTGGGGGTGGCCACAGCCAACAGGGAGCTCTGTCCTGAGCTGGTCTATGAGGTCAAAAAGAATGAGAAATGAAACAAATAAACAACAACATAGAACCTCAGGAAGTGCAGCCTAAAAATTCCAGTTTTTCACCAAACTGCAGATCCCAAGATCTTGCCATAGTATGAAGAGTAGAATCATAGTGCTATTTTTGCATTATGTGGGAAAAGGCCCCTGGACTCAATGTGTGTGTGCAGTCTCACCTGTCCCAGAATCAACTTTCTACACCACAGCTGCGAAAAACTAGTCAAGTCCCTGTGAGCATGTTCGAAATGCTTTCTTTCATCTCGACACAGAAAAGTCACATCCTTCTCTGCGTAGCTTTGTCAGAGGTTCCAAAAAATCCTTTTATTTTTAAAAATAAAAAAGCACAGCGACAATCAAGCACATCAAAAGGTAGAAAACAGCTACCAGATGTGCCTATGGAAAGATTTCAGCTCTGTTTTCTACTCTAAGCCCTGTAGACGTGTATCTGATTACAGCTTTGTGACCAGAGTAAGGTTGTAGAGGGATAAAAGTACCAGCTGAAAGAAATCAGTTTAGATGACTTTGGGCCAGAGACTTCAATAGTGTTTGCTTTTTTTTTTTTACAGGTAAAGCACCGCAATGATTGCCACCCGCACAAGTGGGACAGTGAGGACCAAAGCTCCAGAGTTAAGGAAGACACCAACCCTTCTACAGCTTTCCACTGAAAAAGAGAGGAGATGCACTGCCTTAGTTCAGATGCAGCGAAAGGCCCAAAGGCTGCTCCTTCTGCGTGAAATGGAAATGAACTGGTATCTTACATCGTACGAATTATCCCATGAATATACTGTAGCCTATGTGACTGGCATGCCGCACAGGTAAGCACTTTAAATATGCCCTTTGTGAGCAAAAAATTTAGGAAAAGTGACTTTTGAATCCACAAATGAATCATTGTTATGTTCTGCAGATATTCTTTAATGTTTTTGTATGAAGAATATTTAGTTTTGTCTGGCATCACAAGCAGCTAGTTAATGAGTCCTGTATTACTTATTAGTTTTGTTGGTTAATGTGACATAAGAACCATTATTTCCTCGGTGTGGTTGGGACTGCAGCTACTTGTTTACTCTGATTATAGAAGCTACAATCCTATGCAAATTTACCTGTGAGTAAGTGTCACCGAACACAAGGAGATCTATATCTGAGTAGGTTTTTAGGATGGCTGTGTCAGATCGCTATTCTAATATATCAAGGGTACAATCCAAAAATATCGGCTTACAGGATTTGCCTCATCTGTGACATCAGAAACCAGATGTCTTCCTTCCTGGTTGCTTTTAAAATGGGAGGGCAACATACAGTCAGGATTTTTCATATGCTCCTCCAAAAGTCGAGGGGAATTGTAGCCCTCCACACTTTCTGTACTGCCAGTCTCACAACTATTGTTGTGCTTGCTGGGGATTCTGGGAGTTGAAGTCCAAAACATCTGGAAGACGAAGTGCTGCTGAATTTCCTGCCCATTAAAATCTCCCCATCCTCACACAATACAAGAGGTAGCTGCTTTAGCCACATTGAGCCCTTATATCAAAAGAAAGATGGAATATATATAAAGTAAGTAAATATAAGGATACTATTTCAAAATATATTTTATGTTTTTATACTGAAGAGAAGGCAAAGAACTGTACTACACAAATGCTTTGGCCAGCTTGACCTATGGCTTTGTAGCAGATAAATCAGATAAGTATTTGAACTAGTAAAAATTGAGGTGGAGGGTCAAATGTTTAAGACATCAGTTTGTTACAGCTGTAATAGAGAGAAAGATTGGTAATGTTTACAAAAACATCTAGGTAACGGTTATGAAATCAATTTCTACACCACTGTAATCAAGTACATGGACAAAGCCATGCCTATGGTTGCCAGACTGAAAACTAGAGGACTGCTGTCATTTAAAACAGTTGGGTAGCAGAGAGGATTTCAGCAGATGTTGCTTGTCATGAAACCAAGTAACAAGCAGCACCTGATGTAATTCCCTCTTTTATTAAAGATACAGGAATCCTATCCTATTTTTTCTTGGACAGCTCTAGCTGCTATAAATGTCCTTCCTGCAGTGCCCTGTCCATAATGGTGTGTGTGTATGTAGGTTTGTATGTATGTAAAGGGGGATATATACACTGTGCATCAGGATTGGCCATAGATCTCCAGTAGCCAAAACCATATTCTCCACACAGGCCTGAGAAAATGCTTAAAGCCACACCAGTTTGCCATAATTGCACTCCTATTGGTGGGCCCCCTCATCCACCCACCAAAAGTCAACAAGACTTTGGGCATCATGGTTGGAAAAGATGACAATGCTTAATAAAGGGGAAAGCAGTAGGAAAAATGGATGATGCTACAACCAGTGGATTTTTTTTTCAATTAAGGAAGCCATGGTCAAGAGTTTGCAAGATCTGAGCAGGAGTATTGATAACCAAGGGAGGGGGGAGTCATCTACACTGTATAATTAGTGCAGTTTAACATTACTTTAACTGTCATGACTCAGTGCTATGAAATCATGGAAGTTGTAGTTTTATGAGTCCTTTGGCCTTCCTTGTCCAAAAGTGAGGGTGTCTCGCCAAATTACAAATCCCAAAATTCATGGCAGTTAAGGTAGTGTCAAGCTGCATTAATTCTGCAATATAGATTCATCCAGGGTGACTTGGAGGCCACTCATTCATAGGTTTGTAGTAAGTCAAAGCCAACTCAACAACCAATAACAACAAATCTTATCATCTCTGTCTTCTCCTTTTCAATCCAAATACCCCCAATTCCTTAATCATCTTGGGTACTCTTCTCTGGATATCTTCTAGCATGCTTATATCCTTCTTGAATTTATTTATTTATTTATTGCATTTATATTCTACCCTTGTCACCTTGGAGGGGACTCAGGGCAGAGCTCAACATACAAACGGCAAACATTCAATACCGGGACATAAATTATATGCATACATAAGCATTAAAAATGTTTGTTTCAACATTGAACTCCACAGCTTAAACTGTCTCAATCATCTGCATCAAATCTAGTTGGCATGGTAAGGATTCCTATTGCGGCTTTCTTGCACTATCCCAAAAGCTTGGTCCACAGCCAAGTTTTTAACATCCTTCCAAAGGACAGGAGGGAGGGGGCCAATCTAAATCCACTAGGAAGGGAGTTCCATAGCTGAGGGGCAATCACTGAGAAGGCACTGTCTCTTGTCCCTGCCAATTGCGCCTGTGACAGTGGTGTGACAGAGAACAGAGCCTCCCCGGAGGAAGTTAATCTCTGAGATGGTTTATAGAGGAGGATGTGTTTGGACAGGTAAATTGGACTGGGGCCGTTTAGGGCTTTGTAGGCCAAAGCCAGCACTTTGAATTGTGCTTGGTAGCAAACCGGCAACCAGTGGAGCTGACGTAACATGGGAGTTGTATGCTCTCTGTATGCCACTCCAGTTAGTAACCTGACTGCCTCTCATTGGACTATTTGAAGCTTCTGAACAGTCTTCAAAGGCAAACCCAGATAGAGTGCTTTGCAGTAGTCCTGGATGTAATGAGAGCGTGGACCACCGTGGCCCAGTCTGACTTCCCAAGGTACAGGCGCAGCTGGCGCACAAGTTTTAACTGTGTGAAAGCCCCCCTAGCCACCGCCGCAACCTGAGATTCCAGGCTCAGTGCTTAGTCCAGGAGGACTCCCAAACTGCGAACCTGCACCTTCAAGGGGAGTGTAGCCCCATCCAGCACAGGTTGTAACCCTAAACTCACTCAGTCTTACGACTGACCAGGAGTACCTCTGTCTTGTCTGGATTCAACTTTGATTTGCTCACCACAGGAAAATGGCTGCGGAGCTGAGCAGGTGTCCCCCAATAACACTTTCTGGATATGGTCCTCAAGGAAGGACAGGAGCCAGTGCAGAACAGTACCTCCAAGACTCATCTCCGTAAGGTGACACAGAAGGATTATTTTATTTATTTATTTATTTACTGCGCTTATATACCGCAATTCTCAGCCCAAGGGCGACTCATTGCGGTGTACAACATGAAAAAACAAGTGCAATCTACAAAGCATAGTGCAAAACAGTCTACAATTCATCATAATCATAAAAAACATCTTATCAAAACAACAACATTACTACAAAATTACTACTACATTCCAAATCGTCTCATCGTCAAGCCACAATCCGATATCATTTCCGTTGTTCCATTCCTATGGTCAATTGCCAGTCATTGCACTTCTTGATCAAATGCCTTCTTAAATAGCCAGGTCTTTAACTTCCTGCGGAATATTAGCAGGGAGGGGGCTAGCCTGATGTCCACGGGAAGGGTGTTCCACAGCCGAGGAGCCACCACCGAGAAGGCCCTATCTCTCGTCCCCGCCAGCCGTGCCTGTGACGCAGGCGGGATCGAGAGCAGGGCCTCCCCGGAAGATCTCAAAGTCCTCGTGGGCTCATAGGCCGAGAGGCGGTCAGTTAGGTATCTTGGGCCGGAACCGTTTAGGGCTTTATAGGCCAATGCCAGCACCTTGAATTGAGCCCGGTAGCAGATCGGCAGCCAGTGGAGCTGGACAGGGGGAGTGTGTCCCTGTTGGTTCTGCTGGACCTCTCAGCGGCCTTCGATACCGTCGACCACGGTATCCTTCTGGGACGCCTGCGGGAATGGGCCTGGGAGGCACTGTTTTACAGTGGCTCAGGTCCTTCCTAGAGGATCGTACCCAGAAGGTGTTGTTGGGGGACACCTGCTCGTCCTCACAACCATTGATTTGTGGGGTCCCGCAGGGTTCAATTCTGTCCCCCATGCTGTTTAACATCTACATGAAGCCGTTGGGAGAGATGATCCGGAGTTTCGGGGTGAGGTGTTATCTGTACGCAGATGACGTCGAGCTCTGCAAAAATGATAAACCTTTCTGGACCAGACACATTTGAACCGGTGCTTGGCCGTTGTGTCGGACTGGATGAGGGTGAACAAATTGAAACTCAATCCAGACAAGACAGAGGTACTCCTAGTCAGTCGAAAGGCCGAACAGGGTATAGGGTTACAGCCCGTGTTGGACGGGGTCGCACTCCCCCTGAAGACGCAGGTTCGCAGCTTGGGTGTGACTCTGGATTCTTCGCTAAGCTTGGAACCCCAAGTCTCGGCGGTTTCCAGAGGAGCATTTGCACAGCTTCGGCTCGTGCGCCAGCTGCGCCCGTATCTTGGGAGGTCGGACTTGGCTACGGTAGTCCACGCTCTTGTCACATCCCGTATAGACTACTGCAACGCGCTCTACGTGGGGTTGCCCTTGAAGACTGCCCGGAAGCTTCAGATGGTCCAGCGCTCGGCAGCCAGGTTGCTAACGGGAGCGGCTCTCAGGGAGCACACCACCCCCCTGCTGAACCAGCTCCACTGGCTGCCAATTCGCTACCGGGCACAATTTAAGGTGCTGGCTTTAGCCTATAAAGCCCTACACGGTTCCGGCCCCACTTACCTCTCCGAACGCATCTCCTCCTACGAACCGGGAAGAGCGTTAAGATCTTCCGGGGAGGCCCTGCTCTCGGTCCCGCCGGCGTCACAAGTGCGGCTGGCGGGCACGAGAGACAGGGCCTTCTCGGTGGTGGCCCCTCGGCTATGGAATGCGTTACCGGTGGACATCAGGCAGGCCCCTTCGTTACTGGTGTTTCGGAGGAGGGTGAAGACGTGGCTCTACGAGCAGGCTTTCGGATAACCATGTAGTAACAACTAACTCAATAATGACGGCATCGGACAAGGAATGGAAAAAGGATCTTGAGATCGGAATCTGATTCTAAGTGTGGCGTTGATGATTATGTGTTTGTCTGTATTGTGTGTCTCATACATTGTTTAGTGTTGCTTTTTATTGTAAACCGCATTGAGTCGCCGCCTCAGGCTGATATATGCGGTATACAAATAGAGTAAATAAATAAATAAATAAAAATACAGCAGGGGGGTTGTATGCTCCCTGCATCCCGCTCCTGTTAGTATCATGGCTGCCGCACACTGGACCAGTTGGAGCTTCCGGGCCATCTTCAAAGTAGAGAGCGTTGCAGTAGTCTAAGCGGGATGTAACCAGAGCGTGGACTACCGTGGCCAAGTCAGACTTCCCAAGGATACGGGCGCAGCTGGCGCACGAGCCTAAGCTGTGCAAATGCTCCCCTGGTCACCGCCGAGACCTGGGGCTCCAGGCTCAGCGATGAATCCAGGATCACACCCAAGCTGCGAACCTGTGCCTTCAAGGGGAGTGCGACCCCATCCAGCACGGGCTGTAACCCTATACCCTGTTCGGCCTTGCGACTGACCAGGAGTACCTCTGTCTTGTCTGGATTCAATTTCAATTTGTTCGCCCTCATCCAGACCATTACAGCGGCCAGGCACCAGTTCAGGACCTCGACAGCCTCCTTAGTAGCAGGTGGAAAGGAGTGACAGAGTTGGACATCATCTGCGTACAGATGACACCATACCCCGAAACTCCGGATGATCTCACCCAGCGGCTTCATGTAGATGTTAAACAACATGGGGACAGTATTGAGCCCTGAGGAACCCCACACGACAAGGGTTGTGGGGTTGAACAGGTGTCTCCCAATAACACCTTCTGGGAGCGACCCTCCAGGAATGACCGGAGCCACTGTAAAACAGTGCCCCCGAGACCCATCCCCACAAGGCGCTCCAGAAGGATACCGTGGTTGATGGTATCGAAGGCCGCTGAGAGGTCCAGCAGCACCAACAGGGACACACTCCCCCTGTCGAGCTCCCGGCGCAGATCATCCACTAAGGCGACCAAGCCTGTCTCGGTACCATGTCCCTCTGAAACCAGACTGTGCCGGATCCAGATAATCCGTGTCTCCCAAGAATACCTAGAGTTGTGAGGGCACCACGCATTCCAGGACTTTGCCCAAAAAGGGAAGATTGGAAACTGGCCGAAAGTTGTCAAATTTAGTGGGGTCCAGTGATGGTTTTTTCAACAGCGGTTTTATTATAGCTTGTTTTAAGCTTGCTGGAATTCTGCCTTCCCAAAGGGAGGCGTTAACCACCACCTCAACCCACTCAGCCAATCCCCCTCTGGCCTCCTTTAGAAGCCAGGATGGGCAGGGGTCTAGGATGGACGTGGTAAGCCTCATTCCTCCAAGTATCTTGTCCACATCCTCGGGTTTCACCAATTGAAATGAATCCATCAAAATAGGACAAGCAGGTGCTCGTGTTACATCCTCAGAGACTGCCCTTAATATGGTGTCCAGACCAGAACGGATCAAAGCGACTTTGTCTGCAAAGAACCGAGCAAAAGCTTCGCAGCGAGCTGCCGAGTTGTCAGGGACCCCACCTAGAGTGGCGGGGTTTAAAAGGCCTCTTACAATCCGGAACAACTCAGCCGGACGGTTCTTTGCAGACGCAATAGTGGCTGCAAAGAAAGTTTTCTTTGCGGCTTTTATTGCCGCGGCATATGCCCTTAAATAGGACACAAACCGTGTTCGATTTGGCTCGCTTGGATCCGATCGCCACACACTCTCTAGTTCCCTCTTCCTTCGCTTCATCGCTGCCAGCTCCTCAGAGAATGAAGGAGCTGGTTTAGCTCGGCTACTTGAGAGGGGACGTTCCGGAGCGATCGTGTCAATTGCCCTAGTCATCTCCCCATTCCAGAGAGCCACCAGGGCATCAACAGGATCACCTACCGAGGTGGCGGGAAAATCCCCAAGAGCCGTCAGGAATCCATCCGGATCCATAAGCCTCCTGGGGTGGACCAACTTAATGGGTCCTCCACCTCTGCAGAGGTTAGGGGGCACAGTGAGCCTAAATCTGACCAGGAAGTGGTCGGTCCATGGCAACGGAGAGATCGTCAACTCCTCCACACCGCCACCTTCCTCCCATCCCTGACAGAAAATTAAGTCCAATGTATGTCCAGCACAGTGGGTGGGGCCAGATACTTGTTGGGACAGCCCCATGGTTGCCATGGCAGACATGAAGTCCTGAGCTGCTCCTGAGAGGGTCGCCTCTGATGGATGTTGAAGTCCCCCAGCACAATGAGCCATTGGGACTCCAACGCCAGGCTCAAGACCAACCCAGCTAGCTCAGGTAGGGTGACTGTAGTGCATCGAGGTGGACGGTACACTAGCAGAATCCCTATTCTGTCCCGGTCACCCACCCTCAGGTGACGCATTCAAAATTTGTTGACTGCGGGATGGGGCCCCTGGTCAGAGGGATGGAATCTCTATAGACCACTGCGACCCCGCCTCCCCGCCCTCCGGATCTCGGCTGATGCTGCACGGAAAAACCTGGTGGGCAAAGCTGGGTCAAATTCATGCCTCCAGCTTCGTCCAACCAGGTCTCCGTGATGCACGCCAGATCTGCCCGCTCATCCAGGATTAGATCCTGGATGGCAGTGGTTTTCCTGTTGACAGATCTGGCGTTCAACAGCACCACCCTCAATCCAGAGGGACTGCCACCCCGGTTACACCAGTTTACCATATTAGGAGACCTGTTTGGAATTGCTAGTGTAGTTATACGATCCCTAGGCCGAATTAATGGTCTCCTTTCTCCGCCTCTCCCCCTCCCCACCACGACTTCTATGGGGGCTCCTCGGCTAGTGGAACACCTCCCCTCCTCCATGCCGCAGTCTATTTCCACAACCTTTATTTCTAACCCATTATTGGTTGTCTGGTTTGTTAAGGTCTTACTTTGCCATGTTCTTCCATTTCCTTTGTCATCCCCCCCCCCCGCCTTATCATTTCCCACGATCTCCAGCCCGTTCGTCCCGTATCCCTTCCACAAGTAATTAGCACCAAGGATAGTAAAAATAGGAAAGTAGGGGACCACATGAGTAGTGGTGGTAGACTACATACAGCTGAAGCCGATCTTAAAGTGCAAGTTCTTAAAGTGCAAGGAGATCAATCTAGGATACCATGGTCCACAGTATCAAAGGGCACTGAGAGGTCCAGAAGAACCAACAGGGACACACTCCCCCTGTTAAGCTCTCTACAGAGATCATCCACTAAGGTGACCATGGTTGTCTCAGTTCCATGACCAAGTCTGAAACCAAACTGTGGCAGATCCAGATAGTCAATTTTGTCCAAGAACCTCTAGAGCTGCGAGGCAACCACACATTCCAAGACTTTGCCCCAAAAGAGGAAATTGGAAACTGGTCAAAAGTTTATCAAATCAGTGGGGTCCAGTGATTTTTTTCAACAGTGGTTTTATCACAGCTTCTTTTAAGCTCACTGGAATTTTGCTTTCTTGAAGGGAGGCATTAACCACCAACTTTACCCACTCTGCAAACCCTCTCTGGCTTCCTTTATCAGCCAGGATGGGCAGGGGTCCATGATGCATCTGGTCACTCTCGCCTCTCCAAGGATCTCATCAATGTTCTCGGGTTGCACAAATTGAAATGAATCCATTAAAATCGGACAAACAGGTGCTCTCGTAACATCTTCAGCAACTGCAGTAACTGTAAATTGTAGTCCCTAGAACTGGACGCAATTTTCCAGGTGAGATCTGACCAAAATAGCATAGAGTGGAGCTACTACTTCCCTCAGCCTGGACACTATGCTTCTGTTGATTAGCCTTGAATTTCTTGGCTGCTGCATCATGCTACAGACTGTTTCGCTTCTGGTCTACTAAACCCAAGAGAACTTTTTCACATGTACTGCTTCCAAGACAGATGTCATCCACCACTTATTTGTGCATTGCATTTTATTCTGCCTTGATATAGTACCTTAAATTCATCCCTGAGGAAATTCATTTTGCTAGGTTTGGCCCAACTTTCCAATCTGTTATGGTAATTTTGAATTCTGATCCTATTTTTTGTGATATTTGCAATCACCTCTAATTTGTGCCCTCTATACATATAACAAGTATGCCTTCGATTCCATCGTCTAAATCAGAACTTCTTAAACGTTTCCACTCGGGCCCCCATTTGGCCTGATAAATTTTTGCATGACTTCGGGTATATAGATATATCAAATAGGTATAAAATCAAACATTTGCAAAACCCACTAAAAGTTAACATTTGCAAAACATGCTAAACAGGCTGATTTCCCTTTTTATGAAGTACAACTGAAGTATCTCCTGCAGATTCTACTGTAAATGCTGTACAACAGATTCATGTAAATGTCTAAAACGTCCACTAGATGGCATTAAGATTTTTTCCCCTGATCCTAATTTTGAGCTAAGGGGGTCCCATATAGGGTCCAGATACTCCGTTTAAGAAGCAGTGGTCTAAATCAGAATTGTTGAACAACACCAGGCCCAAGACAGAACCCAGAGACGCTTCACTAGTCTTTTCTCTCTGGAATTATGAGCTACCATTGTGAGGACTTTGGTGAATCAACCAATTATAAATCCACCTAACAGTAGTATTGCCTCTAGATTATTGTTCACCAGCTTTCCTGCAAGAATATCATGGGGGTCTTTATCTATAGCTTTGCCAAAATCAAGATATGCAACTTCCATATCAATCCCCTCACCTATCAGGTTTGCAACTCTATCAAAAGAAAATATATTATTAGTTTGGCATGACATGTTTTTGAGAAACCCATGCTGGCTTTTAGTAATAATCACATTTTTCCTAAGTGTATACAGACTGGCTGTTTAATGACATGTCTGAGAACTTTTCCTGCTATTGACATCAAGTTAACTTGTCAGTAGTTGTTTGGAGTTGCTTTCCCCCAACTTTTCTTTTTGGAGACTGAGAACAATACGCCCTCCTCCAGCCTGGGAGGAATCATGTTCTCTGTGAATTCTCAAAGACTACGGACAGTGGCTGTGAGATTCCATCTGCAAGGTCTTTTGGTGCTCTTGGATGTAGTTCAACTGACCCTGAAGGCTTGAATTAATTCACAGTAGTAGGTATTCCTTTTTACTACCTCTTATTATGGGCTGTAGTCTCCTTACTGCATGATTTATTCTATTTTCACCAGCCAGAGCACTGTTTTCCTTTAGGGAAAAGAGGAAGGCAAATAAAGTATTGAACAATTCGACCTTCTCTCTGTACCTTATTAGCATTTCACTTTCTCCACATAGTGGCTTTACCATTTCTTTGTTTTTCCTCTTCCTCTGAACATAGTAAAAAATACCCCACTTTTTACTTATTTTTAAGCTCTCTAGCAAGTCTGAGTTCATTATGAACTTTGGATTACCTGAATTTTCCCTGTTTATTCATGTATATTCTCAGTCAGTGGTTTTCCCCTTCTTCCAGATCATTCATATGTTTGTGTGTATACACATCGCTCCCTCTCCCTCCCCCCCCTCTAAATATATCAGACATCAGTGAGTCTGAAAGTTCTTTGAACATCTACCTAGTTCTTCCTCATTGAAATAGTTTACAACTGCTCTTTCAGCATCTCTGACCATAAGATCTCATCCAAGAGTTTATCACTCTAACCTGCTACCCAAGCTAAAATTAACAATGGGATTAGGACCATGTGAAATGGCTACACTTGTGGAACTTTGATTACACAAACACGAACTAAATACAATCACGCATGTATAGGAACTTCCATAGATAGATGACACCAAGAGAATTTTGGCTATAAATTGTTGAAGTTGGAGAACTGTTCCATTATCCAGGTGGAATCCACAAGGGGTTGCTAGACAGCGAAGAATAGTCCATTTTACAGGGGGGGGGGGGGGGGGGAGGGTTGAAGCAGGAAAACAATTTACCCCGTTTTCACTGGTTGGTCCCTCCTCCTCTTCTTCCACATCATAAACGAGGGTTGTTTCCATGACAGTGACATGGGTGGGCGGAATAGCAAGAAAGTGTGGGGAAATAGTTTTACTCCTTCAAACTCCACGTCCCCCTATAAAATAGACTATCCTTCTCTATTTAGTGCCTCCTTGTGGCCTCTGCCCGGATAGTGGAACAGTACCAAAGTTAGTAACCTATTGGCTGACTCCATGCCTCTGTGATAATTTGTACCCGAAACTCTAAATTCCGATCCAATAATGTAACCACGATATAACACTGGGTCTGCTATTAAACATCAAGATGCATAAAAGTATATGAAACAAACCCCAGCTATCTTGAAAGCCTATTTGAGAAGCAAAAACCAGTAGCTGTATTCCTATAGCAGAATAACACTAAATAAAAATTGACCAGGGAATTGTCTTTAGATGACAAAATGCAGGTATAGGAAAGAAGCAGGAGGAAAATGAGCCAGGAACCACTAAAAAGGAAATTTTCTTCAACAAGAGATTGTCTAGTCCAGAATAAGCCTACTGTGAATGGCTGCCAGTGTGAGGACCCCTGGTCTAGAATGAGAAGATGCAACAAGCCCTAAGTCTACATATCTATGCTATCAAATACTCTGTCACAAAAATGTGGAAAGGTTATATGTTTGGTTATAATCCGCTTTAGGTGGGCTGGCTAAGGAATTCTAGAGCTGTTGTCCAGGCAAAATTTATTACACATTTTGTTCAACAATAAAATGTAACTTCATTAATGAAAAGAGCATGTTTGCAGCAAGCATGTAAGGATTTCTCTTCTCATGTTGACATTTTACTATCCATAAAAAAGACACAGGGGACGGAGACATCCCTCTTAGTAAATATAACCTTGGCTATGACCAAGGAATGCTTTGATCTTTCCATTGCCGTGGAATCCAGATTAATCAAAAGTGAAAGATCTGGAATTCTCTTTTCTCACTATGTAAGGTAGATTATCCACTTTATCTCTTGGGTGAAGCTATGCTCATGAACAGATGGCAGATAGTACCATCTGATCACTATTAATATAAGAATTAGGATTCCAAAGCAGATACTAAAATCGGTTTTGACCTCAGAAATCATAATTAGAACTTGCCTGGACCTGGAAACAAGACCTTGATGAAATATTCCAACAACGGGTGTTGGCAAGGTCATTGAATTCCACAATCATTACAGTCAACCGCTGTGGGCAAAGCAAGAATAATCCACACATGCCTTGCAGAAATGACTTTCTCTCTCTCTCTCTCCTACACAGAATTATAATCTTTTCCAAAACATGTTTCTCTTTGCAAGATCAATCTTAGCTGATCTACTTTTGAAAGATTTAAAGATTAAGGGAGCCCATGAGACATCATCAAATTACTTGATTATCTAATCACATTCTGTTTGATGGATTAGTGGCTGAAAGAAAGATGAAGGGTTAGAGATGGTTTGAATATTGCAACACAGTTCTCCAGAGCTACCAGTTACTAAAGTGAGGTTATTATAACATCTATGGTTGGCTGAGCATATGACCTTATCCCACCCTAATTTTATGACCATAATGGAGTCCCACTGAAATCTTCCCATGACACACAGCCACTTCCGGTGACCGTGCATTGAAATCCATCTCACTAGCATGAGAAGACAGTCAGATCACAGAGGACTTCATCCCATGTGGGGTGGTAAGGGGGGGATTGTCTTCTTCTTATAATGTTTTGTTCCATTGTATTTATAATGAAAACGGGTAATACCACCACATGCAATGTACTTTTGTCCATTTCTACAGTAATCCTCCACATTATGAGCTCTCACATGGGAAAGTGTAGTCCCCACCCGTTCCACTTTTTTTTTTAATTATAAAAGGGGAAACATTGAAATTGCAGAAGACCAAAGCCTTGGTGTAAAAATGGGGAAAATATGGCAACAGCTTAGTGGTGATATATCAAAATTCCTGATGAAAAAATGAAATAAAAAGAATTAACGTAAAAGAATTATGCAAGATAATTACTAGTGAGAAAAGGAGCATCAATGCTCATTTGGAGACCACTCATTTGGAGGCCCACTCTTCAACATCACTAAAGTGATATATCACAGGCAAATCTGACAGATACCATCACACATTAAATTAAGCACCTTCAGCCATCTTTGTGTGAATATGGAGCTCTTAAGACAATTGCTCCCTGACTTCATGATCCTCTGTTTCTAGACACATTTGAAACAGTTCACAAACACATTCCTATGACTGACTGACAGAAGTAAACACCACTAAAGTGATTTAACACAGGCAAATCTGACAGATCCCATCACACATTAAATTAAGCACCTTCAGCCGTTTTTGTGTGAATATGGAGCTCTTAAGACAATTGCTCCCTGACTTCATGATCCTCTGTTTTTACACAGGTTTGAAACAGTTCACAAACAGAGTCTCACATCCAACTGACAGAAGTGATTTTGCGTCATATGGTGGGCTCTGTGGAGCTCCAAATGTAAACTGTTTCAAAAGTGTGTAGAAATGAGGGGGACCCTGCATCTGATGAGATACAGAATCATGACCCAACACTCAAACCACAGCTTGCTGTGAAAAATAATTTATCTGGGGAAATAAAATGTTTGAAACACATTGGGAGTGAAAGACAAATGTTCCTTTCCTATGCAGCTGCTAACATTGTGTGCCTTTGCTTTTTCAACATTGATTCTGTAGGTTGAAAATGACTCAGCGGGTACTTTCCTTCTAATTTTAAGCCTCTTAGGAGAAATATATGCTTCAGAATGTCATTTCAGAACTGTAAATCTTTCCTAGCTCCCCATTGCCACCCCAGCATCCACACCATTGCTTTTGTTCTCCTCACTAATTAGACTAATTGAACAAAAGGTTGTGCCCTGGTCAGCTATCAGAACTTTACGAGGGACAGATTTCTTTGTAATTGATAGTTGTTTTATTAAAACAATAAATTTCTTAGGCACCCACACTGTGACCAAACAGTAGGGCATTAAGTAGTAAATATCCAATTATTTCTTTTCATAAAAACACAGCTCTAAAGGGATTGTTAATTAGTACAGTGTTTTTATTTTCTGGCGTAAGCATTTCTGCCCAATAATGACACAGCAACCAGGTCTGATGCAGTAGTTACTCCGCAGTTGCCTTTGTCACAGAATACAAGGATCCGCATAATTGCAGAACCCATACCTGCCATTTTACTTATTTGTGTTCAGAGGAGAAGATGCCTCTCTAGGAATCTCCTTGATTCTCCTTGTGATTCTATAGCATACCTCCCCTGGAAGCTATTATACAATATATTGCGTTGGAGGATCTAAATAGTGAAGACACCTTTGGAGAAATTTCTAGGTTGTCCAATGCAACTCTATGGTATGCTGGGACTTGGATTCAGGGGTCTTAATGTATTTAATGACAAAAAATCTGTATTAATATTGCAAATTTTCTCCCAGATGGTAGATGTTATAAAAATGAAAGTGCCATTTTGTGCATCATGGCAATGAGCAAAGTGAAGACAGATGCCAAGTTCTAGCTTACCAAGGCTCAGCTATCAGAATCAAACTTTTTGACTGTGAGGAGGTGAGACTCGGGTTGAGTGGATGCTCCTGATGCCTGATGCATAAGAGCAATTTGCCCTAAATTGATCATTATCCCTACCATCCCTCCCTAAATTTTGGAGGGTTTGTATAGATGATTGTTTGTCAATAGATATGGCCAGTGTGTCTATCATACATACCATAAACATTCCCCATAATGATCCCGAGAGTTGTAGGCAACCAGCTCATAACAATCACAGGTAGATGGTCCTGCCTCAGTCTCAGATGCCAAGGGAATCTCAAAATAGATTCTTGCCCCAATTGCTTTCACACCAACTGGCAGGTGGAATGAGTGAGTCAGTTTCCATTGACTGCCAGGTGGGTAATAAATGGATTTCTATCAATTAGCAGGCAAGATGTCCATGCTGTGGGCAAAGTCTATAAAGCTGGAGCCAATAAAGTTGTTACCTTTTCGAACCCAACAAAATGCAATCTGTGCTCCTTGCTAAGGGCAAAGCCCCACTTTCACCGCTGGGTCTACACTTAACAGATTGTGTCATATGGTTCGCTCTCATCCTAAATATAGTTTCCACAAAAAAAAATCTATTGATTTTGACAAAGCTAAGCATTCAGTTTCCCATCCCAGTCTGAGTTTCAAATACAGGTATGGCCTTGATGCAGGTGTATGTGACTAGGCTGATGGAAGATTTTCCCTGCCTCTTTCTTCCCATTGCAGTTCTATGTGCTTCACTTGTAAAGGTAGTCCCTGAATTACAAACACCTGACTTATAAACAACTCATAGTTTCAAACAGCAGTGAGAGAAATCTACCCCTAGGAAGGGAAATTCACTCCTGGAAGAGTTCTCACAGGGAAGAGGTGTCTCCACTGAAGGTCTATGACTGAGCCTTGTTTCCACAATAAGCCATTTTTTTTCCAAAATAAAATGATCACAGGGACAGAAAGTAAGGTGAAATCTTCTGAACAGGGCTACAGACAGCAAAACAAGCACCACAAGGATGTTAACCCTTCCCTATGCTATCCAAAGTGCCCTCTCTCTCACACGCACACATACACATACTTGTTTTTATTTACAAACAAATTCAACTTAAGATCAAACCTACCAAACCTATCTTGTTCGTAACTTGGGGAGTGGTTGTATTTGCCTGGAACAATCCTGATTCATCTTCTGTCATACTGCTTTTGCCTGCTGCTTTTAAAATGTCCCAGTTTCTCTTCTTGACATCCCTCTCCTTTGTCTTCAGTTTATTTCAACTGGTGTAATTCAGCAGAGAGAGAGAGAGAAATAGAGGAAAAGAAATCTGGTATTTCCCAATAGATTTTTTGCAAAAGCAAATTGCTGCAGTTCTCCTAGCCTTTCTGGCTTTCTGCATTAATAACCTCAACATCTTAATCACTCTGATGTTGTCTGATCAAATATATCCCATTTTAAATCTATAAAATCTATTAAATTTGTTAAATCTATGAGGATGCCGGTCATAAATGCAGGAGAAACGTCAGCAGAGAATGCTTCTAGAACATGGCCACATAGCCTGAAAAGCCTACAAGAACCCAGTGATTCCGGCCATCAAAGCTTTCGACAATACATTACTTATTTACTCTATTTGTATCCTGCCTTTCTCTGCCCCGGCTTTATATATGGCAACTATTTAATGCCTTTGAACAACAAACAATTAAAATACATTAATTTAAAGATTTAACATTAAAATTAAAGGCACATTAAAATCATGTAAAACATTACAATCACTATTAAAAATCACACCATCCACAATTGCAATCTGGGGACGTTACAAAAGTCATTGCACATAATTCCACAGCTTTTATTGCACTGTAGTTAATCTCCAAAGGCTTGACCTCAGAGTCAGGTTCTCTCTTTCCTTATGAAGGCCAGGAAGGAGGGAGCTGCTCTGATATCACTGGGGAGGGAGTGCCACAGCCGAGGGGCCACCACTGAGAAGGCCTGGTGTTTTGTTTTTTTTTGTGGAGGATATGCAGGTCTTCTTTGTACATGCTAGACAAAAGTTGAGAAATTGGAATGAGTATTGATCCCTGAAAAATGGGTAGTATTAGATTCTGGATCCAACCCAAAGAAGAAGAAAAGGAGGACAATATAGTAATGATAGGGCAATCTAAAAAGAGCCTGTCATTCAAGTAACCACAAAGGCAGAATGGGGAGATTGTGTTGTGTGTAGTGATGGAAGAGAAACAAGAAATCCAACAGAAATCAATGTTAAAGTGGGAAGTGTTTTTCCCAAAGAGGGACTGTTATCCCATACTTCAGAATGTGTTGCCAGAAAGAGTGAGAAACTGTAGAAATGTGCTTTTTTTTCTCCAGTCCTCCTACCCTGCACCATATTATGCCAATACAAAATGTAATTGCTGCCAAGGAAACAGACTCAGTGTGTAATAAAATAAAATGAAAAGGAATAAGAGCGGCTTTTGATAAAATGTCATTGTATGGTTGTTGCTTTTTTCCTGGTTTATATTAATTTTATACAGCAATGTACCAGTTCTCAGTTGATTGTTTTATGTAGTTGTTGCTTTTGTATCATAGCTCTCTTCCATTACAGGTATTATACATGGCTCTCGTTTGTCTCAGTGACATAGGTCAGGCTGAGATCCTCTCTCACTCAGACCCCCCCCCCCCCGCCCCCCCCCCCCCCCCGAATCAAAATCCTGGCTACAGGCCTGCCTGGATATATAAAGTTCCACTACAACACACTAAGTTGGCTCTCACTATATGCAATGATGAATGTAATGTTACATTCACTTATGAAACAGAGGCTGGACTATCAGAATATGCTCTTCCTTTTTGTGATAGAGCCCTACCAGAAGTAGTTTGACATCAGGAGATGGCAGCCGGTGGGCTCCATCACAAAAAAAAGAGAGAAAATGCACCGCCATATGCAACTGATTTGGGTCCCTTCTGATGAGGTCACTATTCTGGATCTGCATGGTCTTTCACAATGGGGACAGAGATTTCCAGATGGAAGGTGGTCATGAAAGGATTTGCTTGACATGTCTTCCTCTTGGCATTTTTCTCCCTTTTGCCCTTTATTCATGCCTCCTCAAAATCCATGGCAATCACTGGTGATAGTTGACCTCCAGTTGCAATGCTCAAGGGCCAGAGCTTCCCAGTTCTTAGTGTCTATTCCACATTTTTTAAGGTTAGCTTTAAACCCATCTTTAAATCTCTTTCTGCTCACTGGCATTCCATTTTGAATCCATTACTTTATTTCCTAGTCTCTGGAGCAGCAGAAAACAAGCTTCTCAATTTCTCAATATGACATCACTTCAGATAATGAAGTACGGCTACCATGTCACCTCTTAACTTTCTCTTCTCCAGGCTAAACATTCCTAAGGTATTCCACCTAAACATTAGGAGGAACTTTCTCATTGCAGAGGGTTGTGATCAGTGGATTTGAGCTCTCTACACACAAACATGGAAGCCACCTGCCCTGTAGTCATGGAAATTAACCATCCATCAGCGTTTTAGTATTTCAATAAATACGAGGTTATTACCTGCTGCTTTATGCAGCTCTGACAACTCTGAAGACTGGATGCAACACTTGAGTTTTGAATAGGATCTACACTTTCTGCTCAAGATGGAAGACTGTTTCAAACAGTGATACTGCTGGCAAGCATCTTTTGTGATTACACAGTCTGATACTTAATGGATTGATTCCCTAAGCTAAGTTCCAATACCAAAGTGAACTTGTGGAATAAAAATGCTTGGAGTAACCTGGCTGAACTGAATTATCTCTAAAAGACATGAGAGGAAAGGTTTAAGGAAGTTGACGATGTACAGCTCCACGCTTCTATCTTTATGACTCATCTCTTGGTTCTGATTCTTAAGTGTTTTATATTGCCTTATTATGATTTTATTGATTGCATGGGTTTTGCTGTAGATTTCATTTCTTGTGTATGCTGTAAGCTTCCTTTTGGGCCCTACAGGGTCCAAAGGTGTATTCAAGAGTGTCAGAAGGAGTTTTATGGAGTTATTTATTCTAGACTGCATTTGGTGATATGTGCTTTAACTAAGGGTTCCTCTGCTACTGCTGTTTTATCTGCTACCTCATTGTTATTTTAATAAGATAGACATGGAAGAAAGGATTAAATCTAATTGTTAGTGCCAAGTATAGTAAACTCCTCTTTAATCAACAGGAGATTGGTAAATCAGTTTTCATTTAGGCTCTGTTCAGGCCCGTAGCCAGGATTTTGTTTCGGGGGGGGGGGGGCTAAATTTTTTTCAGGGGGGTTTCGGGGGGGGGCTGAGTTTCGGGGGGGGGGCTGAGTCTGAGTGAAAGAGGGTCTATCCTAGCAAACCTTTTGTATCATTACCCCAATACCCCCATGCATATGGGATATATTGAGTATGGTGATCAGATCATGATATGAATAAACATAAGTTTAAATAACGCACCAGTAAGGCCTTTTCGCGAACCACCATGAGAATTTTGGGGGGGGCTGAAGCCCCTCAAGCCCCCCCCCCCCGGCTACATGCCTGGCTCTGTTTATTTGCTAGGTCTAGTCTATTCAGGGCTACCAAATTGCAGCAATTGCTAGAAATTATGTAATCCTTTAGATGTTGCTGGGTTGCAACTTCTACTACTTCTAGCTACCATTATCAATAGGGAAAAATGCTGGGAGTTGCAGACAACATACAGTGGGTTCTATGACTCCTATCTCTAGTTTATGAAATTTTCAGTGTTTCCCGATTGCCTTTTCCCTGCCCTAATATTTTTAGATATAGGTCAGGATAAAAATATTTAAATATATACAGTATGACCCCCATGGAGCCCCCGGTGGCGCAGTGGGTTAAAGCACTGAGCTGCTGAGCTTGTTGATCAAAAGGTTGCAGGTTCGATTCCGGGGAGCGGCGTGAGCTTCCGCTGTCAGCCCTAGCTTCTGCCAACCTAGCAGTTCGAAAACATGCAAATGTGAGTAGATCAATAGGTACCGCTCCGGCGGGAAGGTAACGGCGCTCCATGCAGTCATGCCGGCCACATGACCTTGGAGGTGTCTACGGACAACACTGGCTCTTCGGCTTAGAAATGGAGATGAGCACCACACCCCAGAGTCAGACATGACTGGACTTAATGTCAGGGGACTACCTTTAACTTTACCTATGACCCCCATATCTACAGGGATCCATTTCCTGATTCCGCATGGATATGAGAAATTGTAGATAATAGCAAACCCTATTGAAATGAAGAACTTCTGGCCCAATAATACCACATAATTGCACTAGAGGATCTAGAAAATGCCTAGAGAGGACATACTTGGTAAGATGAGGATAAATGAAACCTTGGCTATTAACCCCATGGATGGAGGAGTATAATGTATTATAATATATTACATTAAAATAGCTTTTAATTTAATCTACTTTATTTACACTAAAGAGTTGGATAACAGTATTAATTATAATTATAATATGTAGTACAACTCCTGTGTCCACAAGGCATCTATTCCTGAACTTAAAGATATTAGTGCATGTGCTGGTAACCTCAAGGTTGGACTTCTGTAGTGACGGCCCGTAGCCAGGATTTCGATTCGGGGGGGGGGGGGCTGAGTTTGTTTTGGGGGGGGGCTGAGTCTGAGTGAAAGAGGGTCTACCCTAGCAAACCTTTTGTATCATTACCCAATACCCCCATGCATATGGGATATATTGAGTATGGTGATCAGATCATGATATGAATAAACATAACAGTTTAAAAAATGCACCAGTAAGGCCTTCTCGCGGACCACCATGAGCATATTGAATTATCTGTGACAAAGACCCTCAAGCTCCCCCCCCCCCCCCGGCTACATGCCTGTGCAGTGTGCTTAACATTGGGCTACCTTTGTACCAAGTTCAGAAACTCCAGTTGGTTTGAAACACAGCAGGCAGATTGGTCCTAGGAACATCCAGAAGTGAGCCTATCACCCCTATACTGCAGTCACTCCACTGACTGCCAATTAGTTTCCAGGCAAAGTACAAAGTGTTGGTTTTGGCCTTTAAAGCCCTACCTGGTTTGGCTCCAGGTTATCTAAAGGATGGCCTTCTCCCATACAACCTGCCCTTTAGGACACTTCAGTCTTCTGGTGGAGGCTTTCTCCAACCAGCCAGACCCTAACTGGTGACTGTCACCCAGAAGAACTTTTCATCAGCCACTGCAAGACTGTAAATGCCCTGCTGGAAGCGATCCAACAGCTAAATCAGCTTTGGGAATTTAAAACACATCTGACCTATCTCTTCTGGCAGGCCCATCCTAAACTCATGTCTTGTGTTCACTATATTTCAATCTTTGTTCTGTGTATTTTAATATTATCAGTTTGAATGCCAGTGTTGACATGGAAGCCATGCCTTATTTCTGAGAAATCAGTACATACACAAGAGCCCACAAGGAAAGAAATCTGTCTGTCCCCACTACTTTCACCTCCATTTCCTACTCTCTGGAGCTTGCTCTTTAGAATAGTCAGTTTATAGTTTCCAGATCAGTTATGCTTGTCTCTTTAAGTGCAGGGAAAGGTGGTCTGAGTGAGAGAAAGCATGCTGGCAGAGGTGACATCCAGAGCCCTCTTGCTTTGTGGGAACCACTGTTAATCTCCTCCTTCTCCTGAGTAATTGTTTTTGGGCAGAGAACAGACACAGAAGATTGTTTTTCTTCACCCCCATGAGGAGCACCAGCATCTTGTTCAGAGGGACAGAAGCTTCTCACAAGCACATCAAGGTCCCAACAGGTTTCATCACACTCTTGCTTGATTTGCTGAACTCCTTCAAGTTGGGTTTTCACATTTGGTAGCAGAGGCATTTTAGGAATAGCCCCACACCAAGTGGAAAAACAGTGGGTTAAGGGGTAAACCGTCACAGTGTACAGATTTCCTAATATGGACATTATATCTGAATAGGGGAAAAGATCAGCATCGCAATACCTGAGAGCAGCTTGGGACTTACACAGCAACATTTCATCCTCGTTTCTGAATTGCTTTAATAAAGTGAATTTAGCAGGCCACAATCTGAGACTCCCCATGGGCACTTAAATTGTTTTAACTAGAGAACTGAATGCTTCCAAATTGTTATGTGCTCCAAGGTTGTCTCTTTTGTTATGATGTTTCAGCCTTGCAAATTGTAAATTGGATTGACACATGCAAAGCTGCAATTTTTTAAACAAAATGTTTAAATTCTTACCCTCTTTGCCAGCCAGTAGGTATACCAGGTTCCCTTTATGTCTCTGGAATTTATGTTAGGAAAGTTTGGTATAAAATCTCAGCAAAAGTTTGAGGAAATTTAATGCAATACAAATAACGACTCTTATGCTGTAAATATTTTAATACTGTGTAACCTGAAATAAAAATGAGTAGAATATTTATATTCAGCGTCACCAAACAGAAGAGACCTTTTCAAATATTTGGTAATGTGTAAGGAGGCAGGGTAATTAAGTATATTCAATTTCCATATATTATTTATTACTGGAAATAATAAACATAATTGCAACTTTGACCAATGGTGGGTGGCAATAGGCAGATTGCCTGTGGTATTTTCCCCATTTTTAAAAGATCCATATGTACATTGTTATGCTTAACAGCACACAGTCTTTATAATGTCTCCCTGTAAAAGACTGCATACATAAAAGCTAGCTATAGGGAATTCTATTCTTAAGTTGAATTTGTATGAACTCCAGTCATATATGTGTGTGTGTGTGTGTGTGTGCGCGCGCAAGCATTGCATAGTTTAAGGAATGGCAAACACGTTTGTGGTGTTTGTTTTGCTCTCTATGCTCATGTTTAGAAGATTTCACCTCACTTTCTGTCCCTGTAGTTACTGGATTTTGAAAAAAAAATGGTTTCCTGTGAAAGTAAGGACTGGTGATATAGCTTCAGCTGAGACATCTTTCCCCCTTGATAACTCTTTCAGGAGTGAAATTCCCTTCCAAGGGGTAGATTTCGCTCACCTAAGTCATATACACTAAAATAGAACTGAACATAGAAGAATTGAACATAGAATTATGAAATACAAATAATTTAAACTATGAAAATATTTTAATATGCATAAAACACTATTGTGTGTTCAACAAAGTGGAGGTCTAGTTCACATTACCAAAACCAGATCAGGTTAAACGAAAAGAAGACTATTTATTTGTATTGCTCAAGGCTTCTGTAATTTTGGCAAGAATGTATTTGTGCTAAAATTATATATTCCTTTGTGAAATAGGTTACTCATCTCACAGAAAGTACTACAAAGTTGGAGAAGTGAGAAAAAATGCAAATGTTTCTGATTTTTGGACTTGGGTGCATACACTGGAATCAAAGGAGTTGTAGTTTTACATGGCTTTTAGCCTTCTCTGCTAAAGAGTGCTGGTACATCATCAAACTACAAATCCCAGGTTTCCATTGCATTGAGCCATGGCATTTAATATGGTGTCAAACTGCATGTATTATACACTGTAAATGCACTCTTTGTGAGCCATTTGTCTTTGACCTTGCTGCGTTGCTCCCAATTAGCAGCTTCTGGCAGGAAGATCCACCTATCTCCATATTTCCCTTGGGTTTGGATTTAATCACTGAGATGCTGCAGCTGATTCAAAGTTCTTTGGTTGGGATAAAAGAGACTTTTAAACATTTAAAAACTGTTGAAGATAGTTCAACAGACTAATCACAACACTTCACGGAGCTCCAAAAGTATGGTTAAATAGCTAGGTTTTAGCTTGGTACAGAAAAGAAAACAAATTTATTCACAGTCTGGAGTCTTCCACACAGCCATATAACCCAGAATATCAAATCAGATAATCCACAATATCTGCTTTGAACTGGATTATCTGAGTCCACACTGCCATATAATCCAGTTCAATGTGGATTTTATACAATTGTAACAATTTTATAAATATACAATTTGTACAAATGTCCTCCATAAGGAGGACATTCTGGAACTGGAGTATCAAACCAGAAAGTACACCTAGGAAATGAAGTAGAACATGCTTCTGTGATTTATAGTCCTTTTGCACATATATCCCCACCCTCGACCCACATATTAATGGTTTATCTTCCTGCCGACATGGGAGATAAGGCAGTTTACTGGACAGACTGAACAAAAGTAATGGTTATATTTCTTTTTCTTAGAATTAAAGTGCAAAGAGTTATCACATAAGATATCTCTCCTGGTAACCCAGAAAATTCAAGTTTTAAAACTGAACATTTGGAAGTGCTTTTTAAAAAAAGACATGTGTTCAGTCACTTTAGAACATTGCTTTAAAAGACTGCTCGTTTCTAACAGGATGTCTAGTAAGGAACTGCTCTTTAAAGATAATAATTGTCGTGTATTTTCTTTTTGATTCCTACCAGCTTCACATTATGCTCAAAAATCATGGCTCTCGCAGGACAATCTCAGGAATCTGTGTAATTCAAATAATATCCCATTAAAAGGCACTTCTTGAGGACTCCTTCTACTATATCTTTTAGGACCTCAAAGACACATTTTTCTGCATTCTCCAGTGAAAATGCACAATACGTACTCCCATCTAACCAAGGTCTCTTTCAGAGGAAGCAAATATGTCAGCAGATTGTGTTATTTGATGCTGTGGATCTCTTTCTCATACATCCGAAATGTCCAAACAACATTTCTATTGTCCTAAAACGTTTTCTGGCAATTACTGGAAACATTTTATTCCCACATGCAAATGTATTTAATTCTGAGAAGTATCAGAACAAAAATATCTCGTACTCTTCTCATTCTTTTCTTTGAACTGAAGAAATGCAACATTAATTTAGTGTCTTACTCCATCTTACACCATCCATTTCACTTGTAGGTCATTTCACCCCTCCATCATTCCTTCTAATAACAAAGTTAAGATGAATGCCAGTACAAAAGGTTTGGAGCCAAAAAAGTGTGAGTTGAGAGTCAAACTAATTATATTGGGAACACATGTTCTTGGTGATTAACCCATTTGCCTTCTCAAAATAAGATTTTCCCAGAGAACATGCCTAATTTTCATTGTTTTATTTTTATCCACTTTACCCATATGAAAACGTAGCTGACAACATAGGTGAAACAAAAGGGCAGCTAAAACTTAATCATAATAATAGAAACAATTTAAAAACTGTCAAACGATCATATTAAAAGCAACACTGATTTAGAACAACATAGAAGCATTTAAAGCACAACAATGCAGGTAAAAATAGAACATTCTTATTTTTTTTAAAAAAAACCCACCACATTCTTCTTCTGCATCTAATTATTAGCCAAAGCTTGTCTCAATAAAAATATTTTTTTAAATGCTGATAAATGTGTGTATGTGGATAGAGCAAAATAGCCTTACCTCCTATGGGAAGGAATTCTATAACTTGGGAACAACCACCAAGATGCCTGCTACATATCTTTTTCCAACATGCCCTTGACAATCAGAAAAGGTCCTTTCCAGAAGATCCCAAACTTAGGTATAGGTTTCCCCCTGATATTAAGTCTAGTCGTGTCCGACTCTGGGGTGTGGTGCTCATCTCCATTTCTAAGCTGAAGACCAGCATTGTCCATAGACACCTCCAAGGTCATGTGGCCGGCATGACTGCATGGAGCGCTGTTACCTTCCCGCTGGAGCGGTACCTATTGATCTACTCACATTTGCATGTTTTCGAACTGCTAGGTTGGCAGAAGCTGGGGCTGACAGCAGAAGCTCACACTGCTCCCTGGATTCAAACCTGTGACCTTTCGGTCAACAAGCTCAGCAGCTCAGCACTTTAACCCACTGCACCACTGGGGGCTCCCTATCCCAAACTTAGACAGGTTCATATAGGGAGACACATCATTTGGACCGAAGCCTTGTAGAGCTTTATAGGTCATAGCTAGTTAAGGAGTAGTGTGTAGAGTTATATGTTCACTGTAACTAGGTCCAGTTGGCAGTTTGCCTACTGCATTTTGGCATTGTTGAGATTTCTGAACAGTTTCCAAAGGCAGTTCCACTTAGAATGTATTGTCGTTTTTTGTCTTCAAGTCATTTCTGATTTATGGCAACCGTAAGGTCAACATATCATGGAGTCTTCTTGGCCCCTTGTTCAGAAGGGGTTTGCTTTGCCTTCCTCTGACTCCCAAGAATGTGTGACCTCCCCAAGTTGACCCAATTAGTTTACATGGTTTAATGAGGGTTTGGATCCTTATCTCTGGAATTGCAGTCCAGTGCTCAAACCATGTGATCACACTGTTACAGTGACCTAAATGGGATGTAACTGAGGCAAATGTTATTGATGTGTCATTACTTTGTATACTATGCTCTTAATGGTTTTAAATTGTATGTTGTTATGATTGACTTTTGCTCTTGTTGTGAACCGCGTTGAGTCGCCTACGGGCTGAGAAACTGCGGTATACAAGCAAAGTAAATAAATAAATAAATAAATGTCTCTTAAACCAATTTTGCCTTCTAGTGGCTAATTACAAAAGAGAATATATAAAATGCAGAATATATAAGTAAAATACAGTGGTGTGTGATAATAAACGTAATCTTTCACCACTTGAGGGCATACCTCTGCAAAAACACATTAAACATATCGTTGTACCTGTCTCTAACAAAAGGGGGAAGATATTAGCAATCTTGAAGTACAATTCAAGCCTCATCTTCACAGGATTGGTATCTGCAGTTTCATGTATCTATGACCAACAAAATATGCCCTCTCCATGCATTTTCTAGGTTTACCATTGCAACCCTATGGTATTCTTGAGCTATAAGTCCTTCATTTCTGTTAGGCTCACCTTATCCCTGTTCATGTATATTCATAGGAAATAGGTTTCATTTGGAGGTATGGGGGTCATACTGCATTTAAAAGTGTCATGAAAAAAAGAAGAGCCAGTTCAAATGAAAGCACACCAGTGCTGTTTGCATGTGTTCAATGGCTTTCAGGACTTAGGAAATATAAAATATTAGTAAAAAGCAAACCAGAAAACTGGGACAAAGTTTGAATTGACCCTTAAAGCTTATAATATGCTGACATGGACTGGCTGTTTGAAACATTAAATGAGGGGACTTCTTTTAGGATGCAAAGGTGCATGGGACCATATTATTGCAGATTCTACTTTTTAAGCCCCCCTCCCCACACTGAGAATTAAGTTTGCAGCATTATGTCCCAGATTAAGTATGTCAATCATGACTATGGTACAGTAGCAGAAGCACTGTCCGTGGAATGTTACAGATGAGTCAATTCCACAATGGCTTCTATTCTGGGACGGCTGTGATTCTTTTCTTATGTTGCTGCTGGCCTTGTATTGGTGTCGTAGAGCTTTATCATTGCAGCAGCAGGACTTGTGCTTTGAACAGTGAAGTGCTAGCTCAGTAGGAAAGGAAGAATTAGGTTATGACACTTGTTCTTTGGGCAGCATGGTGTGTGAGATCTCTTTGTTGTTTTCCACAGGCCTTCTATGACTTTCTGCAAGAGGCAGAAATAAGCATGAATTGTTATCTTGAGTTGAGTATGAGTGTATGTGTCTTCAAGTCACCTGTTGACTCAAGGTGACCCCATTAGGGTTTTCTTAGACAAGGAATACTCAGAGAGTTGTTTTGTTAGTTCCTTCCTCTGAAAAATAGTCCACAAAATCTGGAATGTGTTGGTGGACTCCCATCGAAGTATAAACTACAGCTGACCCTTTATAGCTTTCCAACCAGCATTTGGTGCCTTTAGAGTACGGCTGGCCCTCCATATCCATGGATTCAACCATCCACAATCTGGAAATCCAAAACGCAAACCTTATTTTGACATTTTATACAAGGGACACCATGGGTTTTGGTATCCATATAGGATCCTGGAACAAAACCCCAGCGGATATCAAGGGCCCACTTTATTTAGGCACTGCTGGAGTTCATTATTTTCCATTTATTTTTCCTTATCATTCACACTGGCTGCTTACTTACTTACTTACTTACTAGTCTGAGGATGATGGTCCTCCAAGGTTGGTGTTCTGTCGGTGGGTCTGTAGGTGACTGTGGAGGCCCAATTCTTGATCTGCATCTTCTTCCCCACTGAGGCATTGGTTTCCAGGTGGAATGCGGTCCCGGTCGGGGTTGGCTTGACATGCCTTCCTCTTGGCATGTTTCTCTTTTTCACCCTCCATTCATGCCTCTTCAAACTCCACAGCACTGCTAGTCACAGCTGACCTCCAGCTGGAGCACTCAAGGGCCAGAGCTTCCCAGTTCCCAGCCCATCTTTAAAGCTCATTTCCTGTACACCAACATTCCATTTTCCCTTCTTGAGTTCAGAATAGAGCAACTACTTTGGGAGACGGTGGCCGGGCATCTGGAAAACATGACCGGTCCAGTGGAGTTGATGGCGGAGGACCATTGCTTCAGTGTTGGTGGTCTTTGCTCCTTCCAGCACGCTGACATTTGTCCGCTTGTCTTCCCAAGAGATTTGCAGGATTTCCCGGAGGCAGCGCTGATGGAATCATTCCAGGAGTTGCATGTGACATCTGTAGACTGTCCACATTTCACAAGTGTAGAGCAAGGTTGGGAGGACAATAGCTTTATAAACAAGCACCTTGGTATCCCTACAGATGTCCTGGTCCTCAAACACTCTATGCTTCATTTGGAAAAATGCTGCACTCGCAGAGCTCAGGTGGTGTTGAATTTCAGTGTCAATGTTGACTTTTGTGGAGAGGTGGCTGCCGAGGTAGCGGAAATGGTCAACATTTTCTAATGTTACACCATTAAGCTGTATTTCTGGCATTGGAGAGGGATCGGCTGATGACTGCTGGAAGAGCACTTTGGTTTGTAACCAGTTGTAACTTGGCATTACAATATGTACTGATAAATCATATAAACATTTAGTTATTCATTTAAACATCCACAATGTAAAAATGTTTACATTATTTATTTTTATTGTTATGCTTCTGAATGACTTCACACTTTTAAAATTTAATTGCTCTCTCATATGATAACTTGTTTAATTGTGTTTCCACTATTTTATTATCAGGTTTCTAGTTTCATTTTGTTTACCTTCTTGAAGTTTTAGTATTCATTGTCAGGTTTTTTTAAAAAACAGAGTTGTATAAACACCCTTCCCAATTGTAATTGATGTATTATTATGATTGTTTGCCCAAATGTGGCTGTAACAGTGAAGGCAATACACTTGTAATGAGACAATAAATGAGATAATGTTACTCAACATGGTCTAAGTCATGATAATTCTACAATGTACAACAAATCATAATGTTCTGGTTTATGCTGTAGTTTCTACAGTGACCAATTTATTCAATTTATGCTTTTAATTAGTTTAAACATCTGGTAGCCTTGGAACTGTGGAGTATCAGATGAGCAATGGCAAAACTCACTATCTAACCAACAGGATTCTTAATTAATTTCTTTATGAGTTCACTACAGCAGATGCTATTGTTCTGTTACAGAATGTAATTAGGAAGCTTGAGAGATTTTCATATATTTGAAGTATGATTTGTGATCTGATCAGTAACCATACAATTCAAAAATGTTTTCATGTACGATTAAAAAAACACACCTTTGCATCAGTCTTGTACTGATTGGCCTAAATCCAGTTATGAGTCACAACTATGATAGCCCCACATTACTTTACTTTTCAGCAATTGAGTCAATTATTTGTCTGTAGCTGGAATTTGCAGTTAGATATCGGCTTTTGTGAATATTTTCCATATAGAACAGACAGCAAAATAAACTTTTGACTCACTGCACCAAAAGCTGGAGACAGGGGAAATCTAAAGAATTACAATTTTGAAAAATTATTCCCATTTTAAAAATTCTATTTATCTAAATGAGAATTAAATATTGGACATATTTGTCTACTCAAAACAATGCTGTCCAAAAACGTTGTCTCACGTTGTCTAATGATAGTTGTTGTTTATTCGTTCAGTCACTTCCGACTCTTCATGACCTCATGGACCAGCCCACGCCAGAGCTCCCTGTCGGCTATCACCACCCCCAGCTCCTTAAAGGTCAATTCAGTCACTTCAAGGATGCCATCCATCCATCTTGCCCTTGGTCGGCCCCTCTTCCTTTTTCCTTCCATTTTCCCCAGTATAATTGTCTTCTCTAAGCTTTCCTGTCTCCTCATGATGTGGCCAAAGTACTTCAAMTTTGTCTCTMATATCCTTCCCTCTAATGAGCAGTCGGGCTTTATTTCCTGGAGGATGGACTGGTTGGATCTTTTCGCGGTCCAAGGCATTCACAGAACTTTCCTCCAACACCATCAAAAGCATCTATCTTCCTTCACTCAGCCTTCCCTATGGTCCAGCTTTGACATCCGTAAGTTACCACGGGGAATACCATTGCTTTAACTATCTTCATTGCCAGAGTGATGTCTCTACTCTTTACTATTTTATCCAGATTGGTCATTGCTCTCCTCCCAAGAAGTAAATGTCTTCTGATTTCCTGGCTGCAGTCTGCATCTGCAGTAATCTTTGCACCTAGAAATACAAAGTCTGTCATGGCCTCCATGTTTTCTCCCTCTATTTGCCAGTTATCAATAAGTCTGGTTGCCATATTCTTGGTTTTTAAAAAATGTTTAACTGCAACCCAGCTTTTGCACTTTTTTCTTTCACCTTAATTAGAGGGCCCCTTAGTTCCTCCTCGCTTTCGGCCACCACAGTGGTATCATCTGTATATCCAAGGTTGTTAACGTTTCTTCCAGCAATTTTAACCCCAGCCTTGCATTCATCAAGTCCTGCACATCGCAAGATGGGTTGTGCATACAAGTTGAATAGGGTGGGTGAGAGTATACAACCCTGCCGTAGGCCTGCCATACATATGATAGTAGTGGCCCTCTTTGTATAGGATTAATCTGAAAGAATTTTAGTCTCCTCTGATCACTGACTCACAATGTTTCAGTTTGTAAGTGAGGCATCTCAACTGAAAACATGCAGATTTTACATTGAGTGATACTTTTTTTTTATCTTTTTCTCAATATTTATAATGCTATATCTATCCAGTCAAAAAGATACACCCTAAACCAAGTCAAAAGCCTCTTGGTATGTTTCATCCTTTTAACTACTTTGAAGCATTGAACAGAACTGCAGCTGCCTTTTATTTTTTCCTAGCTGACTCATCAGCATTTTCCTCATTTTTAACGTTTTTATGTAGTACTAGGTGGTGATCTTTTTTGTGCCTGTTGCAATGTTAAGGTTTTAAATCTGTCACTTCAAACACAGGCACCTCTCTCTGGACTGCCAATTATTACCAGTCATGCAAGAGCATAGAGGAAGATGTCCTAAAGGGCAAAAACAGAAAGAAAGTTTGTCTCTAGCATTGTACATCAAAATTATGTGACATTGGAACTTTTTTTTACTGACCTGGAGGGGACAAAAACATCAAGGTGCATTCTGTCACCCTCTCCCATCAAGAAACACACATAACACAGCCATTGTGGTGTAGTGTCAGATGAGATCTAGAGAGACCCAGAGTAAAAACTCTATTCCGCTGATTGTTGGACTTGTGTCAGATATAGAATCACAAAAATACAAAGTTGGAACAAAGCAAAAGATCCAACTAGCTCTTTAAAAAACTTCAGTGGAATACAGTTCTGCACCCTCCCACATAACATATTCCTCTATTGCAGTGGTTCTCAACCTGGGGTCCCCAGATGTTTTTGGCCTTCAACTCCCAGAAATCCTAACAGCTGGTAAACTGGCTGGGATTTCTGGGAGTTGTAGGCCAAAAACATCTGGAGACCCCAGGTTGAGAACCACTGCTCTATTGCAATGTTTCTCAACCTGTGGGCCCTCAGGTGTTTTGGCCTACAATTCCCAGAAATCCCAGCCAGTTTACCAACTGTTAGGCTTTCTGGGAATTGAAGGCCAAAACATCTGGGGACCGACAGGTTGAAAACCACTTCTCTATTGAATAACGTATTCTCTTGATGGTCTTCCTAATGGTTTATCAAAATCTCCTTTCTTTTAATACAGATCTTTTACCATCCTAGTTTCCATCATTTGGATATCTTTCAGGTTGTTGATATCCTGGACCCAGAAATGCACATGATATTCCAGATAAAATTGGCCAGATTGAAGTCAGGGCAGGGCAGGACTGCTTCAGAGTTTCACCAAAACTCTGGAGTATTCCCTAGCTTGGCTTAATATTGCGCTTAATGCTAAACCACTTCTAGCTATACCAACCCCATAATTTGCTAATCCACTTCTTTCCATCTACGAAACCACTTCTGGTCATGTAAACACCATGATCTCTTTCAATCTCATCCCCAGTCATCAGATGCTTTCATCCCATGTTGTGCTGGTTCTAATGTGATGGGGAAAGTGTCACAAGAGGGAACTGTACACACTACACAGGGTGAAAGATTTGTCCTTCTGTTCCCTCTTTCCTTGTCAGAAGCCAGATGAAGCGGGATGCTTCACCTGGCCTTTCCAATAAGATCTCTCATCCACTTCTTTCAAAGGGATACCCACAATCTGCTAAACCCTTTCTGCCCATGCAAAGGGCTGGGAGGGAGGAAACAACAGCTCCTGTGCTTGCTCTCAGCAAAGAACAGTGCTAGAAAAAGTTACTTAAAGAGGTACAACAGCACTCGGAATCCCCTAGGCAGTGTCATTAGTTTTGCCATGCTTTGGTAAATAATCACTGTTTCTTTCTCTAGGGCCATTCGTTTGGATGTAAAACGATGAAATTAAACCAACCTTTCTCACATGCAAGGCAACGTTCCAAACCACAATATGAGAAAACACCATTTTTTTCCCTGTTTGCAATCAAAAAGGCATGTAATCTCTTTACTGTTTGCCGGTACAACTGAAGATTGGCATTAGACACAGCTGGATCCTGGTTTTTCTTCTAATGCTTTACAATCATGCATTCTGCCTTACCCAGTGGAACCAATATAAGGGAGGAAATAACTCACACAGAGAGGAATACCATCAAATCCTTGAAGGTTAGCATGTGGCCATTCAATGCAATATTTTCAGTTCTAACTCTCATCCCATATTTGTAGCTGTACTTATTGCCTTCTGTCACAGCAGCTGTTGTTGAAAAAGGGGGCATCCTTTTCTGAAAGTACTGCTTGAAGAAAAGGAGGACCAGAATGGTTAAGAAGTTTAATTGTATACTCTTGGGTATATTGAACGGTTAAAATACTATGATTTCACTTTAATGAGCTCATTTCCTATCAAAAGAATCCTGAGGTCTACATTTTAGAGAGAGGGGGCAGACAGGTTGGTAGGTGGTAAACATGGCAATTTTTTCCAAAAACTTCTTATGTGAAAACTGCCCTGAGAGAGAAGGTATGGAAATGTTAAGGTTTTCTTATTATTATTTCCTGCCAAGCACCTCCCCAGTAGAGACTACTTGCAGCTTGCTTTGAGGTGGGAATGAGGCACCCAACAATGCAATCAACAGTGAGGGGCTTCATGGAGCTAGCCTTTCATCATTGGTCTCATTCATGCTTGGGCTTGTCTGGAGAGCAGGTGACAGCCCCAAAGAGGAGCAAAAAAGTGATTGTCATCTGTAATTTTGGCAGGGGAAATGTGTAGCCATCAATACAATATCAGTGTGGTGTATTACAAGTCGGTATGGTTCTAAGGGGGAAACCAGGGTAGCTCCAGGGCAGAATGCTCTGAACTGAAGCTCAATTGTTTTGTTGGTATAAGCAATTCCCCTAGAGCCACTCAGCCTACTTTGTCTCCAATACCTGAAGAAAGAGGAGCCACACCTCTGCTTGAATGGCTAGAATGAACAGCTCTCCCAGTTCTTCACCAATTCTTTTTCATCTGAGAGCAGCTCCAGGGAGCACATAACGTGGAAGTGGAGAAACCTCTGAGTCTGGATCAAATAATATTGAAGTTGACAGGTGGGGGATGAGTGTGTATTTCCCACCTCCTAAGACTCAAGGGTTGTTGTTTATTCGTACCGTTGCTTCCAACTCTTTGTGACCTCATGGACCAGCCCATGCCAGAGTTCCCTGTCAGCTGTGGCCACTCCTAGCTCCTTCAAGGTCAAGCCAGTTACTTCAAGGATACCATCCATCCACCTTGCCCTTGATCGCCCCCTCTTCCTTTTTCTTTCCATTTTCCCCACCATCATTGTTTTCTCCAAGCTTTCCTATTTTCTCATTATGTGGCCAAAGTACTTCATCTTTGCCTCTAATATCCTTCCCTCCAGGGAGCAGTCGGGGTTTATTTCCTGGAGTATGGACTGGTTTGATCTTTGTGAGGTCCAAGGCACTCTCAAAATTTTTCTCCAGCACCACAGTTCAAAAGCGTCTATCTTTCTTCGCTCAGCTTCCTTATGGTCCAGCTCCTGCATCCATAGGTTACTACAGGGAATGCCATTGCTTTAACTATGTGGATCTTCATTGCCAGTGTGATGTCTCTACACTATTTTATGGAGATTGGTCATTGCTTTCCTCCCAAGAAATAAACTTCTTCTGATTTCCTGCTTGCATTTTGCGCTTGCAGTAATCTCAAGGGACCTTGAGGGAATTTTCAGGACGTGATTTTTTTTCCCCTTTGGGGCTGGAACTTGCTCTTGGAGTTAAAATTTAAGGGACAACAGCTTCAAAAATGTTAGATATTGGAGAATATAAGCTGGCCAGAGGAATCAGGACCTCAATGACTGAGAAGCTCCTTTCCTGAATGAGTTGTTCATGCCTGTAAGTACTGCAGGTGGTTTTGACATCTTGCTTTGACTTAACACATTGCTTTTTAAAGGATTCATGGATGTCTGCAGCCAAAGGTGCAATTGTTTCCTTGTTTATTTTAAGATGTCCTTGCTCTGGTAAGCCTGAATTAGATGCTTTTCATGTGAATAGTTTGAGGGCATGAAGAGAGGAAGAGGGATTACTGATGCAAGCATAATCTTAAGAGAACGAAGTCTGCTGTTGAATTTTATCGTGCTACTTTGAAAAGGTGTACATGCACTCAGGAAAGCATGGGTAGGCAAGTATACTTCCCTTGCCTTTTGCAAGTTTACAGATAATTGACTGTATGGCACTGAAATCAGTTGTCTCTGAACTGGAAAGGTGTTTATGTACCAGGTTTTCATGCTGCACAAACTGCATTTATATTTAAGAAGGGTACACTGCATCCAATCTCTTTGTATTTCTGTTTTCACATTTCCAACACTCCACAGTAATTATCTCCCATATAGAGGTAATGACACATTTAAGTGTTCTTTGTGTCTCTGAATACCTTAAAGCAGATGCATTATTTTTTTAAAAAAATAGAAGAACAAGTGGCTGTCACATCAGTTCATAACACAGCATCCAAATCAGCCCTTCTGGTCTGGAAACTCCAGACATTGGGAGGAGAGTTTCTTTGAAATGTCATAACTTTGTTCTATGGAATTGCAAAGGGAAATTGTAGAGGGAAATACACAGAGGTTGGTTGCAGTGTATGTGGTACTGTGATTTGAAATCGCAGCTCCATCTTGGCTTTTAAAATCAAGTTATAGTGATTAAGACTTTTACCGCATGGAGCTGCTATTCCACAGCTATAGCACAGTTATAAATAGCAGATACATACCGGGTAAGCACCTTTGATATCATACCTCTCTTCATTCACACAATTTAGAATAATCATAGGATGTTTTAAACCTACACCTGTTGATAAACTCTACAGGCTAGCTGGCATTGCCCCCCCCCCCCCTCCCCATGTGCAATGGGAAGTTGATGCTAACTGTGAAAAAAATAAGGCTGAATACTGTGAAAGCCATCCATGTCTATCAGCCTCCTCCCAGTAGACTTAAATCAAGGAAAAGCTTCATGAGAACCCCCACTCCTCTTAATTCCTCTTAATGTCCTCCCAGCAATAGCAAGAATATCTCTCTGGGCAGCTAAACCAGGAAATCCCAATTGGATGGCCCCCCACGAGAGTCTTCCTCCAAGGGCAAACCAAGAATGGGCAACTTGGAAGTCCCTGGACAGACTCAGAAGTAGAGTGGGCAGATGAAAAGACAACCTGTCAAAATGGCACTAAATGGTTCTACCTACCATGAGGTATCATCCTTTTCCTTCTTCTTCTATCTTTCTTCTTTTTCTATACTCAGGAAGTCAAGAAAAACAATCTTTGGGTGATGGGCTTTTCTTTTTTTCTCTCTCTTTCTTTTTTTTTTCTTTTTCCTCTTTTTTCAATGTGGCCGCTGTGCCTGTTTTTGGTCAAAAGATATTTAGCCATTTGTGCTCCTTCTATTTTCATCAGTTTTTAACTAATTTATGTAATGCTTTTGATATGAAATAAATAAATTCACATAACTGTGCCAATTCATCAATCTATGGCTCCCTGATCATACTTCCACACACTTTAGTAACCCAGCCTTCCCAGACTTCTGCTGCTTCCATTTTTTAAATATTTTGAGCAATTTCACAGTTTGAACAGCAATAACAAAAAAGTAAATATGATTTTAAATAAATACAAACAGACATCTTAGGAATAATATGGAGGGGGGATAATGGGAGAGGAGGAGAATCCCACCCCCTGATATTACATGTTGACACAAAGGTGGAAGGAACTAATTACATTGAGATAGGGTTTAGAAATATTGCAAGACTGTGAACTGTTTTGCCTGTCAATAGTGGGGGATGGGTTAATCGGGGGGTGGGGGCAGATAGGCATTGAGATGTACATGGTTTTTTGCAATACTGCCTGTTTGCCTGCCTCATGTGATAAAGTTCTAGAGCTATGACGTGATGTGAGCAATGCCTGGTGAAATTTTTTGAAATAGATTTGTCATCTAGGATTTCCAGTGGGGAATAGCAAAGTGACTTGCACTGCTTCTTTCTCTCAGATTAGGACAGTAAATGTCAGTGATAAAAAATGTAAATCTCCTTATAATTTACATAAGAAATACTCGGAAAACTTCTACCAAAATGCTTATGAATAATCAAAGCCTTAGGGGCTATGAAGAAACTTGTTATCCACCAAAATTGTGTGTGTCTTCAAGTCACCTGTCAACTTACAGAGACTCCATGAATTTCAAAAGGTTTTCTTAGGCAAAAGAATACTCAGAGGTAGTTTTCCTGGTTCCTTCCTCTGAAATATACCTTTGGCACTTGGTATTCTTTGATGGTCTTCTGACCAAGTACAGTACATCCCACTTATCCATGGATTCAATATCCATGCTCCAAAAATAACCTCCCTGAAAAGTCTGTGGGCCTCTCTAGGTCCTCCAGTTTAATGCTATGATATGCTTCAGGCTCAAGTATAGTAAATTATTCAATATTATTCTTGATTTCAGGTACACATGGGAATCTTGGTACAGATCCCCATGCATACAGGTATCACACTAAATTAACCAGAGCTGGTCCTGTTTAGTTTCCAAGATCAAAACATGTTTGGGTGCCTTTGGAATATTTAGCTCATGCTGCCCAAATTACTTTGGTGTAGTACTTAATTTAAAGAGAACAAAGCACACACAGGGTCATTTGTGAGTCAGACATGTTCTGAGTTGGGTTTTGTCGGACATTTACCCAGACCACTAAATGCAACTTTTTATTCCAGTGCATGTTAGTACTTCTTTCAGTGATCTTTCTTTTGCACCTTTCAGCACTTTTGCCTTTTCCTTTTCATTCATAACCTTCTTTTTCAATTATTTGAGGAATGGAGGAAAACTAGACAGGGGTATTGTCATCCTGTAGAAGGTTGCACTGCAGACATCTGGATTGCAAAAACAAAATATGATTACATACTCCTTTTGTTTTATTTTGTTAATTTCCCAGCATCAATTGTAGATTTCCCCCCCATCCTAGGAAGCTTCCCCCCAAACACAAGAGCCTGCCCCTATTGTACTGGCTCCAATGAAGCCAGCACGAATCCACACCGCTTCAGCTATGCTCCCCCCCCCCATATGATGAGAGAAGTGCTGTTGTGGTGAAGCCACAGAGGATGGTGAAACAGTATTTGGGGGGGGGGGGGTTCTATATCCTGGGACTTGATCAGTTTTATCACCAATGTTTAATCCCCCTACCCAGATTGATTGGTAAATTCTCCTTTCTTCCTTTTCATAACACCTTCACCTTTCTGCAAGTAGAAAGCAAATCCCTGGAAAAAGTGGCAGGAGGTTTTGCTTTGAACAAGGGGGTATCAACTATTGAGGGATGAAGGCAGAATATTTATTTATTGAGAAGAAGAATTGCTGAGCTGTGTGTAAATTATCATTCACAGAGTTTCACCTCCACCTATTTAGAATGCAGTTATGGAAAGAAAAAAAGAAAGAAGATGAATTAAGTTGCTGGGAAATTGTGGGTAACACTGCAACTTGAAACCCTCCTGTGGTTTTCTTTTTCCTCCAGCTTCTAGGCAAAGCAAAACAAAATGAAAACACTCCTGAACCATTTTTTAATTCACTGCTGGAGGAGTGATAGTATCAGAAGTGTTTGCTTAACCAACCATTTCATATCTTATGAAGCAAAAATAGTGCTGCAGTCACACATCGTGTTCTAAACTCATTGCTATACAAAACACCCTGTCCTTTTTGCAATTAGAAGTATGGCTGCTTTAGGGCATTGCATGAATTATTCTGCAAAGAAAATCCACAAGTGGTATGGACATTAAAGGCATTTTTCCAAAGAGGATGGGACAAACAATAGCATTTACTGCAAGGGCTAGCCATGTTAGTCAGGCCACAAAATATAACAGACTCCCCCTTCCTGCCCAAAAAAAACTCACGTTGTGGTACCACAATTAAAATAGGCCAACCAAACGGTGCAAAATACATTAAGTAAACTTTTAAAATTTCTACAGCCGTGGATGCTGAAAATTAGAGCAAGAAATCTCATTTTTGGGGAGGGGGGCACAGGACTTTATATTTTTTGAGAGGTTTTAGTTATGTACTCTAACAATGTACTTATTTCTATCCTGCACTTCGAAATCAGTTTCATAAACTAGACATTAAATCCAATTTCTAGTCCCAAGTATCATGGAGCCATGAATTGAATTTCTAAATGGCAATTCAACACTTTTATTGTTTTAATGCTTATTGATATATTGTTTTAATTATGATTTATGTTTTATTGTGGTTTTACTATTGTAATTGTTTGTATTGGCATCGTATCGGTGCCCAATGAAAAGAGTTGAATTTTGCCATTATTTATGTGTAAAGTGCTTTGAGTCCCCCCAGGGGTGAGAAAGGCAGTATATAAATACTGTAAATAAATAAATAAATAAATAAATTTTGTAGAGTTTTATTGACTATGTGGCATTTAATCTAGTTTTATCTAGCAGTTGATTTTTGTCTTGTTAATTTAGCTTGATGTTGTCTGTTGTGATTGGCAGAAACCTTCTGAAGACATTGGCCAGGGGCCTTTCATTCAGGCCAGCTCTACCATTACATAGAATGGACCAGCTGCACCAAACAGCTGGTTTTGAGTACATGAAAGAGCTGTGAATTGTAATTTAATTTGCTAATAGACTGCTAACATTTGCTGTTTTGCTGCTTGTAGGATTTTCTATCACTTGGTTTCAAAATAACTTGTCTGGGGTTGGATAATATGCACTCTTGACTTGGATGGATAGGGAATACCATTTGGTTCTCTGCCTCAGGCAGCAAAACACCCCCGCTTTCACCCCATCTGCTTTCTAGTTGCACCCTGTCCCCCAAACTAGAAATGCCAGGGATTGAACAGGGGCTTTCTGTTTACATGATATATGCCCGGTCACTGAGAGATTTGCTTCTTGCATGTGATTGATTCCCAAAACAAGGACCTGTTTCATATGTGTTAAAAAAGTTCATAGATATACCAACTCTTTGTGTATCCTGGTAGCTTTAAACAAATGCAGAAGAAATAGAAGGTCACCTGCTGTCCTCTCCTTTGTGCCTTGCATTTTATTCGTGTTGTATTTTGAAATGGCTAGTCAAATAAACCTCCAGCAAAGGATCACCGCCTTGTCGGGGCGCTGGAGCTTGAGCACCTCAATGATGTCATGAGCGAAACCGTGAAGGGACACCCAAGACGGGACGGTTGTGGCAGAGAGGTCAGACCAAGCGTGATCCCTGGGGAAGGCAATGGCAAACCACTCCAGTATCCTTGCCAAGAAAACTAAATGGACCAGTACAACCAGAGATATGTCGGTATGCCATTGGAGGATGGGACTCCCAGGTCGGAAGATGGCCAAAATGCTACTGGGGAGGAGCAGAGGATAAGTTCAACTAGCCCCAGATGTGATGACGCAGCTAGCTCAAAGCCGAAAGGAAGGCTAGCGGCCGACGGTACTGGAGGTGAAAGACGAATCCGATGCTCTAAAGATCAACACACCATAGAACCTGGAATGTAAGATCTATGAGCCAGGGCAAAGTGGATGTTGTTATTGGTGAGATGTCAAGACTAAAGATAGACATTCTGGGGGTCAGCGAACTGAAGTGGACTGGAATGGGCCACTTCACATCAGATGCCCACCAGATCTACTACTGCGGACAAGAGGAACATCGAAGAAATGGAGTAGCCTTCATAATTAATAAGAAATTCGCTAAAGCGGTGCTTGGATACAACCCAAAAAATGACAGAATGATCTCAATTCGAGTGCAAGGAAAGCCTTTCAACATTACAGTGATCCAAATATACGCCCCAACCACAGCTGCTGAAGAAGCAGAAGTAGATCAGTTCTATGAGGATCTGCAGGACCTACTGGATAATACACCAAAAAGAGACATTATTTTCATTACAGGAGACTGGAATGCCAAGGTGGGAAGTCAAATGGCAACTGGGATCACAGGCAAGCATGGTCTGGGAGAACAAAATGAAGCGGGACGCAGGCTGATAGAATTTTGCCGAAAACTCGCTGTGTATAACGAACACTCTCTTCCAACAACCTAAAAGACTGCTCTATACATAGACTTCACCAGACGGTCAACACCGAAATCGATTGACTACATCCTTTGCATCCAAAGGTGGCGGACATCCATCCAGTCGGTGAAAACAAGACCTGGGGCTGACTGTAGCTTAGATCACGAACTTCTTATTGCTCAATTTAGAATAAAACTAAAGAGATCAGGGAAAATACACAGACACGTTAGATATGATCTCACTAACATTCCTAGCGAATATACAGTGGAAGTGAAGAACAGATTTGAAGGACTAGATTTAGTAAACAGAGTCCCAGAAGAACTATGGACAGAAGTCCGCGACATTGTTCAGGAGTCCCAGAAGAACTATGGACAGAAGTCCGAGACATGGTTCAGGAGGCGGCAACAAAGTACGTCCCAAAGAAAAAGAAAACCAAGAAGGCAAAATGGTTGTCTGCTGAGACACTGGAAGTAGTCCAAGAAAGGAGGAAAGCAAAAGGAAACAGGGATAAGAGGAGATATGCCCAGTTAAATGCGCAATTCCAGAGGTTAGCCAGAAGAGATAAGGAACTATTTTTAAATAAGCAATGCATGGAAGTGGAAGAAGACAACAGAATAGGAAGGACAAGAGACCTCCTCCAGAAAATTAGAAACATTGGAGGTAAATTTCAGGCAAAAATTGGTATGATAAGAAACAAAGATGGCAGGGACCTAACAGAAGCTGAAGAGATCAAGAGAAGGTGGTGAGACTATACAGAAGATCTGTATAGGAAGGATAATAATATCGAGGATAGTTTTGACGGTGTGGTGAGTGAATTAGAACCAGACATCCTGAGGAGTGAGGTTGAATGGGCCTTAAGAAGCATTGCTAACAACAAGGCAGCAGGAGACGACGGGATCCCAGCTGAACTGTTTAAAATCTTGAAAGATGATGCTGTCAAGGTGATGCATGCCATATGCCAGCAAATATGGAAAACATAAGAATGGCCATCAGACTGGAAAAAATCAACTTATATCCCCATACCAAAAAAGGGAAATGCGAAAGACTGCTCAATCTTCCGTACAGTGGCCCTTATTTCTCATGCCAGTAAGGTAATGCTCAAGATCCTGCAAGGAAGACTCCAGCAATACATGGAGCGAGAGTTGCCAGATGTTCAAGCTGGGTTTAGAAAAGGCTAGAGGAACGAGAGACCAGATTGCCAATATCCGCTGGATAATGGAGAAAGGCAGGGAGTTTCAGAAAAACATCTATTTCTGCTTCACTGACTATTCTAAAGCCTTTGACTGTGTGGATCATAATAAATTGTGGCAAGTTCTTAGTGGGATGGGCATCCCAAGCCACCTTGTCTCTCTCCTGAGGAGTCTGTACAAGGACCAAGTAGCAACAGTAAGAACTGACTACGGAACAACAGACTGGTTCAAGATTGGGAAAGGCGTACGGCAAGGCTGCATCCTCTCACCCAACCTTTTTAACTTGTATGCAGAACACATCATGCGATGTGCGGGGCTTGATGAATGCAAAGCTGGGGTGAAAATTGCTGGAAGAAGCATTAACAACCTCAGATATGCAGATGACACCACTCTGATGGCCGAAAGCGAGGAGGAGCTGAGGAGCCTTCTAATCAAGGTGAAAGAAGAAAGCGCAAAAGCTGGGTTGCAGCTAAACATCAAAAAACCAAGATTATGGCAACAAGAATGATTGACAACTGGAAAATAGAGGGAGAAACCGTGGAGGCCGTGACAGACTTTGTATTTCTAGGTGCAAAGATTACTGCAGATGCAGACTGTAGCCAGTAAATTTATTTATTTATTTACTTCATTTGTTGACCGCCGCTCTCAGCCCTGGGGCGACTCGCGGCGGTGTACAACATGTAAAAACAGTCTACAAAACATACAATATATCCACAACCAAATTACACATTAATCTAAATCACACTAATAAATCCGCGCCATCACAACATAGAATCATAGCCAATCTCATAATCCATAGTCCGTTCCAAATGTCATTACCAGATTCGTGTGGCTCAATTAAATGCCTTCTCGAATAGCCAGGTCTTTAGGCTCTTACGAAAAGCCATCAGGGAGGGCGCCTGTCTGATGTTAACAGGGAGGGCGTTCCACAGCCGGGGGGCCACCACTGAGAAGGCCCTCTCTCTCGTCCCCGCCAGACGTGCCTGTGAGGCAGGCGGGATCGAGAGAAGGGCCTCCCCAGATGATCTCAAGGCCCTCGTGGGCTCATAGGCCGAGATGCGGTCCGAAAGGTATTTTGGGCCGGAACCGTTTAGGGCTTTGTAGGATAACACCAGCACCTTAAATTGGGCCCGGTAGCAGATCGGCAGCCAGTGGAGCTGGGACAACAAGGGCGTTGTGTGCTCCCTGCGTCCCGCTCCCGTTAGTAACATGGCTGCCGCGCGCTGGACTAGCTGAAGCTTCCGGGCCGTCTTCAAGGGCAGCCCCACGTAGAGAGCGTTGCAGTAGTCAAGGCGGGATGTGACCAGAGCGTGTACCACCGTGGCCAAGTCAGACTTCCCAAGATACGGGCGCAGCTGGCGCACGAGCCGAAGCTGTGCAAATGCTCCCCTGGTCACCCCTGAAACCTGGGGATCCAGGCTCAAAGATGAATCCAGGGTCACACCCAAGCTGCGAACCTGCGCCTTCAAGGGGAGTGCGACCCCGTCCAGCACAGGCTGTAACCCTATACCCTGTTCGGCCTTGCGACTGACCAGGAGTACCTCTGTCTTGTCTGGATTTAATTTCAGTTTGTGCGCCCTCATCCAGACCATTACAGCGGCCAGGCACCGGTTCAGGACCTCGACAGCCTCCTTAGTAGCAGGTGGAAAGGAGTGACAGAGTTGGACATCATCTGCGTACAGATGACACCGCACCCCGAAATTCCGGATGATCTCACCCAGCGGCTTCATGTAGATATTAAACAGCATGGGGGACAGTATAGAACCCTGTGGAACCCCACAGGTCAAAGGCTGTGGTGTTGAACAGGAGTCCCCCAATAACACCTTCTGGGTACGACCCTCCAGAAATGACCGGAGCCACTGCAGAGCAGTGCCCCCAAGACCCATTTCCGCAAGGCGCCCCAGAAGGATACCGTGGTCGACGGTATCGAAGGCCGCTGAGAGGTCCAGGAGCACCAACAGGGACACACTCCCCGTCTAGCTCCCGGCGCAGATCATCCACTAAGGCGACCAAGACCGTCTCGGTACCATGTCCCGGTCTGAAACCAGACTGTGCCGAATCCAGATAATCCGTGTCTCTCAAGAATACCTGGAGTTGTGAGGCCACCACGCTTTCCATGACTTTGCCCAAAAAGGGGAGATTGGAAACAGGCCGAAAGTTGTCAAATTTAGTGGGGTCCAGTGATGGTTTCTTCAACAGCGGTTTTATAATTGCTTGTTTTAAGCACGCTGGAATCTTGCCTTCCCGAAGGGAGGCATTAACCACCACCGTTACCCACTCAGCCAATCCCCCTCTGGCCTCCTTCAGAAGCCAGGATGGGCAGGGGTCTAGGATGCATGTGGTAGGCCTCATTCCTCCAAGTATCTTGTCCACATCCTCGGGTTTCACCAATTGAAATGAATCCAATAAAACTGGACAAGCAGGTGCTCGTGTTACATCCTCTGAGACTGCCGTTAACATGGTGTCCAGGTCAGAACGGATCAAAGCGACTTTGTCTGCAAAGAACCGAGCAAATGCTTCACAGCGCGTGACCGAATTGTCAGGGCTCCCGCCTGAAGTGGCGGGAGTTAAAAGACCTCTGACAATCCGAAACAACTCCGCCGGACGGTTCTTTGCAGACGCAATAGAAGCTGCAAAGAAGGTTTTCTTTGCGGCTTTTATTGCCGCGGTGTATGCCCTTAAAAAGGACACAAACCGTGTTCGATTTGACTCGCTTGGGTCAGAATGCCACACGCTCTCCAATTCCCTCTTCCTTCGCTTCATCACTGCCAGCTCCTCAGTAAACCAAGACGCTTACTTCTTGGGAGGAGAGCAATGTCCAATCTCGATAAAATAGTAAAGAGTAGAGACATCAGAATGGCAACAAAGATCCGCCTAGTCAAAGCCATGGTATTCCCTGTAGTAACCTACGGATGTGAGAGCTGGACCTTAGGGAAGGCTGAGCGAAGGAAGATCGATGCTTTTGAGCTGTGGTGTTGGAGGAAAGTTCTGAGAGTGCCTTGGACTGCGAGAAGATCCAACCAGTCCATCCTCCAGGAAATAAAGCCCGACTGCTCACTGGAGGGAAGGATACTAGAGACAAAGTTGAAGTACTTTGGCCACATCATGAGGAGAGCAAAAGCCTAGAGAAGACAATTATGCTGGGGAAAGTGGAAGGCAAAAGGAAGAGGGGCCGACCAAGGGCAAGATGGATGGATGGCATCCTTGAAGTGACTGGACTGACCTTGAAGGAGCTGGGGGTGGTGACGGCCGACAGGGAGCTCTGGTGTGGGCTGGTCCATGAGGTCACGAAGAGTCGGAGACGACTGAACGAATGAACAACAACAACAGTCAAATAAACACATTATTATTAAGTGAAGAAGAAATATGTTGTCTTAGAAGTATTCATGAATGACGGAGTAGTTGGAAATGGATTACCTATGGCTCCTGGCTATATGATAGAGGTGTTGTTGGCAAATACATCATTGCTGTTGTAGAATAGAAGGAACAAATGAAGGAACAGCTAGACCAGTGGTTCTCAACCTGGGGTCCCCAGATGTTTTTGGCCTTCAACTCCCAGAAATCCTAACATCTGGTAAACTGGCTGGGATTTCTGGGAGTTGTAGGCCAAAAACATCTGGGGATCCCAGGTTGAGAACCACTGAGCTAGACAGATTTTTGTATGTGTGACACTTGAACCTGAAGTGGGCCAAAAGCAGCCTCCAAAACCTTGTAACACTTTGCTTTAGTCCATTCCTCAGGTTAGAAAAAAATATACCATTCTTTCCTCATTCCCTCCTTCTCTTCTTTCCCTTTATTTCTCACCAACACACAATGTGTACAATCTCACAACATTTTTGAAAAATATTCTGAAAGATGTTGATTGCTACTGAACTGACCATATTATTATGGTCCTTCTAGGTGAATTTCTATCCAAAAGTAAAGGCAACAACAGTTGAAAAGGGTGACCTGCATGTTTCTGGAATATTGAGCCTGTCCAGGAACTGGTTGCATGCACCGTTCACCCTGAGAAATATCTTATTTTATTGATATTTTTTTACACAGGTGTATCAAAAAAGCAATTTGGTGTCAATTCACCTGTTCTGGGATGAGTGAGTTCTCTGCCCTTGGCCAGGTACTGACGTGTGCTAGATGGAGCTTTTCACATACCATAGCAGGCATGTGGGGTGCACTGGGGGAAGGGGCCAGGAGCGTTTGCAGTGGTGTGTCAGAAGCTTAACCCTGACCATGGTCAGAATTGTATATGAACACTAATAAGTGTCAACACATACTGAATTTTAACACACTTTCTCTGCAAACTCCCATGCATCCAAGTGTCATGCTAATGGGCTGATGATGATGATGATGATTTTTATTTATATCCCACCCCATCTCCCCAATTGTCCCAATCCTTTAGGATAATCTGCTTTCTCTGCCAGTTGTGCAATTTAGATCAAAGGACACGCCTGGGGTATCTAAACTGGGCATGTATTTGTGCTGAGAAGAGATTAACCCTGGCACAACTGCTGGCAACATCTCGGTTTCAGGCAGGGTCTTAGTGTGCCAGACACAAGGGATTAATGAGTTAATTCGCTCACGCATAGTCAAATAGTAATGCTCTTCCCCTCCCACAACACAGCAAGACATTAGCATGCTTTCACATCCATTTGTTCGTCAGGTGGAGGGGCACTTTCTAGTCATTTAGCAGGGCTGTCAGCGATTCAGCCAGCCCAACTCTCATGAAAGTGCCTGCCTTTATTCTGCACACAAAGGGAAGAATGTACGCCAACCTCTCTCGCTTTCTACACGCTTCCTGAAGCGAGCTCTGCACATTCCAGCTGCATCGCCGGTACCTTCAGTGCAGCAGAGTCTTAGATTCTCCTTCCACCAGGCTTTCGAGCCTTCAGGGGGAAAGCGAGGGGCATCCCGATGAGGCGTAGTGCTGTGCCAGAGCTGACAAAGGGCTAGATGGATATACTTGGTCTTCTGAGACTTGCCTGTGATTAGATGTTCCTTGGGCTCCCAAGCTTTGCACCATCAGCATTTCATGGTCCAGAGGGTGCTCCAGATTCATCTTGCAGTATGCCTGCATTGATTTAAATCCAGCAACGAGAAGCAAGCCAGCATTGAGACGGAGTGGATACTGCTGCTTTGTGTTAATCATGAAGATGCAAGCTCAATATTTTTGAAAGCAATTGAACCCATGGAGGGTTCTTTGTAATCGCTGGGGAAATTCTTTGCAGAGGAAACAAAAAAATTGTTAAGCAGGTTTCCATTCTTTTCATTAATGATTTGGCAACTTTGGAGATTTGTTTGACTCCTGGCATATCAGAGGCAGCTTTGCTCACTTAACGACTGGCTTCACAATCCAGGTACTTGAGTTTGGAGCATACCATTGAAGATTCTTGGACTAGGGATTGATACCTTCAGCTCCCGGTGGTCCTTTTTCTTCATTCAAAAGAAGTTCTCTGTTCTGTAAAGGAAAGCTTAGTGAGGGGAAAATGCAGGTCTCCATAGCATGCACAGAGCATAACCTCAAGAACCGGAATGGGGAAGACAGACTCATCAGCAAACAGAACACCAGTAACCCTAATGCTGTCAATGCCGCCCGGGCGAAATTCCGGACAGTGGCAATAATTGCCCGCAGTTTGGGAACCTTTACCCCTCAGCACCATATTTCTTTAAAAGAGTCCACTGCTAAGCAGACTGGCATGAAATATAGGTATGGACAAAATATTTATTCTTCATGGCATTTCATGGTGTGTCCCTCCCATTTCTTCCTTCCCTATCCTTGCATGTCTTGAAAGTTTACCTGCCAACCAAGGTACCCTTCATGACCCCCCCCCCCCAAGAAATCTTATTCATATCTTGACATGAGATCAACAGAGTCTGAACCTTTAGAGAGAAAGGTGAGTGTAGAATGTTGCATCTTTCTCAAGGGTTCCAATTTATTTCATATTCAAAGTTTTGTTATTCATGGGATTCTTTCTAAACAGATATCTGTATGAAGGAGACTGCAAGGTGTGTTTGAAACAGATCCAGTTGTATTCAGAACTTTGAATTAATCCATGATACTCGAGTCGGTGCTTGGGAGAAAGTTTGCCTCTCAAAGCACCTGCTGGGGAGAAGGGAAAAAAGAAACACCCAGCATCTGCCACACTCAGTTAGATGCTCTTTTGTATTCTAATTACTATTCATGGGCCTGTGATTGACTTGCTGTCTAAGGACAGGGAGGGATTTGCTTTAAGCAAAAGGCAGCTTGTGATGCAGACAAAATAATAAGTATGTTCGTAGAAAAGATCATGTGTTAAATTATTTCCTTCACCAAGGAGGATGAGGCAGAATAATAAAGACTTCTGCTAATAGCTCTCTTGAAGCTTATTTATTCTGGGAATATATGTAAGAGGAGATTTGCTTGATAAATTAGTCAGTTACAATTAATTTTAAGCACTCAATGTAGAATTTGTCAGTTCTGCCAGACATTGTGCTTAATGTCTCATTTGATTCATGTCAGAATGGCATTTTCTCTTAAAGAGCAGATGGCAAAATGCAGGTACCATCACAGTATGACCCCTGTATCCACTGGACCAGTACCTGCAGTTTCATTTATCCAAGCCTAACAAAATATGTCCTTTATATGCATCTTCTAGGTCAGGCATGGGCAAACTTGGGTCCTCCAGGTGTTTTGGACTTCAGCTCTCACAATTCCTAACAGCCGGTAGGCGGTAAGGAATTGTGGGAGTTGAAGTCCAAAACACCTGGAGGACCCAAATTTGCCCATGCCTGACCTAGGTCCTCAAGTATAACTCTATAGTGTTATTGAGCTAGAAGTTGTTAATTTCAATAGGCCTGCAGTTTCATCTATTTGTGATTTTACCTATCCATGTAAAGTCCAGGAATGTATCACTCATGGATACGGTTGAGGTCCTTTACTTTTTCAAGAAAGAGATGTGTCATACTAAACTACTCAACTCAATGCAACTATGTAGTGGGATATAGTTGCATTTGAGACCCAAGAGGTATGGGTTAAAATTTCTGGGCTCATGAGCAGATTTAGGAAATTCCTTCCTTCAGTGCATTCATATGTGTATGTGCCTAAAACTAAATCTCAGTCTCTTCCATAGGATTCACTCCCAAGTAAATGCTCTTAGTGTCAACTCTCAGTCATTGCTAACAACCAGAGAAGTGGGTTATTGTTGAAGACAAACAAGATTTATTTTTACAAAGATGAAAACACGTTCCTTCATTAAAATGTGGCTTTTGTTAGTAGGCTTTCTATGGGTAGTAAATTCTATAATGGTCAGAGTGTGCCATCAAATTTTGTGGCACCTTATAGCTTTCTATAGGTATGTCATGTGTATCACACCCCAATCAATTTCAGAACTAAAGCTTGTTCTTGTTTTCATTCATCTTTTAACATGTGATTTCAGGGTGACAGAGAATTAAAACATTAAACTATTTAAAACAATTCGAGATTCAAACAGCACACAGGGGAAAACATATTTAACATGACCATTTAGTACATCTTAAATGCCTCTAACAATTCAAATTTTGGCATGAGCATTGAAATTAAATTAAGTCCTCAGAACTGTGTCTTTATTTGGCACTAGAAAGAAACCAACATTGGTGTCAATCACACCTCTAAGGGAAGTATGTACTACTACTTGTACATACTCCCCTTAGGTACAACAGCCAAGACAACAGAATGCTGATTATGACAGAAGGTAGGCATGGAAAATGAATTCATTGGGTTCATATTACTTTATAAAATACCCACTTAATCCTTCCTAAGACTAGCAACAAGACCAGGATCATATTTTCCTGGCAACTGAAAAAATTCTCAAGATTTGTGATGAGTTTTAACAAAAAAAGTGTAAATTTGAAAAAAAAATAGAACTGCAAATGTGTATATTTGAAAAATGCCCACAAAATAGTTTAGGCAATTAGGAAAAGGCTTGGGGTAAAAAAAAAATTATATATGAGGAAAAAAGACAATCTTTCAAGTCAGTAAAAAGATTCAAGTAGACAAGAATATCAGATTCGGAAAAGAACAACCAAAATGAATGAAGAGATTTTCACTTCCTTTTTAAGAACATGCTCCCGGTGTTGGAAAATAAAGTAAGGTATTGAACAGCATGTGTAATTACTCTTGTAGCATGGACAACTTCCATCTTTTGGAAATCATCTCCCACAATCCCCTGCTGATAGAATAGAATAGCTTTCTCATTGTAGGAGCCCCCAGTGGTGCAGTGGGTTAAACCCTTGTGCTGGCAGGACTGAAGACCAACGGGTCAGAGATTCGAATCCCGGGAGAGCACGAATGAGCTCTCTCTGTCAGCTCCAGCTCCCCATGGGGGGACGTGAGAGAAGCCTCCCATAAGGATGGTAAAATATCAAAACATCCAGGCGTCCCCTGGGCAGTGGCCAATTCTCTCACACCAAAAGCAACCTGCAGTTTCTCAAGTCACTCCCAACACACACACACAAAATGTCATTGTGCTATTGCAAAATGAAATTACATGCCTTCCCCGCACACGCCACAAAACAACACACCCATCCCTCCACACTCCCACCATACTTATGCTAATTGTTGAGATAGGGTGGTCTTTTATTGTAGGAACCATTGAGATGTGCACCCTTGGAAGCAGAGACTGAACCAACACCCTTCCATGCACAGAAGAGCAGTTTACTTTCCTCCAACAACTTAACCAGTTTAAATGCATTCACCTTATCCCATGTAACTCAGTAGGAGATGCTGAGAACTGAACTCATCCTGTTTGCAGAAGTCTGACATTTCACCTGCCTAGGGTTGCTCAGGATTATAATGCCATGCGTCATACCACCAAATAAAAAGAGGCAGATATTGCCAAGTCTCTTTGAATATATGTGTATGGCACAGACTCTATTGCACATCACTTTAAGTTTAACAAAGTTCTTGCTAAAAGTCATCTTAAGTGGCTGAGGGGGAAAAGGAAGGGGCCTGAGGCTGTTAGGAATGATGGGAGTTGAAGCCCAGAACACCCGGAGGGCTGAAGTTTGCCCATGCTTGGACTAGACCCATTTCTTTTGCTGACCTTTTGCTGTTTATATGTGTGTGTGTGTGTGTGTGTGTATGGGTTTTATTTAGCTAACTTTTAAAATATTAAATACATAAATATATATGGTATTGGTACTTTATTATATTTCCCCAAAAATTATTATATTTTCCCAGGCAAAATACTTTATTATGTCTTACAGCATGCATTCCAGGCAAGAGGTGGCATTTTTCATATGTTTACCAAAGACATTAATAGAATCATAGAATTATAGAGTTGGAGGAGACTGCAAGTGTTATTAAGTCCCCCCCCCCTCCCCGCCATGCAGGAACATGCAATCAAAGCTCCCCAGACAAATGACTATTCGGCCTCTGTTAAAAAACTTCCAGAGAAGGAACTCTACTACACTCCAATGCAGTGTGTCTCACTGTTAAACAGCTCATATCATCCAGAGCTTTTTCCAAATAGTCTCTTTTCTTACAGTTTGAATCCATTGCTTCATGTCATAGTCTCTGGAGCAGCAGAAAACAAGCCTGTTCTACCTCCAATATGACATGCTTTCAAATATTTAAATATGGCTTTCATATAACCTCTTAACCTTCCTGTTTCCACACATGTTCAGATCCCTAAGCTGATCTTCACAGGGCATAGTTTCCAGAACATTCAATACCTGAAATATTTAAATTGGTAAAAATGAAAACGTTAAACAATCAGAATGTAGATGAACCAAATAGCATTTACAGTAGAGTCTCACTTATCCAACATAAACGGGCCAGCAGAATGTTGGATAAGGGAAAATACTAGATAGTAAGGAGGGATTAAGGAAAAGCCTATTAAAAATCAAATTGCGCCCACTGGAAAGGGCGAGATGCATCCAGTGCAGGACGGACACCGTGCCCAATGGGAAAAGTCTGTGCTAGCCACGTCTCACCCCTCCCAGTGGGTGCGCGGAGAGGCCCACTGTGTGTTGCTACCTAGAAAAACAGCTGTAGATCCGGGTGGGAGGCAGACTGCATTGGATAATACAGAATGTTGGATGAGTGAAGGTTGGATAAGCGAGACTCTACAAGCATTTTAAAATTAAAATAACTGGGGAAATTATAGGTTCTTAAGCAGGAAGGAAAGGACTGCAGCATGCCTGCTAAGTAAACCTCTCTGAACATACCAGTTCCTTAGGAAACTTAAGTTTTATGCAGCTCTCAAATGCCCCAGCTTTCAGAGTCCAAAAAAGTTACTTTCCCAAAGTTTGGTACTAGTTGGACTTTAGCCCCTTGCTGTTTGTGTGTGTGTGTGTGTGTGTGTGTAGGTTTTATTTAGCTAACTTTTAAAATATTAAATACATAAATATAAATTGTATTGGAACTTTATTATATTTCCCCAAAAATATTACTGCTTATTATGATTTATTTCATTTTATAATGTCTGTGTTCCTTTTCTTAGCTGCCTTGAGCACCATTTGGTTGAAAGGCAGAATAGAACTAAAACAGGAAAGGGTGAGAATATTCACTTGGTTATAAAACTAGGTCTCTGCACAAACTGCACAGCCAGAAAAAAATCTCGATGGATACCTTGCGAAGAAAATCACAGATAGTTTTGGTGGGCTTATTTGGATCTGCAAGGAAAGTGTGGCTGCCAGAAGGGTTAACTGGGAAATGGAGGCTGCAAATAATCGAAGATCAAAATATTTCACATTTCTATCACGTTTACCCATCAACCCATCATCTTATGTTATCTAGTCTTAACATAAGCTGCCACTATGTGTCTAAATTTAATTCTCAGTTCTTGGAAGAGCGGATAATGGGTCATATGAAGAATTCGTCCCCTTGAGGAGAGGACATTACTTGTGTATAATTACTATATGCACTAGTAATTAAACTTCTTACTTCCATCGGTCAAATAAGACACTGAGGCACACACAGATGGAGCCATGATTGTTGAAGTGTGGAAAGCAATCAAATTTGGGGGAAGTCGAGAGAAACCTTTGACAGTCTGCAGGCAATGAAAAGCAAAGGGAAGATTGGATGGTGGGTTTTGGTGGTTCAGAACCTAGAGATTTCTAGAAAGAACACTTCACTAGGGAGTTCTAGGGCCTCCAATGTGATTCTATGGTCGGTTTCCAAAAGAAGGTGACTATAGAAAAACCTAGAAGTTTTCAAAGGGGTGTACTCTCAGGTAAAAAAACCCCAATTTCTTTATTTGCAGTTTATTTGCACTTTCATGTAGGTATTGTATCTGTGACTCCAGCAAATGTGAAGGGCTGACTGTACTGTATAGCCATTCTAGCATGAGATTCTGGTGATTGTCATCTCAAAAATCCAAAAAGGAACTTTTATCTAACTCTTCAGCAAAGTTTAGAGCCTTATAACTGCTGTTGGCCCAAGGCTACGGAATAAATTCCTTGGTGAACTGAGCGTAGCCCTTTTCTTTCAGGAGGTATTCCCATTTTGAAGAGGATTTGATTGTTGCCTTTGGAGGATTTTGTGAACATCTTGCTTCTAGGGTTCACTGCATCGAGTTTGCTGTCTGAATTCTATTCTTTTATTTTGTAAGCTCCTTCAGGGATTTAAGAAGAGGGTAACAGTGTTTGAAATAAATCTCCAGAGGAAGGATTTATTTACAGTGTTGTCTCTAGGCTTTTGCTATGGCTTTTGTCTCTGTACATATGTCTTTTGTATAGGGTCCTACACCAGTTTGTTTAAGTTAGTACCGGTGAGAACTGAGTGAATGTGAAGAATCCTTGTGATTTAAGGTTTCTGCAGTTGTAAGCCATCTGGAACTCTGCCTCTCCTACAACTACTTAGTAAATTAAGGATTTAATGACTTTCTGTGTTTGGATTTTTCTTTGCAATGGGCTGCATCACAATCAGTATTAGGTATATAGTGGTAGCTTTCTGATCTAGAACTTGGAGCAGTTATAATGACATATTTAGAGAGTTAAATTGGTAATTTTAAAAGCAAAACAAAACTCCTGATCTTTGCAAAGACCAATTTTATTTGACAGCAGATGCATCACTGATAATCCTGCTACTCCAGTTCTAATTGATAGTGGCATGATATTTGCTCTTTGAATGTCATCTCTGAGTGTTTTGTCGTGCCCCCATATACATTCCCTATATCTGGGGATAAATTCTTCCATTTCTTCTTTGTACAAATTGACTTCTGCCACTGACTTTCTCTACAAAGAACTTGTAAAAAATTATTGAGTAACTAAAGTGTTGTCTGCCCACTATTGATTTGTAGATCCATATGAAAAGAATGGCCTTAACTTAAACCTCTATTTATACAGTTACCTTTATCTGCTTCTAGACACACAGACACCTGTCAATTTCACTTTTTTATTGCGTTCAACTTTTTAAACAAATTCTCAAGGACTTTCCATTCTAATTATGAAAACATTTGTGGATTTTAGTAAATTTTCAAAATGTGTCAATGGAACTTCTGATGGTCAAATAACCAAGGTAGAGGTTTTGGAATTTTTCCATCCTTTCAGACTGAATGCTCTATTCCTATTTTTTGTTCTTATAAGCTTTGAATTGTGAAAGCCTAGAAAATATAAGCTCTATTTAGAACAATGTCTTCTACACTGACAACCTCTTCACATTCACCTCCTGATTCACCACGGATCATGGCAAATCCAGCAGGGCCCAACATGGGGAACCTACTGTTCTGCATCACCCACCTTGTTACTCAGACCATCCCATGCAGAAGTCTCACCGCCCAGCTTTCCCCCTTTGTTTCTTATGCAATATGGGAATCCTCCCATGTTGCCGCCACTGCCTCCTGCGACTCTTGAGCTTAAATTGAGGCTTGGAGACCCACCAGAATTGATCTATGTCATGTGATGGAGGCCAGGGGGCTCCATGCCTTAAGTGAAAACTAAGTGTCTTGGGATGGGTAGTTTTGCCCATCTGATCAGGCTGAGTCCTTTGGTCCCTGCTAATGATAAAACCCTGCCCCTCTCATATAAGCTCTTTTTAAGACAATCTATAGAATATCTAAGTATGACTGACTTGGGGAAAAAGCTCTTATTGCTTTATTATTGTAATATTTCATGTTGTTGCATAGTACTTTGCCTCCTACGTCTGCTGGGAGCTTTTGAACTGCTTCAGCTGAAAAGAGAAGCCCTGTCAGTAGTTTGATATAAAAGTACCAAAGGGGCGGGTAGGGAGAATTAATGCAACACTTTGAGAGAGAACAAATTAGAGGGATTGCTTCCAAAACCCAAATGGGTGAAAATATCACAAATATGAAGGGATCCGTTCATATATCACTGAAGTTGACGACTAGCCACTTGTAGATCTCATTAGGTTTGGACTGGGCTAATTTTGTAGAACACCAAATGTGTATTTCCTATTGCATCAGCAAGTCCAAACATGGACAACTAACTTTTTTGAGGGTGGATGTTCTCTCAGTCAGAAAAACATGCCAGTAGACACATGCAGGCTACAGAGAGAACATAAGGGCATTGGAAACTCTTTTAAAATGTGCCCATCACCACACATTATGTAATCAATGCAGTGGGCGTGTCAACAGTTTTAGGAGATCACTATGGTAGCAGCTGGCAGTCTGAGTGAAGATTCATAGAAGATTGTGTGTCTCATCCCTGGAAAGCATGATTTTGCAAAAGATCTGAGTTTTTCATATGCCATTACAAAGGGATCCTGAGATGAGCTCTTTGGATCACGCACCACATCCATTTAGGGCATCAACAAATCTTGTGCAAGCTCTCTCAGTGCAGGTAAACATTGCATGAAACTGAGCTCACAGGCTCCCTGCTTTGGCAGGTGCATCCAATTATTGGCTTCATAGACAGATTGAGTTGGAGAGCAAATCTGTTCTGTGCACAGTTGCTTTCTCTAAGAGCACCACATGTTACCTTGTCAAAAGTTGCATGAAAGTCTGCAGGGGTCTCCAATTTCTCTCTGTGTGAGGTGGTAGCAATCTGACAAGCTAGTGAAAATATTTGTAGTACTTCTAGCTCTCTGCATAGTATGGTTCATTAACTGTGACCCAGAAATGGCCCATATGCTCAAGTGCTATTCTGACCAAGTGCTGGAAATTTAAAAAGATTTTCATTGAAATGCTTAGTTTGGAAATAAAAGTCTCTAATCTCCTACTTTACATATTTTTTGGGGGAAAGTACAATGAATCTGTTCTTATTAAATGTTCTCTCAGTCAGAAAAACATGCCAGTAGATACATGCAGCCCTTCTCAGTATGTTTTTTCATTAAATAATTCTCAGTTGCCATGTCCATTGACTTTCTCACTTCATTTTTCATAAACTCCTATTCTTAGCAAAGACACATCTTACAACTTGATCTAACTCATGGATTGCTGTGATTAGTAAGTGTGGAGATGAACAGCTACTTTGAACTGGACAAAAGGGAAGTATGAACCAAAGCTGTAAATCATAGTATCATAGAGCTGAAAAGTTCCAAAAAGTTCAGAAAAGTTCCCTTGACCTAATCTACCTGCCAGTTCAGGGAATCAAAGGTGGTTTTCCTACTTATGCCTAATGACTTTTGGTGAAGGAGAGACTACCTAAGGTCATCTGTTCTAATGTTGAACAGCTGTTCAATATCCTTCAAGTTTAGCCGCAATTTCCTTACTTGTAATTTGAATCCATTGGTTCAGGTCCTAACTTTAAGAGTAGAAGAAAATAACTTTGCTCCATCCTCTGTGCAACAGACAGTCACTCAAATATTTGAATATGGTTATCACATAACCTCTGTGGGTGCATCTACATTGTAGAATTAATACAGTTTGGCACCACTTTAACTGCCATGGCTCAATGCTATAGAATCCTGGGAGATGTAGTTTGGTGAGACCCCAGCACTCTTTGGCACAGAAGGCTAAATACATTATAAAACTACATTATAAAACTCCATCAAACTTTATTTATATCCTGCCCCATCTCCCTATGGGGACTCAGGTATACAACATAAAAGGCAAACATTCAATGCCAGTAAAATAAACAATAAATTAATCAATACAGATAAATAATATAAATCATTCAATCGTAAAAAAAAACCAAATCACAATAAAAGACCAATAAAACATATTTCATAAAGTTGTATCAAACTGCATAATTTTTACTATGTAGATGCACCCTTTGTGTTATATATTCTACTCTCTCTGTGTTATATAATTCTACCCCATTAAGTCTGACTTTCAGATCACTTACCAGTTTGGTCACTCTGTTATGGATATGATCCAGGTTGTCAATATCTCTCTAAAACCGCTGTGCTCAGAAATAGGGCACACTGCTCCAGATGAGGTTTGACGACAGTAGAATAAACCTGTTCTATTATGTTCCTTGATGTGGACACGGTGCTTCTATTCTCACAGCCTAGAAATATTAAGACTCATTATAGGTGATGTCCAATGGCATTATCTTATGAGAAATCATATTCTCATAAAATTCTGAATATCCAATTGAAGTAGAAAAGAGAATAACAGAGCTAGATCTAATAAGTAGAATGAGGCTGCACATGCTGGGTGAAGAAGAGCAGCATTTAGACACAAGTTAGTTCAGAGAATGGCATGCTTGGACCTTAATCTGCCTTTATTAGCAAAAATGTGTATTATTCTAACAGAAAGGCTGACAGAAACCTTAATAAAAACAAAGAAATTTAAATAATAAAAACTAGTTATCCACCGGTAAAAACAAAATCCAGAATTGAGTAATATTAATGGATCTGGATCAGTAAAAGCTAGCAAACAAGCATTTTTTAAAATTTCAATTTCAGATTTACATATACAGTCAGCCGTCCATATATATTCCCAAAAACAAACCTTGAGTTTGCGATTTAATATAAGGGACAACATTTTATTATTATACTGAGCATCAACAGAATTTGGGATTTTGGGAGGCGTGAATATAGTTTCTGGATACAAAATTTTGGGGTATTAGGAAAGAAGCATGAAGTTTAGATTTCAGAAATAATTAGTGATATTTTGTATGTGAAATTATATACCAATACATAAACAAGGATACAATTAAAAACTAACAATGTTACTGAAATAATAAAACGAAAACTATTTGCTCATACGGTTTTGAACTATGGTAACGTTTGATCTGTGTTTTAATTTGTTGGATTATTTTAGTTCCTACTTCATAACTGTAATTTTGCTACTGTTCTGAATTGTAATGTAAATATCTGATATGCAGGATGTATTTTCATTCACTGGACCACATTTGGAACAAATACCCAATATACCCAAATTTAAATATTGGTGGGGTTGGGAGGGGGCTGATTTTGTCATTTGGGAGTTGTAATTGCTGGGATTGATAGTTCACCTACAATCAAAGAGCATTATGAACTCCACCAATGATGGAATGGAACCAAACTTGGCACACAGAACTACCTAGACCAATAGAAAATACTGGAAGGATTTGGTGGGCATTGACCTTGAGTTTTGGAGTTGCAGTTCACCTACATCCAGAGCACTGTGAACTCAAACAGTGATGGATCTGGACCAAACTTGGCACAAATACTCAATATGCCCAAATGTGAACACTAGTGGAGTTTGGGGAAAATAGACCTTGACATTTGGGAGTTGTAGTTGCCGGGATTTATAGTTCACCTACCATCAAAGAGCATTCTGAACCCCACCAACAATGGAGTTGGGCCATACTTCCCACACAGAACCCCCATGACCAACAGAAAATAATGTGTTTTCTGATGATCTTTGGTGACCCCACTGACACCCCCTCATTACCTCATTACTGTAATGCAGGAAATCTACACTTTTTCTTTTTCTGACAGTTGACTATCCAGACTCTTGTTGAAGAAGTTCTGAGAATTAATAACCTTCTGAGCAGACTATTCTATTGTAGAGCAGTTAGTACTATCCAGATGTTCTTCTTAATGCTATTATAACAAAATGAATTGAGTGCTATCATTCACAGTAAAATTGAATTTCTCCATCATTTTCCATGTGATAGCCTCTTAAATATTCCTCTTCTTCAGATCACCTAGCTCTTTCAAACCTTCTTCACAATATTTGATCTCCAGATGAACAGTAATATAGAAGAATATAGAAGAATCAGAAGCAAGTTGTGAGCAAGGTGTTCTTGTCTAATGCCCTTTAATATTTCAGATCTGTGACCTTTCTTTCCAAGACCATGATGCATCTCTCGTCTAGATGATTTACTTCTTCTCAAGCTCCTTGAAAGGTTTATTGACACTCAGATTCCCATTTCTCTTCTGTGCTTATCTCTTCCGAAAGTTTTGAGAAAGGATTGAAAATGGCTAGCAATATTAGAAATGAATGACTTATCCACTCTCCACCAGCTTTAACCAGTTTGGACTGTTAGTGTTGTTTATTTCAACCTGACTGGTGTCCACAAACTTGAAACACTGAATATGTCTTGGATTCAGAGTACGCTCTGCATATGCTGTATGTTCGGTTGGCTTACCGGAGTCTAATTTTTGATCTATCTTGCATATATATCGATGAGCTCAGTATTGACAAGTCCTTTAGTCACATTGTAGCCAAAGCAAACAGAAACAAAACCTGAGGTTGCGAGATTTGTTTTTGCATAAAACCAGCTGGTTTCATCAGAAAGTTTATTAAGAGAAACAGACCTTCTAAGAGTCTGGATTGCTATTATTGTCATAGGATGACTGGAGAAAGTTATTGTGCTGTAGCTTAAAATACATAGTATTGTTTCACACTTTCTTGTTTCCTTGAAGTAGCCTTTTACAGTATCACTCTGCTGGTGTTTTGGAGACTTTTGGCTCTGACGTAAGATTCTGAAATATCTGTTTTATTTTAAAATATATACGCTGAGTATGAAGGAAGCAAGCGGGAATACAGACAGATGGTTCTAGTTTTTCAAGAAACATCAGCTGCTCTAAAGTAAATGCAGGATCTTAAGGAAGACAGAATCGGAGCTTGGAAAAATTAAATTAGCAGTAGCACAGAGGTCATGTTTGCATGTGGAAGATGTCAGATTTAATCCTGAATTAATTTCTAATGATTTATGAGAAAGAACAAGATATTTTTCTCCCTAAGGTGGACTCTAACCCCATCACCAGCGAAAAGGAGATATCACATATGCCACCCCTGTCCTTGGCAGTAGTCATGGAACAGGAATACGTAACATTCTATGCTCCTTTAGATCTTGTTCAACTGAGACTTCTCGCATTTACTGGTTAGGGGTTGAAGGGAGTTGCATTCTGACTCAATTTTGTTCACTGACCCTAACATCCAGTATTTTTTCTTTAAAAAAAGAACAATTTTCTGCCTTTTTAGGACATACATAAATGGGCATGATCAAAAAGAAAGATGGCAGAGACCAACAGAAGCTGAAGAGATCAAGAGAAGGTGGCGAGACTATACAGAAGATATGTATAGGAAGGATAATAATTTAAAGGATAGCTTTGACAGTGTGGTGAATGAATTAGAACCAGACATCCTGAGGAGTAAGGTTGAATGGGCCTTAAGAAGCATTGCTAATAACAAGGCAGCAGGAAATGACAGGATCCCAGCTGAACTGTTTAAAATCTTGAAAGATGATGCTGTCATGGTGTTGCATGCCATAAGCCAGCAAATATGGCAAACATAAGAATGGCCATTGTACAGTGGCACTTATTTCATATGCTAGTAAGGTCATTCTCAAGATCCTGATGGTAGACTCCAGCAATACAGGGAGAGAGACTTGCCAGATGTACAGGCTGGTTTTAGAAAAGGCAGAGGAACGAGAGACCAAATTGCCAATATCTTCTGGAGACAGGCAAGGAGTTTCAGAAAAACATCTATTTCTGTTTTATTTACTATTCTAAAGCTTTTGACTGTGTAGATCATAACAAACGGTGGCAAGTTCTTGGTAGTATGGGGATACCAAGGCACCTTGTCTGTCTCCTGAGGAATCTGTATAACGACCAACTAGGAATAGTAAGAACAGACCATGGAACAACTGACTGGTTCAAGATTGGGAAAGGAATTCGGCAGGGCTGTATACTCTCACCCAACCTATTCTATGCAGAACACATCATGCAACATGCGGGGCTTGACAAATCCAAGGCTGGAGTTAAAATTGCTGGAAGAAACATTAACAACCTTAGATATGCAGATGATACCACTTTGATGGCTGATAGCAAGGAGGAGCTGAGGAGCCTTCTAACCAAGGGGAAAGAAGAAAGTGCAAAAGCTGGGATGCAGTTAAACATAAAAAAAACCAAGATTATGGCAACCAGACTGATTGATAACTGGCAAATAGAGGAAAAATGTGGAAGCAGTGACAGACTTTGTATTTCTAGGTGCAAAGATTACTACAGACGCAGACTGCAGCCAGGAAATCAGAAGATGTTTACTTCTTGGGAGGAGAGCAATGGCCAATCTCAATAAAATCGTTAAGAGTAGTGACATCACACTGACAACGAAGATCCCCATAGTCAAAGCAATGGTATTCCCCGTAGTAACCTATGGATGTGAGAGCTTAGACCATAAGGAAGGCTGAGCAAAGGAAGATAGACACTTTTGAACTGTGGTGCTGGAGGAAAATTCTGAGAGCGCCTTGGACCGCACGAAGATCCAACCAGTCCATACTCCAGGAAATAAAGCCTGACTGCTCACTGGAGGGAAGGATATTAGAGGCAAAGATGAAGTACTTTGGCCACATCATGAGAAGACAGGAAAGCTTGGAGAAGACAATGATGCTGGGGAAAATGGAAGGAAAAAGGAAGAGGAGCCAACCAAGGGCAAGATGGATGGATGGTATCCTTGAAGTGACTGCCTTGACTTTGAAGGAGCTGGGGGTGGCAACGACCAACTGGGAGCTCTGGCGTGAGCTGGTCCATGAGGTCACGAAAAGTTGGAAGTGACTGAATGAATGAACAACAAAAAATGATGAGCTCTAAAGCAGCCATCTTCCTCCGCCTCGTGGTAGGGATGTTGTTAGATTTTTCTGTGTCTGAAATCTTGTAATTAAGTATAAATTGTGTGGGCAGAAAACCTACTGTAATCTACAGCTACCAGCTATTATAAAGCCTCAAATTGAAGGATCAAACCTTCCTCATTAGCCTGTCCATTGCTGTATCACCATCCCATTTTTGGACCAGATAGAAGAGTGGAGTTTTCTGGGGTGGGAATGAATCAACAGAATAATGAATGTGTGGAGCTTAAACTCCAAAAACATTCATGTTCTTGACCTCTTGAAGAAGAGCTTGAAAACATTTCCACTTTGTGAACTCTATTCCAGGAACCACCTGCTCAGCATGATCATAACCATGCTAGTTAGGGATTATGGGTGTAAAATGAAAAAAGGAAAATGTTAATGGTGAAGTCGTGACTTTTCACCATTACTTGACCAACAGAAGAGAAGGAAGAAAAAGCTCGCTCCAAGTGCTACCTTGAAGCAGTGGCTTCCAATGTTTTTTCTCCTTACATCAGAGAGGAAAAGAGACCTGGAGTAACCAAGAGGAAACATAAATCTTGGGATGGTCCAAGGGTCTTACAGTGGTAGCTTTCAATACTCCCTCTTCTCCCTCTTTCTCATCAGAAAGATGAGGTGAAGGCACTTTCTCCAAGACTCCCTCTCATTTGTACAGATAGCATTTTTTCAAAAGCTTGAGAAGACATACCTTTCAACTGCCTTGATTTGGCAGGGAGAGTCTCAGTTACTCCTCTGTTATCTAATTTGTTCAGCTGCTTTTGAAGTGTCCCGGTTCCTCTCTCTCTTCCTCTGACTCCCCCAAACAATGAGCAGATTCCACAAGCCAAAAGTTTTCCCACTGTAACAGAACCAATATTGAACTAGATGGATCACTGATTTGATTCTATGTACCAGTTCCCCGCGGTCTAGTTAGAAGTCCCCTTCCTGTAAAAATAAGATTTCTTTCATGAGCTTGAATTGGCTCTTGGTTCCTTCTTTGAAGCCTTCTATAATCTTACATCATTTCCTATTATTGGAGGCTAAACACATGAGGCCAACTCAATATCTGATGGATGGGCCCTATTGATTGAGAGTCCTGGCCAGTCAAGGAAAGTGGTGCCTCAGCATCTTAAAATGAGATGCTTTGCTCTTGCCTTCCAGATGAGATGCAAACAAGAGATCTCCTTGCCCAGTTACAATATTGAGTGCTCCCCTGGGCACTTACTTTGTGTCAGCAAAGGTGTAGAAGCAGTCAAGTTGGCCAGCTTCCAACCTTGATAATTAGATTCTTTTGCCTGGTTGTATTATACTGATGCTTTAAGTGACTACTGGCGTCTTTCTTCATTCCTTGCCCTTAACTGTTAGACAACTCTACTGTGATTCTTCGAACAGATGCTTTATTCTGCCTCACAATGAGCACCATCTTGCTAATGGCTAGAAATAGTTTTGCTATGAAGTTTCATGAAACATTTTGCCTTTGTTGGCTTTGCAAATACCCCAGTACTACTGTTTTAAACAAAAAGGTGGCCCTGGAAAGTGGGTTGGAATAGACAGTAATGCCCCATGAAGACCCTCACTGTTTATCCCTAGTTAAGCCCTTTTTAGTTAGAAGGATTAATATTTTATGTACAGTTTCTACGGGTCAGTCTAGATAGTCTCTTTGCATTTGAAGCCTCTGTCTCCCTGCCCTTTTAAGAATCCCCTCAGCAGTGGAGCCTCAGGCAAGGCACTTCTGGTTCTTTTTATGACTAGAAGGGAAGAGATAGGAAGGCCCACAAGGTCTACAAAATAACATGTCCAGTCGGAGCTGTATTCAAGCCCAGTCGGAGCTGTATTCAAGTCCAGTCAGAGCTGTATTCAAGTCCAGTCGGAGATGTATTCAAGCCCATTTGGAGCTGTATTCAAGCCCAGTCAGAGTTAAATATTAAGACCATCTTAGAGGCAGTTCAACACCATACAAGAGGCAATAAGAAGAAATAAAGATTCAAGTTGCAATCCTTGTATAAAATGATTCAGAGGTTATGACACATGAGAATCTTTTCTTCAAGTCCAGTCAGACTTTCAGTTTATTTTTAATTTGCTTTCAGTTTTCCTAAATGCAACTTTCTAATCATTACCAGTTTGAGTGAAACAAATTTGAGAACCTAAACTACAATAAAAATGATGATGAACAAATAAAAGGTGGGACCCCAAGGCGGCACATGTTCTTTTATATGATTTCTCAGAATGTGCATGAATTAGTGTCATGTAATGAGAGGCTTACTGGAAATTTCTGAAAGATTCTTAAGAAATGTAAGTGTGATCATTTTATTAACAGATAGTGAATGCAGAAAGAGGGTATACATCTATTATTGATTTCTTTGTTCCTTTGCCCCTCTTGGCATAGACTCTGTGCTGGAACATGTGACCAAGTTTTGACTTTGTCTGATCTTTCACTGTATTCAGTGTCTTGTTGGGGTCCTAGATCTTTGGGAGGTCATAGAACCCAATTTCTTCCTCCTTGTATAGCATTTCTCCTGGAGCCTCATTTAAACACTACAGAGTTATTGTGGCAGACGTTTTTTGTGAACAAGTGTTGGCTCCATCAGGTGTCTGAATTGTTGCAGATTGATGCACACATGCATTCTCAGATGTGAACTCTTTACTGAAGGTTTTCCTCTAAGCTGAATATAGGCATCCCTGTGGTGCTTGTCATTTCACTGAATCGAGCATTTGCCACTGACAACCCAGCTGGATCCATGGTGAAGCATGTTGAAAGGTGTCACTTTGTGCTTGTGCCTTCCTAAGATGAAGATCTTGGGAAAGGAGGCAAAGGAGAAGTATGTGCGTGCATTTATTTAACTTCAAGAGGCAAATCAAGGCATTATTCATCCATCTGCAACTCCCACACTTTCCAAACAGCAGCCCAGGCCTTGCTGCCATTCATCAGCCTCGCATACGTGACGCATCTCATGGTACTTGAGCCGCATTTAGAATATCCTGAGCCAAAAGATTTCCAGTGGATTAGGCTTTGGCAATACCTCTGCCAAACCAGCTTAAAAATATAGTCCCAGGATAGGATGATCTTCAAAGCAATATATAATACTCTGTTAAGTGATACAGTTAATATTAAACTCTTTCTACAGCTAGGATTCATTTTCATATTTGTCACAGCATCCAGAACTTCAGAAATTGCGTGGCAATAGTAGAAGCATTATGTAGACCAGGCATGGGCAAACTTGGGCCCTCCAGGTGTTTTGGGCTTCAACTCTCACAATTCCTAACAGCCTCAGGCCCCTTCCTTTTCCCCCTCAGCCACTCTACTACAAAATTGGACAGCATTTTTGCTACATAGTATTGCAGAAGAGCTGGCTGAGCTTATATACGAGTAATGCTGTAACTTTGTTGACATTCTTCTTATCTGTAAACTGCAAAGGAACCAATCGAGGTCATTTATTGTTGTTCATGTTGTTGAGTGGCTTCAAGTCATTTCTGACTTATGGGAACCCTGAGGGGGTTTATGAGTATGTGACTTGCTGAAGGTCACCCATTACACATCCATTATGTTGCGTAAAATGTATATATACAGACAAAGTGAGAACAAAACCATTTTTCAGCTCTGGCTTCACTAATCCTAGTATGTTGGCTAAATATGGCTCTTTTGCTCTTAGTAGCTGAGTTGGGAGTTCAGTTTTTGTGTAGGCAGAGTATTCAAATTGGGATAGGTAGGAGATAAAAAATGATGATTCAAACTATAACATAGTAATCCCTGTGGAATATAGTAAACAATATGCGCCAGATAGTTCCATTCAGGCATGGCCAATGTTCTGTAGCTAGTAGGTCTTTGATTCAAACATTCCTATGCGTTTTAGGAAAGTTTGTTTATATCTATTTTAACTTTTGCAGTTATTGAATTTTAGGCTTTTAGATAATATTGATAGAGTACATGCAAACTGGACTTATGAAAATATGTTTTTGTTATTATTTCTAACTGCAACTATATTTTGTATTGAAAGACCAATACATTTATGCTGAAACACAATGCAGAAATGTTATAGGCAGTCCTTCTGGTGTCACCCCCTTTGATGATGCCATCCAGTGCAGTTTCTATGCCCTCCACTTCCCTAAGTGCTAATAGTTATATATTTTGTATTTGATTTGCCTTGGTGTTCTAATTCATTATTGTAGGCTGTTTTGTGGGTGGAAATCCTAAAAAGAATGGTATTACATTAAAAAAAAATAAACAAGAGGTAGGCCTCCACTTCTTAGCCTCAATCCCATTCCTGCCTGTGATGTGGAGTAATGATAATAGCCTTCCCTACAGGTTTATTGAAAAAGTTACTGAGCTAATGTGAATAAAGTGCTTTGATCACTTTGGAAACATGCACTGTATGCATCCCAGAGGTAGGAGTGCAGGCCATTGAAATGGATCAAGAAACCTGCAGAGAAAAAGGTTCCACACTCCGTAGGTTTTATGATTTTATGATAAATTGCCCACATGTTTGCAGGGTTTTCTTGCATCTATTATTGATGGCTGCAGGGGGGAAAGTACATTGTGCTCTGTTCTTGACTTTAGAAAAAGCCCCAAGGAGGAGTGGTCTGAAAATTGCACAGCACCAGAGCTTTTTTTTTTTTTTTTTACTCAGGTCAGAGCTCACATGGACATCTTCTCAGCCCACATCAGGAATCTCAGTGCTCTCCATGTAGGAATGTGAAGTGGTTTTCGCTTTGGGAGACGGTGTTAAATTACTGCACTGCTGCATGAATGAACTTTCACATTAGCCAAACTATACCATTATATGAAATTATAATCTRGAATGGTTAGCTGCAGGTTGCTTCAGTGTTTAAATATATTGTCAAAGGCTTTCATAGCTGGACTCACTGGGTTGTTGTAGATTTTTTGGGCTATATGGCCATGTTCTAGAAGCATTCCCTCCTGACGTTTTGCCTGCATCTATGGCAAGCACAACCTCTGAGGATGCTTGCCATAGATGCAGGTTAAACTTCAGGTGAGAATGCTTCTAGAACATRGCCATGTAGCCCGAAAAACCTACAACAACCCAGTGTTTTAATAAAGGGTAAAATAGCTGAATGATTTTGGTCAAGCATCTTTAGTCAAGCATATATTTTAAAAAAATCTATATTCAAACTAACTCTTAATTCAGTTTAAAGTTCATGCCAAGAACCTTTAGTTTCTCTCTTTTTCTGATCTCTCTTTTTGCCTCTTGGGCAAAAAAGCTTTAATTTCACAAAGCAGCACCAAAAGCATTTCATTAACTCTTTGCCCTTAATTTACAAGAAGCCTGGATTAGCATACGTAAACTTTTCTAAAGAAAGTCTCATCAAATTGCTTAATTTTAGAGCAGTTTCAATTTAGAACAGGAACTACTCAAAACACATGCAGACTGTCTAGCTATAATAGGTCAAAATCATTGTTGATACAATAGTCATTCTGTCTTCTACTTGATGTCACTTTGGATATTTAAAGATGGTTTATTATGTCACCCTCAGTCTTCCCTTCCCCAAGCTAAATTTGCCCAGTGCCTTGTGTCATTCCTTGTAAGACTTGGTTTTCAAACCTTTGATCTTCTTGGTCAAAATTCTCTAGACCAGTGGTTCTTAACCTTTGGGTCCCCAGGTGTTTTGGCCTACAACTCCCAGAAATCCCAACCAGTTTACCACCTATTAGGGTTTCTGGGAGTTGAATGCCAAAACATCTAGGGACCCACAGATTGAGAGCCACTGCTCTAGACACATTCCATCTTGTCAACAACATCCTTCTTGAGTGATGATACCCAGAATTGGGGACAGTGTTCCAAGTGAGGTCTGACCAAAGCAGAACAGATTGGCATTGCGGCGTCCCTTGATCTGGACACTATACACCTATAGCTGCAACTCTGAATTGCCTTAGCTTTTTGTGTGATACATTACACTTTTGACTTGTATTTAGCTTGTGGCCTACTAAAATCCCTAGGTCCTTTTCAGATGTGTTGCTTTCAAGCCATGTGTCACCCACCTGATATTTGTTGTTGTTCATTCGTTCAGTCGTCTTCGACTCTTCGTGACCTCATGGACCAGCCCACGCCAGAGCTCCCTGTTGGCCGTCTTGATATTTAAGACAATTTATATGATAATTCTAAAATTCATTATGGGAAATCATTTATATTTGTTGCAGTAGCATTTTTAGTTAAATAAGGTTTTGGACAAAAGACTTAATATTTCAAGAATGCATGCCCACATATGTACTCTTCAGCTCATCAGTTGCTTATCACTTAGTAAATAGCCATCTGTACCATAGTTACTCATGCTTAAGCCTGAAGATGCTCAGTATAATGTGTAGTAAATGTGGAAGCCTTTTTCTAAAATTGCATGGTTATACAAGTTGCTAAAAATTCCATGTTCATAGCTAATCTTCTCCTTAATTTTCTGTTTTATATCTGGTTATCCTTCCTTTTAACTGAGTTTACAGCTGCAGCAATGCAACCTTGTTTGAAATGCTTAAATAAGTGGAAATTCTGCTAATTTGATTACTGGAGCAGTCACAGTTGTTGGTGTATGCCAAGTATATTTTTACTATATTAGCACATCTGCTCACGCCTCCATTTTGTGCACATTATTTTTTCCTGTTACCCAGCATCATTACAACAAATTAAAAAGCAATCCTGGAAAAGTAACACTAATACGTCAAAAGAAAGAGACAAGACAAAAGTAAAACTTCATAAGGGGCCCACATACACTTTGCTTTTAAAGGAACAGAACATGTTTTTAAAAGAATATTGAAAGTAGAGACAGCCCCCAAGTAACAAACATCCAACTTACAAATGACAGGAAGTGAAAGAAATCTACCCCTAGGATGGGGAATTCACTTTTGGAAGAGTTATCATGGGGAAAGAGTATCTCCTCTGAAGCTTTATCACCAATCCATGTTTCCATAACAAGCCATTTTTTCAAAGTCCCTTTATCACAAGGATAGAAAGTGAAGTGGAATTTTCTAAACAAGGATACGGGTAGCAAAACAAATGCTATTCACATTTATGCCTCTGTAAGCTTCTAGGAATACCAATTCACCATCTTCTCTTGGTCTGAAAATGTAAGCAGGCAAACAAGAAGAATGGGTCAGCAAAAGGTTGCCTGACCGTAGATGGAGAAGGCTACTTTTGCCCTGATAGTTTTAGGGCCCTTCCAAACAGGACAAAATCCCAAAAAGTACTGGGATTTTAAATCCTAGTTCCTCTCAGGATTTAGGCCACATAGTGTGTCAAACCTCAGAATTTTGCAGGGTGGCGGAGGACAGATGCTCTCCTGTGCTGATCCGAGATCTGCAGGGGGAGACGGGGCACTGCCAGCCCCCCCCCCCGTCCTCTACTTCCTCTTCAATGTATGAGAGGAAGTTTTTAATGGAGGCTTCAAGCCTTTTTTCTTCTCCCTCATCCCCCAGAAGAGCCAACAGAGGGTTTTGGGGAGGAAAGGAGGATTCTTCCTTCAAGGTCTTCTGTTGGCTTTTCAAAAGAGGAGGAGAGGGAAAGAGCCTTTAGGCCTCATCTGGAGCTTTCATCAGGTAAATTCAGGGGAAATGGGGGGCAGGAAGGGAAGGCTGGCAGTGCCATTTCTATTCTCCAGGCTGCCTGAATCTGGGGAGGAGAAATGCCTGTGGAAACAAAGCTGGGATCCCAGAAGGTCATCCCATGGAGGCTCTTTCTTTGGAGGCTTTTAAATAGAGGCTGGATGGGCATCTGTTGGGGGTACTTTGAATGCAATTTCCCTGCTTCTTGGCATGGGGTTGGACTGGATGGCCCACAAAGTCTCTTCCAACTCAATGATTCTATGAGTCTGTTTCCGCAGACCCCATACCTCCAAAGATCTAGAAGGTATGGATCTTTAGAGGTATTTTAAATACCTGGATTAAACCTAGTAAATCCAATTTTAAGCATATTAGTCTAAAACATCATCTGGATGCCTCAGGCTGATTTGTTTCCCAGTTGCATTTTAGGGCTGTGTAGATGGGGCCTTAGTTAACAGTAACCAGAAAACACCCATTCACAAAGTAAACTGACTTTAGTCATTATTTCTGGCATGTAATGTAATTACACCTCAATTAGAAAAAAAATAACTTGTTACAGGTAACTACATTACATGTGACATAACTTCCTGATGACCATGGGATTATGGGAATTGTAATCCAAAAAAGTAACTGGGGAAAATTTTGGGTTTTGTAATAGGCTACACCATCAGTCTTTATGCAAAATGATAAACCAGAATTCCAGAGAAGTCCTCACATAACATGAATCAGAGGTATAGCAACAATAGAAGCAAAATGAGCGTACTGCCCCACAAATAGGAATTGTGACCCTCCTGTAATTTTCCTTCTGTTCACAAACTTTTAGTATTGCAAAGAGTGAGAGACTGAAAATCATTCACACCTACAACATGTACGTTTGCTGTGTTTGCGTTCCCTTGGTAACTTTGTCTGCCCTTTTTCTTTGAATGCTTAAGCATGCTGAAAGGGACAATGCTGCCAGTTTGAACAGCTACATCCAAGTAGAAACTCAATAATAATGGTAGTAGGGAGGAAGAGGAGGTGGAGAAGGAGGAGGATGAGAGGAAAGGTGGAGGAGGAAGAGGAGGGGGAGGCAACTGAATTTATCTCCTGACTTTTCCCTCTCAAGCAACTAAGAAATTATAAGAAAAGTCACACCTTGACTTTAGGCTCTGGTTTGCTAGGAAAATTACCAAACAAATGTAAAAGATTTCCCACTTGTTCCATGCTGCTGAAACTACACCTGCTAGAATGAAACATGGTTTCTGTGGATGAATTAGATATTGAATTTATGCTTACTAATAATAAATGTACCTCCTTGAACACAATCTTCTCATTGAAATCGAGCAATTTAGAGCGGTTTGCAGATAAGGAGACCCAATACGAGGATACCAAGATCTGAGCAAATGATGAGACCCGGTAGTAAGCCATTGAGAATCTGTGCCTGGTAAGACAAAACACTATAACCCAATGTTCCCCAATCAAAGAATCTCAACAGTTGAAGACGAAGACACCGAGGAATTTATTCAGTCCGTCCAGAAAGGACAACAGCTAGCGATACAACATTCAAAGAAGCCGGCATGTTTTGCAATAATGAAACCAACATTTTTATACAGTATAGTCTTCTGTTTTTCACATACCCGTCCAGTGGAGGCCGACTTTGCACTGTTTGGAGGAGCTGGCCTTGATGTCACAAGCAGCTGGGAGGATTCCCTCCACCTGGAGGGGAGGCGGCCCCGGCAGCCAATCTGGGAGTGTTCCCCACTTCTAATGCAGATTCCTGCTCTCCAATGGCTGACAGGGGGCAGGGTGACCAATGGAACAAAAGGAGATTCAGTTTTATGATTGGATTACTGTGTCTCAACCTCAAGACAAACAAAGAGGGGCCTTCTGGTTCCATGGGCTTCATTGTCTGTATAATGGTTCTGTGAGTCCTCAACTATCAGTCTAGTGCCCATGATGCTAGTGTCCATATAAGTATATTGTCCAGGATGATAGGATTAGATGATCCATCCTTGGGAAAGGATATGGCAATCAGGGAAAACAGTGGCAAAGCTTCCCCAAATTCCAGGAAAGATGCCTGGGTGATTGTGAGTCCTTTGCCCATGTGGTTGGCTCAATTCAAGGTCTGGTAATCCCTTGCTCAGCAAGTTCATGTGGAGATCCTGGAGTTGCTGGTTGCTTGAGTCCATTGTTGAAGTGATGACCCAGAGGACACAGGAGGAAACTTGTGTCACTATGTGTTGGTGAAAGGTTAGCAAGCTGGCTTCATACACCAAAGATTTATATATAAAATTATAAAGCATAAAAATATTAAACACACACATAAGGGTCCTGGCATCCGCCAAATAGCAGATCCTAGGGGCAGCAGTTGCCAGGGATTTTGAGGTTTGGGGTTGACCCAGAGGTTGGGGATTCATGCAAGGGGCTTTATAGGGAAGGCAGGGAACCTTGGCCAGGGATGATGAGGTCATGAAACCCTAGTTCAGGGATGATGGGGTATGTAAAGACACAAACCGGCCGCCGTGGCAAAGAGAAAGGAAAAAGCAAGTCAAGAAAGATACAGAGAGGCAAGCATAGGTTAAAAGGATACTTTTTTTTATTAGAGAATAGTTTTACAAATTGAGGGAGAAAGGGGAGCTGGCTCTGCTGCACTGGCAATTTATCCAATCCATAATTTTCCACCGGGGAAGGGGGGGGGTTGGCTCGACATCATCATTTGATGGGTTTGGGATTGGATTACCAAAGTGCATGTTTTTTTATTCACTTCTCAAAAGACATATCAAGCTCTCTAGTTCCACTGAGAGTTCATAGTCATGACAGTTGCCCTGTTGCAAAGCTTAGTTAAATGAGAGTAAGCCGCAGTAAACATGCTGTGTCTTGCTTTTGAGTTTAAAAAAACTCGCAGGATCAAGCTGTACTTGTCTCCCACAAAGAACCTAAACAACCTATCTGCTCATCTAGTTTGTTGCCATGAGAACCAAAAATAACTTAATTTGGGGGTTCTTTCTTGCAAGGCATGTTTTAAATATGCATGCATCCTGCTGAGAAGTGTTGTTTTTATGGATTAATTCATAGTTTTCTTTTGTATTAAAGTGACAGAACCATTGATTAAAGACTAAAGTATGGTAATTATTTGCCTTCCTTTTAACTAAAAGACAGAGCAGGTTTTATATTGAAAAAATCTGCATGTGAAATAGCACATATGCCAATGCTCATTAATAGGTGAAAGGATTTATGCAAAACTGGATATCTCAGGAATCTCAAGGAAGTTTCTAGTTTCCACAAATGTGTAAATATGGGGATTATGTTTATTGTTCTGCCAAGAATTCAGAAAGCTGTTTTGTTTAAATTAAAGGGGATAGCGTTAAATAAAAGGGGGAAAGTGTCTGAACTGTGACTTGAATTGTGTCACCCCAGTGCCATCTGGATGTTTCTATGTAAAATTTCAACACGCTGCTTGTCCTGATGGTGTGAAAATTACACATCACACAAGATGCAGAATGGCCCCCATAGAACAGCATCCTGTTTACTGAAATATGGAGGCAGAACTTGCATTCCATGTGGAATCTTTTTATTTGGCATTGCACAACAGATGTATCCAACTAATGATAATGGAAACAGAAGTCTGTATCAGAGCACATGCCGATGAACACTGGCCAGTGTGCATGTGACCTGCGATGGGCCAATGCTCATTCTGTATAGCGAGACCTGTTGCTTACTACAAAGCATGCAGACACCCAATGTGAAATATGTAACCGAGACACATTACAATGGCACAAAGAGGTGTCAAGCCATGCACATGTAGCAACAATCCATATAAGTTACACTGTTTACCACAAATAGACTGTTTAACAAAAAGAAATTAAAACTCCATTATAGCAGTTATTTTATGTTATTGTGAGGTTCACCCACTTCTCCCACCACTATGGCATCAAAGGTGGAACCCTTCTAAATACCTTCATGGTTCTTGGGCAAGACTTTGGAGCTCTTCACATGGGTTTTTTTGCCCCCATTTTTCCAGTTGTTGACAGGACCTGCTGAGTGTCTTCAGATGATGTTGGCTTGGCCCCTCCCACATTCTCCTGAAGTGGAGGGGAAGCGTCACAAGCATCATAAGGGAGCTACCTACACTTTCCTCTCCTGTTTCCCATATGATGGGAAAAAGGGCAATGGGGCAATACACGTTGCCACTTTTTGCCCAACTAATGGCAACAGGGCGCCAATGCACCTTGTCCCATCCCCACCATATGATAGTGAAAAGAGGGAGGGTGCCCAAGACACTACAAGGTGTCCCAGGTGCCTTTCCTTTCCACAGCGACTGCCGGCAAAATTGCACAGCCCCAGGGGCTGTGTAAAGAGGTCCTTTGTCTAATCCACTGGACACGAACAACCTTGAATGACATGGTGTGTCTGAGCTCAGTCATTCCAACATCTCTTACATAGTGATCTGACAGGTACAAATATATAATGCAAAAATAATCTATTAAGCAGAAATTCAGCATAAAATGTATACTACCCATTTAACACATCTAAGGACCTTATAACATTGGGATATAATCTGTTTCTGATACTCTTTGAACGTGATGCCAAATATGTCCTATCATATGACATTTGTCCCATTCTATCAGTAATGTCAGAATCCATCTGCAAAACATCGCAGAAATGGAGTAATTGCACACAGGATTCTAGTTGTGATTTTATACATCGCTGAGGCACTGTCTTTACATGTGATCAGAAAATCAGTATGAATCCCCTCAACTAACATCTTGTTGGAATGGTAGTTTGATACTTTCAGGCTACATTACTGTTCAATATTGGGGGAGGGATTAAAAAGTGACATAGGGAGGCATTCAAACGGATTGAAAAAGCCAGCCTTCCATGGTGTGATGAGTTAAGGTGCTGTATTTTCAAATTGTAATAATCGGGTGTGATGGGGAGACAGCAGACTATGCATCCTGTCTGAATACAATATGCATCCAGTCCTTAAAAAATAATGGGTTCATACTGATGTAAATGGATTATAGTCCTAAATCATGCTTGAACCCAACACATGAACTTACATCTTTTTCATATTCCTAACTCCCATCTCTAATCCCTAATCCTAACTGAGCCTAACTAATCTCTGTCTCATATCTGGAGTAACTCTCCTAACTCATATTCCTTACACACCACCTCTTTAAAATCCTAGTCAAACATCCAGCTAGTGGCTTCCAACATCCCATACTCCACCCCCTCCAAACAGATTACTTCTTTCATTACTCTGTTTTAATTATTCTAATAAACACAATATTTTTCATGTAAGTCCAGAACATCACAGCCACACTGCAGCAAAATTGTATCTTGGTTCTAGCATCCTAGTATTATTCCAGTGGCTGCTTCCAAGGTATCACTCCTCACTCATATCAAAGACTACAGAGGTGGTCGAGTTATGGTGAATATATGCAAGGAAGAAACAAGGGCAGAGATGTGGCTCACATATCAGCCGTCAATGCTGTTCATGTAGCCTTCATTGCCTCCATTTGTGACTGCAAGGACCAAAACCACAGTATTGAAATCGACAATACTACTGCAGTCAGTTTCAGCTTTTCTTGTGGGGACATGAGAGAAGCCTCCCATGGGATGGTAAAACATCCAGGTGTCCTCTAGGCAACGTCCTTGCAGATGGCCAATTCTCTCACACCAGAAGCGACTTGCAGTTTCTCAAGTCACTCCTCCCATGAAAAAAAAATCAACAAACTGCATTGCTGAAAAATTGAAATGGAATATTATGGAACCTGCAAGTTTTTGCCTTTGCTTCTGGAAAAAAAGGGAAATTTAGTTGGCAGGGTTCTATGGCACAAGAAAATGACCAGCTACCATAGACAGTCATTGTAGTTTCCATTGGAATTTTACAGCAATTGTAGAAGCCCCCACAGAAGCAAATGCATTGGCATTGTGGGCCCCAGTGCTATAAAGTTGCCCACATTTGCATGGTATCCTGCAGAGAATGGTGAAAGTGTATAAGCTAGCCATTTTTGTCAGTGGGTTTATGGAGCTGGGCAATTTAAATCAGAATTGTGGTAGGATGTCAGTTGTATTCTCATTGTGTCTATACAGACATAATTGACTAAAGAAATTGAAGGATAGATTCCCCCATAGTCATTCCGTTCCTCCATAGTCACGTTGGATAACTACAATGTTATTATTCTTTGGAAATACCAAGCATACATTTGGCAGATCCCCAAAATCCCAACTGCGAATTTATTGAAGGGTTGATTCAGAATAGTAAAGGTCAATCTCTGTGAAATGCCACTTTCTTGGCAATTCTTGAAGAGCATGCTTTGGTTTCATTTTGATCTGTCCCCAAGAGATATTTCTGTTTAGCTTTCAGCTCCTTCTATTGAACATTTATTTAGTACTTGTATGTGCTATACAAAAATAAGTTAATCCCTGATAGAGAGGGTTTACAGCCCACAGGATTTTGCAGACAAATACAAAATACATTAACCCATACAATGGAAAAGCCTGATATAAATGCTACCAGGGGTGCATTCTTGTAAGAAACAAAGCCAATCTGTGCTTTCATTTATCAAAGTAAGAAGAAAGCACATGTACTGTCTGCCATAACATGCATTTTTATTTTGCCTTGTTTGTTGATCATGATACCTTTTGTTAAGCTCTTCCAAGAATTTCAGTGATGAGTTGCTACTATGATGTTTTTTCTATGACACATACTTGACATATGGTTCTGAAAGTCTGCAAATGTTCATAGTATTCCTGGTTGATGAACTTGAAATGTATGTCTGTGGAGGCTGATTAGTTTTTTCACGTTTCTCATAGCCTACCTCCCTTAACCTGCCCTGTATCCCTCCATAGTACAATTTATGATATTTTCCAGTGTCCATAAAACCTTGGTTCCCTAAAATCCTTTCGGATTGGTTGTTTACTTCTTCCATGTCTGCCATATCACATTGCCTTCAAAAGTACAGGTGTATGCATGTTGAGCTATCTTGCTACATGTATGCATTTTTGTTCAATGTATTTTGTTACTGCATTTATGTTATGTAACACACCAGCTTTTCAATTTCTTACACAAACAAATGCATCCTAGATCTTCAGAGATAAATTGAAAGTGGCCTTATGAGTTTATGCAATTTTTGCATCTGCATTGAAGAAACTACATAAAGGTCAAACAGTATGAATCAGTAGCTTGCATAGGGAGCTAACTAGTAGTTTTATGTTGATGCTGCTGATAGTTTTAATACTTGCACAGAAATAGAAAATGTAGTTGCCCCAGCAACGAAGTTAATCAGCAATCTCCAATGAAAATCTAATGCGCTGTCAAGTCTACCATGGATAACCACTTTTCAAGATGTTCCTATGACACCATTGGGAGGACCCTCTTGTGTGGCACATGGAGAACTGACTTCCTTTATAAATATTGTATTTTCTAGATCTTAACTGCAATTATAGAGAAGCTGGGAAGATCAAGATCAAGTCATAGTTTGAAAATAGTATTTTTGTGGACTAAAATTTATAGAACCTGTACAGGTCCAGTATAACAAACAGACCCAGTCCTATGTATTGTCGAAATCTTTCATGGCTGGAATCACTGGGTTGTTGTAGGTTTTTCAGGCTATACAGCCATGTTCTAAAAGCATTCTCTCCTGACATTTCTCCTGCACCTATGGCAAGCATCCTCAGAGGTTGTGAGGTCTGTTGGAACTAGGAAAATTGGGTTTATATATCTGTGGAATGTCCAGGGTGGGAGAAAGAACTCTTGTCTGTTGGAGCGAGGTGTGAATGTTTCAATAGGCCATCTTGATTAGCATTTGATGGCCTGGCAGTTTTTTGGTGTGGCTGGTTAGTGCCTGGGGGAATCTTTACAGGCCAATGGATACTCCACTTCAGACATGTAGAGAACAACCCAGACACAGTTCTGCTGTCCAGCACAGGTCTTTGCATAAATCATAGTCATTGGTATCTGAGGCTAAGAGTGTGTGACTGTTAAGGGTCATCTAGTGTGTTTCCATACATGGCAGGGTAGGGTGTTGAACACCGATCTCCAGAGTCCTTGTTCAGTTCCCAAACCATTATATCACACTAGCTGTTTTTTGCTGAAATAGTATATTTCTATATACTTGTAGTTGCTTAAATGGTAATTGCTCACTTTTTTTTTTTGCTAAATTACTTTCCCAAAATTAGCAAGTGCATTAGATTGGTATAATATGTTAAGCTTAGTGCAGAGCCAAAGTAAAAGGGGAAGCTACTTCAGGAGCACCTGGAGCTCCTATTTCAAGGACGGCACCACTCATTTCATTGCCATGGTTCAATGCTATGTATTGCAGGGGTTTGTAGTTTGGAGAGGCATCAGAATTCTTTGCCAGCCCCCGTGATCCCAAACTACAATCCCCATCACCCTATAGCATTGAGCCAGAGCAATTAAAGTGGATTCATTCTGCAACATAGATGCATCACAAGGTTTTCTTTTCCATTGCTGAAAGCTTTGGTGCTCTAACACTTTTGTTTTTAAAGAAAGAATTATAAGCATTCAGCTACTGAAATGAACATCTTTTTGGCCAAGTTATAAAGAGTGCACTTTTGTCTTTTTCCCACTGCATAACATTACATTTGGCAACAAAACGCTTTTTGGGTTCAGGGTTTTGAAACTTGAGCTGCGTATTAGATTCAATTGTACCTTAGACTCAAATAAATATGATACTTCACTCAGGATATAATTTCAGCCAGCGTATTCACTTGGAGCTATCCAAGGTCCTGTTTACATTGCCTTTTGTATAATACATATTTTTGCCTTGACTTCATTTAAACTTGCTTCATCTCCTCTATCTCCCCTTGCCTGCCATAGATAGACTTTAACTACGTATTTTGAGTGGACTAAATATTTAGTCTGATTGTGTTTATATTGATTTCATTTTAGCTACCTTAAGAAGACTTTGGCAAGTGGATCCTACTGTACATTGCCTTTGCCTACCTAGGCCAAACTCCAGCAGACCCCACCACATCAGTCTTAAGAGAACATAGAATGGGGCAGTCTGTTTTATAGAGGGAGGAGAGGAGGTGGGGTAAATTGCACTTGAAGTAAAGGGTGACTAAGAAACAGAGTCTAGAAAGTGGCTTCCAAAATAGAGTTTTGATTACAATTGATTTAGAAATGAATTTATAGAGATTAGCAGACTGTGAATATCTTCAAGAGAACACAGATGACCATAGTCCCACACCTGGTAAAAGGTAAAGTTCTATCAGATGGACCTTGTTTGGTCTCCCTTTGTTTACGTGGAGAATTCATCTTTCTCTTTTGAGTCCCATATACTTGTATATGTTGATTTGGTTGTAAATGTATGTATATTGTTATTTCTGATTTATGGCAACCAAAATGTAACTCCTTCATAGGGTTTTCTTGGCAAGATTTGTTCAGTGATACTTTGCCTTTGCTTGTCTTGAGTTGTTGTCCAAACCTCAAATCATTGCACCACATTGGCTCTCTCTGTGTATATGTATGCACATGCAACTCCTAATGGTTAGTTTTTGAGCAATCATGTATCTAGTCAGAAGTAAGTTCCACAAAGTTCGATGGAGATTACATACATGGGTATATTATCACAGGCTTCTTGGAATACTTTAGAATAAAATTGGCAAATGATCATATTGGAGACTGTGACTAGGTACCTAGAGTTGACAGTCATATTTTATAATCCACTGGGTTAAAAGGAATTTGGATAAAGTAGAATAAGTAAACAATTTGATTAGCCTTTTGGTCCCATTCCCTACCATAGTCTGTACAATATACAGAAATATATGAAAATCAAGTAGTACTATTTTGATCCTAAAGAAAATAAATATTTATATAGAAATCTTTGTTGATGGTTTTCATTTACTATTCCTGCCAAAACAAGAGGTCTACAGCCATCAAAACAAAAGAGTAATCTTTTTCCTCTGTATACTTATAGTAAAGTGAGCAGAAAGTTTGCCGCTCTCACTGTATGGCCTCATATGGTATTCTGATTTGTGCAAGATCCAATATTCGTCTTAGACATTAATCTTGTGCTGACATAAAGTATTGCTGAATGAAGTTGCAGATAAGCACAACCATTTTTCACTCCAACTCTTGCCTATTACTGTTTCTGGTTCACTTATGTCACCTCCTCTACATTTTAGTGTCACCTCTGACGTTTCCAAGAATACTGTCATAAATCCAGACTGAGATTGTGGAGCTTTGGTCTGAGTCAGAAAGGGGCTATATCTTATGTTCTTATTTAAATCTCCAATCCAAAAGCATGAAACAGAACCTCCAACCTCTGCACCACTGTGGTGGCACAGTGGGTTAAACCCCTGTGCCGGAAGAACTGAAAACCGACAGGTCGCAGGTTCAAATCCAGAGAGAGGCAGATGAGCTCCCTCTATCAGGTCCAGCTCCTCATGTGGGGACATGAGAGAAGTCTCCCACAAGGATGATAAAACATCAAATCATCCAGGCGTCCCGTGGGCAACGTCCTTGCAGACGGCCAATTCTCTCACACCAGAAGTGACTTGCAGTTTCTCAGGTCAGTCCTGACACAAAAAAACAAACAAACAAAAAAACAAAAAAACCTCTGCATATTTTGAAATCATATTTAACCTGCAATATGGCTAACACTTTGAACAAATATGTGGAATATGATTGGGTGTACGTAAGCATTCATAATCTTCCAATGAGCCAAATATTTGGTGTCTGTAATTCTGAGAGCCAACATCTGAAGATGTATTGTAAAATTTTAGCATGGCAGAACTATTCTCTTCCATCTTGCAGGACTCACTTTCCCTCTGTAGGAACTGCTCTTCTCTCTCTTCTGCAGCCATTTGTGGTTGTTGAAGAGCAGATGATATCTGAAAAGCAGGGGAAACTATGTACATGTATATAGACTCCCAATGAAGACATCAGCTTCTGGGATCTCCAGAGAAGCCCTACACTGTCTGGAGCATGAGTTCTTTACTGTACATTTGGCTACAGCCACATAGCCAGAGCATTCTTAGCAATTCCTCATCTTCCATCAGCTTCTAAATGGCCATATAGAAGAAGGGGCATTAAAAAGATGAGGTTTCAGGTGGAGTTGGTTGGTGGGGTAAGAAGAGTGGAGAACTAGGACCTCTAAAATAACCTTCACTGCAACCCCCTCCCTACACACATACCTGGGCATAAATTGGACTTACACATGTGTATGTTAGTAATAGGACAAGAGGGCTAGAGAGATTGTTGGATATGATTATTTGGAAATTTCAGGGAATGAGGGTTTCATCCATTGGGCAGAGAAAGTGTTCACATCTCTGTTTATTAAGGTATTTGACACCAAACTATTAATTCCTTACTTTTACCCATCAGATGTTTGCAGTGCTGCAAGTGCAAGTCACTTGTTGGCTACCAGATACTGAATGTAAATACATCAGTATTCATTTTCACTGCATATCAGTTGTCAAATGGAAAGATGTTGGCTGCTATCTAAAAAGAACAGTAAACATAAAAAGTGTTCAAATATATTCCAAATATTATTATACTAAGAAAAAAAGAGTGAATGTTTGTTGCATAAGTCTTCAAGGGGAGAATGGAAGCAGGAGAGAAGAAATAATACATTTTAGTCCTAATCTGAGTTTCTCTGGGAGAAAAAACATTTTCCTTGCTTCATGATTTTACCTCAGTGAAATGCACTTCACCACAGTCTCCCATTTCATCTTAAATGGAAAAAGTGATTCTAGCCTGCATCAATAGGATTACAGTGTCCATATTGGGGAAAATAATAGTACCAAGCTTGTAACTCTATCAAAAAAGAGATTAGATTAGTCTGGCATGACTTGTTTTTTAGAAACCCATGGTGCCTTTTTAGCGATCCTTTCCAAGTGATTACAGGCTGTCTGCTTAATGATCTGCTTTAGAATCTTTCCTGGTATTGATGTCAAACTGACTGGATGGTTATTGTTTGTGTCCTCCCCGCCCCCCTTTTTTTAGAAGATGGGGGAAAAAAATGCCCTTGTCCAGTTTGCTCAGACTTCCACTATTTTCAAGGTATTCTGGAAGATTATTGTCTGTGGTCCTGAAATTACTTTTGGCAGCTCTTTTCATGCCTCCATACATATAATGGTTCTTTTCTCTGAAATAGGTTACACCCTTCCTTTGCTACATTCCAGTCGTGAGACACATTCCACCAGGTTTCATTGATGGCTATTATATCATATTTGTTTTGTTGTATTAAAACGAGCATAGAGTATCACCTGTCACATACATCTGGCCAGCACTATACTGAGCCAACTCCATTGTTGTTGTGGTAGTTGTCAGCTGTCCCTTTTAGGACAATATCAGTGTGAATATTGAAGTTCCCCAGAACCACCTTTGAGACCATGTCAGATGTTCAGACTGAACAGTGTAGCAGCAACATCCTAGGCAGTCTTTTGAACAGTACATCAACAGCAACCTGGTTTGGTCTCTGTAGTCCAGCACTGAGTAAAATCCTCTAAACTGATGCAAGGAAGAGTAGTTTCCCAGGGATCACTTCCTGGCTGTACTAGTACTCCATTTGTTTGTGTTTGTTTGTTTCTAGAATTTACTGCATTTCAACCCTAATCCCCCCTCCCCCGACTCTAAAAAAAATAGTCTTTAGATGATTAACATATGCTCTAAAATTGTTCCAGTCTAAATCTCTGCATATGTTCAGTGAAAACAAGGAGAGGGTGAAGAAGAAACCATTATTATTTCTAGTGGTCATGCATTAAGTCTGAAGATCTCAATAAAATGGAAGTTATTGGAAGGCAGATCTCTTCATCATGTGTATGATTTTACAAGCATGGTTTCCATTTGAGTACACAGAGGCTGGTCCACAGCCAGCTGGCACAGTCCTGCCTTCATCTCCATATGTTCACTCAACACAGAAAGGTGAAGAACATTTTCATTACCTGAAAGAGAGGGAGATATTCTTGAAACCCTGTGAAAAACAGTGCTGTTACTACAACTAGGAAAGCCACAACATATAAGCAATGAAGTTAACTGTATGTCTTTTTTTCATTATTTATGTCATTCTCTGATAAACCTCAAGCCAATTCGTCATTAATATCATAATCAATATTCAAAAAAATTCCAAAAATGGTGTCAAGACGGTTTACAATTTAAAACTATAACATAGCTAAAGCATACAACTTTAACACTGAAATAGAATAAAAATAATCAAGATACTAGAACTGATTATAACACACACAAAAAGAATAGTAGCAGTAAAAATATTTCAATAGAAACAAGATAGTACCCTCCAAAGATCTTTCTTTTAAAATCTTCATTTCTAAGTGTGTCCTAATAAAAAGCCAACAGAAGGAGAGGAAGAAAAGTGCAATTCCAGTCTCCTTGAATGGAAAGTGAGTTCTAGAGCTGAGGGGCAGCCACTGAAAAAGTCCTATTTTGTATTCTATCAGTTGTACCTGCAAATGTGGTGAGACTACAAGACACCCTTTCTTGAGGATCCCAGGGCCCAGGCAGATTCACATAGAGCAGGCATGGGCAAACTTCAGCCCTCCAGATGTTTTGAACTTCAACTCCCAGAAATCCCAGCCAGATTACTGGCTGTTAAGAATTGTGGGAGTTGAAGTCCAAGACACCTGAAGGACCAAAGTTTGCCCATGCCTGATATAGAGGGATACAGTTGTTATTGGGCCACAATACATCCCCCCTGCCTAGATTTCTAGTTCACAAAGGGCTCAGAAATAAATATATGATTTTTCTGTACAGAATAAAATGTTTAAAAAATGTTTAAAAACTCGGGTGATATAAAAAGAAGAGCAGGTTATTTGCAGAGGGGAGCTCCTAAAAAGGGGGTTGTGGAACCAAGCTTTCCAACAAGGGGGGACGTGAACTCCAGTGACAGAAGAGTTGAGGGGAGCGGTAATGTAAAGTTATGTTACCTACTTACCAAAAGCACAGCAGAAGAGCCAGGTTTTAAGGTTCTTTTTTAAGATTTCTAGGGTAGAATCCTTTCCAGACTTGTGCAAGTTCAAAGGATCAGCAAATCAAGACCAAACCACCAGCAGCTGTAAACCCTCAAACTTTATCATTTCTAACCCTTTAATAAATTGTATTTATTTTTCATGACCTTTTTGGTAACTTGAATCCTCAGTGTACTGTATCTATCTCTTGTATATAAAATGTATAAACTGCTTTATAAAAAATCAAGACATAGTCCAGAGACAGTAAACTCTCCATGACCCATCAAAGATAATCTCCTGAGAACAGGGCAAACCGCTCTGATTGTTTCTAAAGCCAGGCAATCATTGGATCCATTGTTTAGGCGATTTCCAGTGTCAGCCCAAATAAACCCAAAACTGTTTGTCTAACTATATGGTTCACTTGAAGCTGAGAGATTGCTGCCCACAGAAACAGAAGCTCAGAGAATGTGCATTCGTTAAACCTTTTGTATTGACATCCAAGCTCTTGATTACCCAGGATCAGCACCTTGGTCCCTTGAGTCTTGCACCTTTGCTTCTTAATATCCATATCTTTGTTTGGCATGGATCTGGACATTTGTGCTAATCAAAAGCTCATCAACATATATTTATCATTTGTTTTCCCCTGTCAGGGGGGTATCTCTGCAGCTGATTGGTCAGAGCTATCCTTGGCTGCCATTCTCCCAGCCAACCCCGGCAAATATCCTAGCCTGTCTTTTTTTCAGCCCATTAGAGGAGGGAGCAGGAAGTCTGAATAGCTGTCAGAACTGTATAAGATATCTTGTATTTCTCTGTATGTTTATGTTGTACTTGCATCCTTTTTGGCCAAATCATAATAAACATCTGTGGCTTGTCTTCAAACTGGTGAGTTGGTTCCTCTGTTCTGGCCTATCTAGTTTAGCATATGCTCGGCAGGCACAGAATCTCTAGCTGCAGTCCTAACTAAAGCACTATACAGTCTATAAGATAGCCTGGGCCTAAACCAAATAGAGCTTTGTAGATTATAATCAGTATTTTGAATTTTGCCCAGAAAAAGGCTGACATACATTGGAGCTGTAGTTGTTACAACAGCAATTCCACAGATCGCCAGTCTGTTTCCAAGCACAAATAGGATGTTTTCCCCTCTCCCTCTCAAAAAAAGATAAGAGATATAAAAGAAAGACCACTCTCAACATTCACAAGTTTCTCTTTCACAGATTTTATTACTCACTCAGTCTTTCTGCTGTCCTTCCATCTGTCCCATATGTTCTGCCAACAGTGCCAGCCTCTCACTCCAGTTATCAAATTCCCATCATTGAGACTCAGCCAGAGTTTAAACTCCTTTCCTGGGTAAGGAGTTTAACATCTGGCAACAGAAAGAGTAAAATGAGGAGATGGATTAGTGAGAAAGGGCTTTAAACTTTGGCCAAGTCTTCATGATGGGAAGATGGGAAAGGGGTTGAAAGACTAGGACTGTTAGTGGGAAAGAAGTCTGTAGCATGCTTGTTTGGAAGGGGCTTATGATATCTACAGTTTGCTTCCACTTCTATTCTGGGTCCCTAATCTTGGCAAATATGGGGAGGCCAACTGTATAAGAAAAATAATGAGTAGTGCAACAAATTAGTAAATCACATTTCCAGCAATTGCAATGCCAGCAAATAACAGCAAAAAGTTACTTTTCAAATACAGTGTTGAACACCTGCAGTTGTTTACTTAAAAAACTTTCCAAGTTTTGGCTGTTCCCACTCAGATTTCTATCTGGGTGAACAAAGCATAATGCAGTTCTTAATTAATTAATTGCACCATTTCTACCCCACCTTTCTCAACCTCAGAGGGGTTTCAAGGCAGGTTATGTATTGGAGAGAGAACAAGAGCAAACGCTTCTCCTGATACTCCTGCTTGTTTGCAAATGAAACAACATAAATGGTCAAGCCCTATCTCAAGGTGCATGCTGTAGTGGCTAGAGCAGAGCTTTTCAAACATTTCATGTAAGTGACACACTTTTTAGACATGCATCATTTTGTGACACAGTCATTCAGCTTTACTAGAAACCAGGATTTAAATCAATCCCTTGTAAGAGATACAGGCAGACACAGATTGTACTACTAAAATATATGGGGCACAAAATACCTCATTAAAACCTTTCATTAATAATTTTTAACTACAAATTGCAGCTGACACACTAATGCAGTGGTTCTCAACCTATGGGTCCCCAGGTGTTTTGGCCTACAACTCCCAGAAATCCCATTTTACCAGCTGTTAGGATTTCTGGGAGTTGAAGGCCAAAACATCTGGGGACCCAAAGGTTGATAACCTTCACTAATGTGTCTCAACACACAGTTTGAAAGGCTCTGGCTAGATCAGTGGTTTTCAACCTGTCAGTCCCCAGATGTTTTGACCTTCAACTCCCAGAAATCCTAACACCTGGTAAAATGGTTGGGATTTCTGGGAGTTGTAGGCCAAAACACCTGGGGACCCACAGGTTGAGAACCACTGGGTTAGAGTGTTAGATTAATCTAGGTTCAGATTCTCATATGGAGATGATGTTCAGAGTGACTATGAACTTGTGGTAGTTTTCTCCATAGAAGTGGGGCAGTTTGTACTTTAGTTAGACCCAACCTTAAAGAAGGAGCTATCCAAAGTTCTGACTATTTGGAAGTTGGGGGATCAGTACTTTGTATAGTTACTTTAAAGTTAATATTAGAACCTGGAACAAATTCATTACTCCACTCGGGCAAAATATATCAGCTGACATTGCTTTTAAGCCAATCATTGTTTCTCAGCCTAACTTTCCAGGCAAAGTTGTTTTATAATTAATAATCCTGAGTAGGACCATGTATATATGCCATTGATCTCTTCAGAGAAAAGGCAGCTTATAGCTACTACAAACAAATGAATACAGTGCAGTATAGAGCAACTATTATAAGAAGATCCCTGGGATATGTGGGATCTAATATATAGTTGAGAAAAATGTTTTGTTCATAAATCCAAGATCATATGTGCAAGAATCTAGGCATATTTAGGAATATGACTTCAATCAAACACGTGCCTTGTTTGTGTGGAGGTTGGACCACCTGCTGAATGCTCTGCATTAATAACCAGGGAGCTTCTGTTATTTGGAGAGAACAAGTAAGTGCAGAGAAAAGGAAAAGATGGGAAAAGATGACTATCACCTGTGATTTCCCAGAACCCCATCCATGAAATGTAACTCACAGGTAATAACTGGGTAAATGTATATCTCCCTGTGGATATTGCTTTGAATATTTTTGTAGCAAGTAGTCTTGCCTGTTTTCCTGCCCACGCAAATGTCAAAATTAGTTCCTGCTGGATGTAGAGTATATTCATGTTTACCTGAAACCAGAGCAATAAATGAGAGTAGAAACTTTGCAAGAGGTTTACATGAATGCTAACACGTCCACAATATTTCCAGTCCAAATGAATATATCAGTTTGTGGTTTGTTCCCTAACTTTAAACCAGTTATGATTGTGCTATGCTATGTACATGTTTAGAAATGGAAATTCTTCACCATTATCCAGAAAAGGAGAGCTACATATAAAGTAAAGTGTATTCCTTGATGTATATAGATGGGTGTTTTGATCACCCTTTACTATCCACAATGTGATGTTCTTCTGATTTCCATCACCTTGCTCAATATGTTTGGTGATGTGGATAAGGGTCAAGAGGTTCACGAGTGAAGCCAGATCATGTTCCTGGAAGGCATTGCACAGCCTGTGTCCATGTACAGATAGTCCCCAAGTTACAAATAAGTACTTTGTTCTTAAGTTGAATTCATTTGTAAGTTGGAATAGGTACATTTTAGGTGTGATTCCAGCCAAAATATGTATATATGAATGATAGATTTTGGAATACCTGCATATACATAATGAGATACCTTAGAGAATGAACCTATATCTAAACACAAAATTCATGTATGCTTTGTAAATTTTGCATGTAGCCTGAAAGTAATTTTTCACACAATATTTTAAATAATTTTGTGCCTGAATCAAATTCTGTGTATACTGAACCATCAGAAAGCGAAGGACTTACTATCTCATGTGGACAATTTTGTATCGTGAAGTATTTCCAGTTTTGGATTCCAGATAAAGGATGCTCAATCTGAGGATTTATAGTACTGTATATAGCCATGGCAGTTAAAGTGACATCAGATGCTACAATTATTTAGTGTGAAAGAAACCTACAATTACCAGGGAGTTTTTTTTTTATCTTAAAAAGTAAATTCTTGAAGAAATCTAGGCCATTGCCCCTTAAAATGTTTCTTGTGAGTCAGAATACATTGGACTGTAATATATTGTTTTTAAAGCACAATTGAAGTCTCCTTGCTGCTTTGTTTGTTATGCTTCTGCCTCTCATCCTTTTCTGCCACATTAATTCCAAACCATGCAGATTATGTTTTTTCAAAAATAAAACCCTGACTTTATAAGCTCCAATGGAGCATTAGAAACAATTTCACTAAGAAAAGCCCACATTGTATTCCACCAAAGCAGTGTGTAGGTTACCTCTATTTCACAAAAGCTTGAATTGTTTAGATATCTGTTCTAAAGCTGAAAATTATGAGAGCTTCAAGAGGGTTTGGGTAAAACTGCAACTGGAAAGTTTATAGGAATAAACACAGCAGTAATGCTTGCAAGACTACATTGGGTACTTCTGTCCAGATTACAAAGAAAAACTCTCAGCATTTTTGTCCTTTTGAAGTAACCTGCTTGAACAGGTTCCAACAAAAGGGAAACATCATGGTGCAATAATCTTAGGAAAAGGTTGAAAATTATATTCTCCAGTAATATCTAGATGGCTTAATCATGGCTGAAAGTACTAAAGGAAAATTATAACAATCTCTCCTGAGTTTATAAATGGGTTGTAATTAATCAGCAGCTTGTAATCCGTCCACTTTTTCTACACTTATTTATTTAAATGGCCTGAATTCTACATGCATTTCTTAGTCAGGAAACTATGTTGGCTGCATTGCTAAGAAGCTCCTCCAGCTCATTCCAACCCATCCTCAATTTTCACTTAGCAGGCAGCAGCCACTGTGAGCAGCAAGGGTCTATGCTCCTGTTAGAATGCAGTGGACTGATGTGTCCATCTCTCTCCCATCAGCTATTTCCTGTAAAATAATCAGAAGCATGGTCTCTGCTGTAATTTCCCCTTGCACCACAGACCACAGGAGGAATTACAATAGAGATCCTGCAGGAACAGGTTGAAAAGGTTGATCTGCTGCATCTTGATCTACTTGCAGCACCTCCTGCCCAGCAAATCAGAATTGGGAGGGCTTTTACAATCTCTACATATTCCTTACACGATTGAATATGTTGTAATCATGAATGGGAATCAGTGAGGAATGCATAACTCTGGATTACACATTCATAACTATGATAATGAATTCTGTCCAGTGATTGTATACTACCCAACTGGCAATATCATCAAGGGAGTTTTGAATTACAAAAAGAAAATGGATAAAAATAATAAATTTAACAATTAAAAATAGCCCAAAAGGTATAAAATACTAAAATATTAGAATACAAGGGAATAAAACATAGCAATAATAATAATAATAATAATAATAATTTTATTTTTGTACCCCACCTCCATCTCCCTAAAGGGACTTGCAGTGGCTTACAGGGGGACAAGCCCAATCAACATATTTAATATATAACACATTAAAAATTCATAAAACAGCAAAAAGCAATATAAAACAACAATGGCATAACACAATATAAAAACAACCATCAAACAGACAACCAGTAGCCTGAAATAGCAATACAGTTCTGGGCTCTGGCAGGTGGCCGATACAATCAGTTGTGAGGAAGGGCTGATAGATAAAGTGCAAGTCCCAGATGACAAAAATTGGGGATAAAGGACAACATAAGGCGAAATACTATATCTCTGAGCAGGAGGCAGTAGTAAAGTGAAGGGATTGGAATTTGGGTCATAACTGGGAGCCAAAATTTTCTGGGGAATGAAATAAAAATGAAGGTAGAAACACACCAACTACGTCACTAGTTTATTACCAGTGATTTATCACCAAGGCCTGTTTGTTGCTGTGTTTAAAAATGCACACCTTACAAGCCGCATTACAACATAAAAACAATTTTATTAAAAGTAGAATTGGCAGGTGGTTCAGTAACTCAATTCCTTTCATAAGCATCTTGCTTACCCTTAACAAAAGATAAAAAATCATTTTGAGAAAGGAAAACAAAATGTCTCATAACACCATCAAGATTTGGAAAATTACTATAGTACATACTACCGTGGAATGTAATCCATTTCGTCAAATCCATGAATTGCTATCCAATATTACACTGAACTGAGTGGCTGCTTCCAATCACTGTGTGACTTGGGCCAGTAGGCTAGTGCATTACACAAACGATTGCAATTTTCCAGGGTTTTACAGCAATGACAAGCAAAAGTAGAAAAAATTTACCAGCTCCAGGCAGTCTATTTCTCTAATTGTTCCAGTTTTAACTCCCTTCCTGCTGTCATCTATACCAGTGGAGTTATACCAGTATAAAGCACAAATAATGAGTGTCACTCTCATTGCCCCTTACCTTTGACTGTCATCTTTCCACATTTCCAGTTTTGACATTTGTGACTTTGATTTTAAAATGTCCTCTCTTGGAATTAGAAGGTCTTTCAGTGTAACCATGGAGTCATGCTAGAAGACCTAGGAATCCCTAAAGAGGTGCTCTCTCTGGGGAAAAAATATTCTCTTTATCCGTGGATTTCCACTTTCATGGTAGTACTGTGTCCCCTAACGCCAGCAAATGTGGAGAGTTATAATTGTAAGGAGAAGACATGGAAGATGGGCTTATGGAGAACTATTAGCAGGAGCAGTATGCTTCTGAAAGCAGGAAGGAAGAAAAAGTTATTTCATATTCATTTGATGGAGGCTCCTTCTTTGGAGGCTTTTAAACAGACCCTGGATGGTCATCTGTTGGGGATACTTTGAATGGGATTGTCTTGCCTCTTGGTAGGGGTTGGACTGGATGGCCCACAATATCTCTTCCAACTCAAGTTTTCTATGATTAATATTATATTTTTTATATGTTTTTCATATATGCTGAGGGTGGTTTTAACCTTTGGCCCTCTCTTGCCTTTTTTTTGTTTACATGGAAATATGGTTTCCATCGGAGAGGTGAAAAGAAAAAAGGGCTATTTTGAAAATGTATGTAAAATTCTAGCCTATGGAGAACCTTAGATACAATAAATATAAGTTGTATATAAATCTCCATTGTTTTGTTTGTTCGTTTTCTTACAAAAATAGAGAATCACAAAACTTGCCCAAGAAACAGAGCAACAAAGAGTATCTGCCTAAGACCCATTCATATCAAGATGCATAGAACCCACAGTCAGACAAGTTATTTTGGTGTATGAAACAAAAAAAAATCCCACAAGCTATCTTTTCTCATACATGGTGATAGAAATACAATAAAAGCAAAATAAAGACCACTTTTCTGACCCTTTAAATCCGCTGAGGCAGGTGTATCACTTGCCTAATAGTAAGACTGCTGTTAGGAAATTACAATCTAGTTTGATTATTGCTTCCATACTTGCTCTGAACAACTAGGACTTCCTAGGACACACACTCTTTTTGACTGCAATTTATGAGGAAATTGTATGAAAAGTATAGCTGTGCAGGCCATTCCTCATTCTAACAGACTGGGCAAAGCACTTTGAGTATATCAATTGCTTTACAGTTCTCATCTCATTTGGCTTTACAACAGCTCAGTCTGCTTGGTGAGGCTAAGACATAGTGAGACTATGCCAGCTGTTCATTCAATCTTGCTCTCATTTCTTTGAGGACTTATTACTGCAACTAGGGAGGGAAAATGAATCTGTTGTCCAACAACTGCAGAAGGATGAAGACAGAAGCTGGCCTGCAGGCAGCATGAGGGAAACAACTGTCTTCTAGGGATTTTACAATATAATATCCATCACAACGTTCCCACTAGAGAGACGTTTGTAGCCTAGTCATCTCTCTGCAAAGGATATATCTGCCAAACATGGAGAGGCTTCTAATGAGGGCTGGACATATCATTGAAAAATACAAATAAATTCTGAGTCTTTTTTAGTGGCATGCTTGGCAAGTCTGGGGATCTGGAAAGAGATCAGACTTTCATGTGTATATTGTTCAACTCTGCAAGTCTTTGTCTATGCCAGCTGTACTTGAGTTGAGCAGGGATCAATTTACACTGTAGAATTAGTGCTATTTGACACCACTTTAATTTCCATGGCCTTCTGCTATGGAATCCTGGGATTTGCAGTTTCCCTATCACTAAGACATGGCAATTAAAGTGATGTCAAATTGCATTAATTCTACAGTGTATATACATCTTTACATTGAGATACTATGTTTCTTCAGTGTCATGTAAATACCTGCTGGCAGAGTCACCTCGCACAACCCCTACACTGAACATCAACAGTGCAATGTATGGACCAATCAATGCTCAATGTATACAATTGGAGCATTGATTGGAGCTGAACTGTAATCCAAGCGTGATAGACATTTTTTCAGAACTTGAGTTAATTTTCAATTCAGATTACCTAAAGATATGTAACAAGTATACTCTGAAATTTGAAGAGGACATAAACAGACCCATCATTGAAGGCTATCTCAGTCTGGCAAGGTTCACACGGCCAAAGATGCGGAGCTCAAGGATTTGTAGTATAATGTTTTAAGGACAAGCTCAGTGGCCAGAGTCCCAGGGACTTTAAAACTATTTATGTCATTATTTATTAAGCTTTTTTATGTGGTTTGCAATATGTGTTTGCTTATTGTTTATTTGTTTTGGTTGGGGGATTATGTTGTGCTTTTGTATCATGTAATTTCTGTTTTTCACCATTTGTTTGCAGCTTTGAGTCCCACTAATGGGATAAAAATTAATTAATTAATACCCCTTTGCACTCTGCACCATCACACAATGCTACCCTCCTGCTACAGCAATGTTTTCATTTATATATATTGTATAAAGGGAGAATAAATAAATAAATCAGCCAATGGCTTCTAACTACTATATTCCTGAATGATGCTTATGACATGTTGTAACCAGAAGCCATATGTATATGTGTTTAAAGGCTATTAAAATATGAATTTCAACAATGGTGTTCCATGCCTGTGAGTGCACTGAATAGTATATTTTTCAAATTCTCTCCAAGGTCACATTAGCAATGGAATCAACTTCCATCTGTTTACCTAGGCTAAAATTGCAGAGTACCCAGCTAAAATTGTCCATCTCTGACCTTGCTCTTTCAGCTTCTTTTGCACTTTTTGAAAACATTTTTTTCTGAATGCTCAGTGAATTGCAAGCATGATGCATGACCATCAAAACTGGTGACCTGTGTGTTTTCCATTTCAATGTCAACCCAAGTGCTTTGCATATCAGGAGTGTAGTCATGTGTTAAGTATGGGGTGGGAACCTGGTAGAGCTACACTGTCTGAAGCAGAAAATGCTATTGCTATTACCATCCAATAGCATCATTTAAAAGGGTACACAAGTATTTATAAATTCAAGAGAGATTTAGCTTGTGTTTTACAAGGTCCTCAGCCTTTTTTGCAAAAGAATGCTAATATCTCAGCAAACTACAAATTCCAGGATTCCATAGCATTGAGCCACAGCAGATAAGTGGTGTTAATGCATCCCTAAACCCAATTGCTATTTCTTGCAGATAACATAGCCATTCAATGGGATTTACATAAGTACTGATTTATCATTCAATATTTTTTTCAGTGAGCCAAGACTCTCAAAGAGGCCCCTTCTACACTGCTATATAGTTCAGATTAACAAAGCAGATAATTCACATTATTTGCTTTGAACTGGATTATATGATTCTACAATGCCATATAATCCAGTTCAAAGCAGATAATCTGGATTTTATATGGCAGTGTAGAAGGGGCCTCGTCAGACGGGATAAAAATTGGCAGCATACACAGGTTCCTCTTCGGTTCTGCGATTGAGCCCGTTGGCTCCCATCCCATGATGTACATCTACTTCTGCTGGGGTTTCGTTGCAAAACTGAAGAGGAACCGGTGTATGCTGCCTCTGCAGCAACATGGGATGCTTCCCATATTGCATTGGGATCAATGGGAGCAAGGTGGGCAGTGAATGCTTCCCCCTGTGGGATGGGCCTGGAGTAAGTCAGACAATGCAATGTATAAGGCAATGGATTCTCCACACACACCTTCCCCGGGCATTGCAGATTACCCATGTTCTGTGGCGATTCCGGTGGCACATATGAGGTACAAGTTCTTTAAATGGAATATTTTCATTGTTGTTGTTATTATATTTAATTATATGCCATTTTTTTCTCAGTCAGTGGTTCCCAACCTTTGCTCCTCCAGTTGTTTTGGACTTCAGTTACCAAAAATCTCAGCCACTTTACCATCTGATAGGAATTGCACAAGCTGAAGTCCAAAGCACTTTGAGGATCAAAGGTTGGGAACCACTGCTTAAGGCTGACCATTTCATGTGATTTTCTTGACAAGATTAATTCAGTGGAGATTTGCCACTGCTTTCGTCTGGGGCTGGGAAAAATGTGTCCTGTGTGTTTCCATGGCTGAGCAGGATCCCAATTCTCATCTCCAGAAATCCTAGGTCAAAGTTCTGTCAATGCTTTTGTATTTTCATGTTCAGTCCATTATTTTTTGTTGATGTTGCCTCCCCTCTTCCCTCTAAAAGTCAAATATGTCAAATATGTTTTTACCTCCTCCACAACTTTCACTCCTATTGAGGGCAGCAGCAGCTTAACCGTAGGCTGGTTTATCTCACATGCGTTGTGTATGTGTGCTCAGGGTGCATATGTGATATTGTCACTGTGAGGCAAACAGTGCCCTGAGTCCTTGGTTGTGATGTGGGCATTTTCTCAAGCAATGCATGCCTAATAGCAATACTCACCCTTAATAGTCAAAGCCAGTTGCCTCCATGTAATAGCATCTAAGGCAGATCTGTCCAAACTGTGTGCTGCTGTATGTTGCTACAGAATGAGAAACCTCCATGTGAAATAAACAATGAATCACATCTATTTAAAAATATAATGAAAGATTTTCATGAGCTGTGTTGTGTCCTCATACATTTTATTATTCCAATTTATGTGCTTGTATCTCTTATAAAGGGTTCGTGTGTACTAGGAAAACTGTATCACAAAGTAATACATGTATAAACAGTACTTCACCAACATTTATTTATTTATTTCATGTCAAAAGTATTGCGTAAATTAGTATAAAACTGATAAAAATAGGAGCACAAGTGGCTAAATATCTTTTGACCAAAAATGGGCAACAGCAACCACCTTGTCTGCAGCCTCCAACAACACTTCCTCTGTACATGTGGCAGGACATTGTGGACAAGCATACAGATGTAGAGTTGTCTTTTCTGCCCCTCAGCCGCAGAAGGTGGAGGATTCTTTTACCATGTCACTAACATGAAATGTGTGAACAGCTGTGATCTCAGGACTATTTGAGATCATTGAGGACCAAAATTAGCATCCAGATAATTCCTTTTAAATATCAATCCTTCTTCATGTGTTTGTTGCTATTGTTGTTTGCTATCATGTTGATGACCTCATTGGTGAATGCTCTCCAAGTGCCACAGCCCTGCTCACGTTTTGCAAACTCTGGTTTACGCCTTCTTTGATTGAATTAATCTCTCCATCTGTAATATGGTCTTCCTTTTATCCTACTGCCTTCCACTTTGTTTTTGTTTGCCTTCAAATCATTTTTGACTTAAGGTGAACCTGTCAGGGGGTTTTATTGACATAATTTGTTCAGAGGGGGTTTGTCTTTGATACAGTGAGTTACCATGCAGGAGTGGAGATTTAAACTCTGAGCTTCAGAGTTTTAGTCCACCGCTCATATCACTATACCATGTTTCTCTTACCTTCCAGTCAACCAAGCATTAGCATCTTTTTAACGAATCATATTTTCTTGTGATATTGAGAGTGGAGGCCTGATTCATTTGTCTTTTTGGCAGTTGGTGGTATCTGCAAAAGTCTTGCCCAGTACCACATTTCAAATGAATTGATTAGCTTCTTTTCAGCTTTTCTTGCTGTCCAGCTTTAACACCAATACATAGAAAATAGAAATGCTATAGCATAGATGATTTCAGCTTTGATATTTAAATATGTTTAATGAAGCTAGCACTCTCAGATGCACTGAATCATATGGATCAGTAGTGGGAATTATATGGATCCTCTACATGTTGTTGGAGTCCAAGTCCCAGCAGTCTTAGCCAGTGCAACCAATGGTCAGAAATGTTGGGAAATGCAGGCTGAGATATGTAAAGCTAAGGCCCCCTGGTAGCACAGCAGGTTAATCTGCTTAGCTGCTGGACTTGCTGACCAAAAGGTTGGTGGCTTGAATCCGGTAAGCGAGGTGAGCTCCCGCTGTTATCCCCAGCTCCTGCCAACCTAGCAGTTTGAAAACATGCAAATGTCAGAAGATTAATAGGTACCGCTTCTGCGGGAAGGTAATGGTGCTCCATGCGGTCAGACTGGCCACATGACCTTAGAGGTATCTACGGACAACGCCAGCTCTTTGGCTTAGAAATGAAGATGAGCACCACTCCAGAGTCAGACACGACTAGACTTAATATCAGGGGAAACCTTTACCTTTATCTGTAAGGCTACATTATTCCTATCCTTTATGTTGTTAGGCCCAACTGGAACAGACCCGTTGACTCAATGATATTTACTTAAGTGTTGACTTTCAACAATTCATTCAATAGATCTGTTTTATTTATTTATTTATTTATTTAATTACAGTATTTATATACCGCCTTTCTCACCCCTGGGGGGAATCAAAGCAGTTTTGGCCGGGATTACCACAAGATCCGTACCTTTCCCCCATACAAACTCAGATACACTTTAAACTACTGACAGAGACTGAGAAAAGCAACTTTTAAGCCAACCCTCTCTCTCTCCTCTCCCCCCAAGGACTCTTTTGTGAAATCTGCTTTCTCTTCAGTTCTTTGAAGATATAATGGTTTTTACTCTATAGGGCCTCTACATAAAAATCCATGATTTAAAAGCCTCTTTATTTGAGCATGGCTGATTCCATTCACCATCCCAGAACAAACTTCACATTATAACTGACTGACTATATTTTTTAAAAGCATTTACTGGAATACCACCTTTCCTTTGTAGAGATAAGAGAAGTGGCATTCTAGCTTCATAATAATCCTACAGTGTAGGCAGAGTATGCATTTATGTATTCATTCCTTACATTCACACTCAGTTCATGATGACAAATAGGGACAAGGGACAACTCTTTTGTTGCCTGCAGCAGAACAGCAAATGGCAACCCAAATCAATGCTGATGGCACCCAGGTTGTTTTATCATGCAAGTCAGAAAATCCCATGTACATCTCTCTCCATCCTCAGCAGTAAAACCAGCATGACAAGAAGTTAAATAACCATTTGGCACTCATTTATGACATTCAGAGTCCATTGCCTGAAACAGACACCTTACTTAGCCCAATAGCAGAGTAGAGTCTGCATGCACTCAGTTTATTCTCACAATAAGATTGTGGTTGAGAAATAAGGAGGCTTTGTGGCTGAAAGGGTTTTTGGATTTGCTCATTACTAGTAGCTTGACCCAAGCTGTCCATGGAGATCCATGGCTAAGCTGGACCTTGATCGGGAGGGGTGGGGGGGGGGAATGCCATCTAGCTTGTAGAGTTTATCAACAGGTGAAGGTTTAAGACATCCTGTGATTATTCTGCATGTTTCGTTTAATGCTGTGTTCACCTGCCTTGCATGGGCAGACTTATGCCAAACAGTGCAGGCATACTCGTTAGTTGAGTAAGACAAGGCTATTAATTTTGGGTCTGCACCCCATGTGCTGCCAGTAAGTTTCCACAAGATGTTATTGCATGCAGCTACTTTGTGCTTTGTGTTCAAGCAGTGTTTCCTATATGCTAGTGTTTGATCTAAAGTGACACCAAAATATTTAGGATGGAAACAATGTTCAAGATCAGCCTCCTCCCAGTAGACTCAAATCAAAGAAAAGCTTTATGAGAACTCCTCTTGGCGCCCCCCCCCCCCGCCCCCCCCAACAGCAAGAGTATCCCTTCTGGGCAGTTAAACTAGGAAATCCCAACTGGATGGCCCCCTATGAGGGTCTTGCTCCAGGGGCAAACCAAGAATGGGCAACTTGGAAGTCCCTGAACAGACTCAGAAGTGGAGTGGGCAGATCAAAAGACAACCTGGCAAAATGGCACTACCTAAAAGAATCCCACCCCTTGTGTGACTGTAGAGCAGAACAGACAACTCCACATCTGTATGCTTGTCCACTATGCCCTGCCTCATGTACAGAGGAAGAATTGTTGGAGGCTACAGACAATACCATTGCTGTTGCCTGTTTTTGGTCAAAAGATATTTAGCCACCTGCGCTCCTTCTATTTTTTATTAGTTTTATACTAATCTGTGCAATGCTTTTGATATGAAATAAATAAAAATAACCTCAGTTAACAAAAGCAGAAATTCACTAACCAGATGTGCCCTTCCTGAAGGGGATTAACTATGTTGTTCATTGTTTCCTTTGGTCATGTAGAAATTTCAGTTCCGGAAACTTTTTTCCAGTATACTTGCTAACCCACTTATACACACTCCAGCGTAGACGGGCTGAGTCTTCTAGCCAAAAGGTTAATACCAACTCTGCTTCATCTCCTGGTTGTCATAGAAACAGTGTTATTACCAGCCTTTCTACATGAGTTGCCAGAGTTAACTTCCCAAGCTTCGTTCTAGTTACCATGGCACTGCCTCACCATAAGTGGATTTATTTTATTTTTTCATTTAGGTAATCATATCTATTGTGTTATTGTTTTTCTCTGTATGTAATGGAAAATTTGTTTCACTTCTATCTTAGCATTGCTCAAAGATTTTGTTTTAAACCACCACAACTAAACAGGGAGAGCATGTATTTCCTTCCGGTATGCCTACTAAAGATTTATCCCTATATCCCTTTATATTTTCCTGTTCATTTAATGTAAATCTACATATTACATTGCTGTTTTGGTCAGAGGTGTCCAAGGCAGTGTACGTGGTTTTCTCAGAGACTAGAGGTGCAGCTACACTGTAGTATTATTGCAGACTGACACCACTTTAACCATCATGGCTCAATGTTATGGTATCCTGAGTTTCGTATATTGATGAAGACTAAAGACATATAAAACTATAGCTTTCATGGCATTGAACTATTGAAGCCAAACTGTATTAATTGTACACTGTAAATACAGCTTTAGGACTTCATCAGATAGAGCTGGGGAAAATAATCTTCTTGCATGTAGCATCGTCTTCTTTGTGTGGGATTCTGTCTTTAAAGAAGATGGAGAATTTACTTTCCCCATAACACACGATTGCCTCCTCCCAACTCAACCATTCACTTAGAGACACAAAGCATTCTTCTTAAGACACCACTTCTATGGTCTCCTTTATTTGCCCTCTCAATCCTTTTAACTCTAGAGGAGACCCAAGGCACCTTTCTTAAGACAGACACTACTTCTGGGATACTTTAGTTTCCTTCTCAATCCTCTTACTCTTCATTCACCATGGATGATAGCCAAAAGTCTGTCTTTGTCATATGATGGACTTCATGCTACTTCATCCTTGAAGTGGAAATGGAGGGGAACTTGCATGTGGTGAAGTCCTTAGACCAGTGGTTCTCAACCTGTGGATCCCCAGGTTGGCCTATAACTCCCAGAAGTCCCAGTCAGTTTACCAGCTGTTCAGGATTTCTGTGGGTTGAAGACCAAAACATTTGGGGACCCATAGGTTGAGAACGACTGCCTTACACTGAAGAAACATGAATTTCTAAGCTGTGGTGCAGGATTACTTTAAAAAACAACCAGAAATCACTCTTTTTCAAGTAGTAAGGGTGAAGACAGAGATAACAAATCCTCTTTGTCCGAGAGGATTAAGCCTCTTGCTATAGGATGTGAAAATGTTGTATGGTTGCTTAACTGGAGTTGATGGATCCAATATATTACAGCGTGTGCTCTAATGGTAAGCTGTGGTCATTCCAGTGGATGGAAGCAGGGGCGCCACTTTTGAATGAGACTCCTCTCTACAGTATGTTTTGCACAGCATTCATGTTAGAAATGAGTTCACATCCACATGTCCAAACCTGTTGCCTTGTAAGACACAGGGGATAACATTTTCCCTTGTGTATTCAGTGTATGACTAATACACTGTGATTATATTCAGTATCACTGACAAGTTCCTCCGAATCACCAGCCTACAGTGTCACCTATGTTCATTTCCACAGGCATCATCACCATTCCCTTAAAATAACTATACTACACTTGCTACAGATTTTGATGTATCTTTGTTACCTGGATACGGCTCTAAATTTAAACTGCAGTCATTTGCAAGGTTTTTTTTTACTGATTCAGATATTTTAGAATTAATTAAAAATGAATAATTACCCCCATTTCCTCACCCAGAGTCTTTTGGAGACAGTTATTTTGGCCTCTGCTGTCAAATGAAACTCTGACTAGGCATGTGCATTGTTAGTTTATTTGAGATGCAAGTCCTGCTAAGCAGCCACAATGAATTACTACCATCTGGCATAGTCTGGCAGTTATTTGGATTGGACTACTGCAGTGTGTTATGCATGGATCTACCCTTGAAAACTACCCAGAAGTGTCTGAATAAGGCAACCAGATTATTTACCAGAACTTGGAACCAATAATAACAACCAGCTTATTAAAATCAATGTAGTTTTGAGCTAAGTGAGAAATGTTCTAATGTACAGATTCAACATAAGTACATTTATTTGAAACTTAATTGATTGACAAGCTAGACTGTTAGCATTAATCTAATTCCAGAATTACATCCTTAATTTATTGATTAATTGAATAAGTTTTCTTAGGCTTTTTTGGATAAATGATTCTCCTTTTTAATTATTTCCTCAGGACTGAGGAAGTAGCCATTTTAAGTCTTACCACTTACTCCGAATGGATCCAGTGGGACAAAGTGTGGTAAGAGGTTTTGAGATCAATGGAGCAAGTTACAGAATCTCTTCCCCAATCCCTGCCATCATTCTAAACATAATAAAGGATTACTGAAAATAAGACATTTCTTCGCATCTGTAAATCTGTGGAATTTCAGAAATTTGTAGAAACACTCGAAACTCTTGTGAAGTAAAGACCAAAAAGAAAAAGCAACTGGGGAATAAAAGTGTTAATGGAATTGTTCAACTTCATACTGGGGAAAAATAGTTCAGGTTTTTAAATGAAACATTAGTTAAAATGTTACATACATTTTAATACTTTTTCTCATCTAACAAAAATATAATTCAGCTATAGGTGGGTTTTTAAAAAACCTTATTCATGATTAACAAAATGCATTCACATTTCCACTAATTTTTTGTACCTTTGCTTGGAACACATTCACCAGAGATGAAAAATCTTTATTGGCTTCTCATTTGCTTCCAGCTACAACTCAAAGTATTGGAGTGCATAAAAGTACTGTACCTACCTTTTGGGACAAGGGTGTCAGGGCTCTTCCACACAGCCATATAACCCAGAATATCAAGCCAGAAAATCCCACAATATCTGCTTTGAACTAAGGGCCCTTCTGGACAGGCCCTATATCCCAAGATCTGACCCCAGGTTTCTGTTTATCCCAGATAATCTGGCAATAGGGATTCATATAATCAAGTTTAAAGCAGAAAACCTGGGATCAGATCCTGGGATATAGGGCATGTCTGGAAGGGCTCTAGGTTATCTGAGTCCACACTGTCATATATTCTAGCTCAAAGCAGAAAATGGGGAAATGTATTCAGTTGTGTGGAAGGGGCCTCAGAAGGACTTACTGCCTCTATAGAAACTGCATTATTTTATACTGTTGTCCCTGGAAGGCAGGATATAACTAAAGAAGTGGATCTTTATTCCATTTATATTTTCCTTTTTGATTGAAAATATCCCTGTTTTTACATGTGAAATATTAGCAACACCAGGAAACCCATAAGGCGGTCTCTGCAGTTGCTACCCTTGCACTGCATTTAGCTACAGGAAAATAGCTGGATACATCTCCACTAATGTCCTTTCCTCAGCTGTTCCTTCTGAATTGCCTGGCTTGTTTCCTTTCTTTGGAGGACAAGGGTTTTTTTGTATGCCATGTCCACACAACCTTTCCTGTTCTCCTCCAAACTGGGCACCAGAGTTAGCTGTGGTGGACAGCGCCTATTGCCCATGTCAAAGCAAGGGTCACTGGCCAAGCCAGCCAGTTTCTGTACCATCTTGACTTGTGCCAGTCCTTGACAGATGGCTGATTTCCAACCATGTTTAAGCTTCAGTAGGAGTTCTGAAATATTTTACCTTAGATGGACATTGCATCAACCAATAAATGTGCAGGATCTGCTCAACCACCCAAGTGCTACCCTAATTCAGGAGGTAATGCAACTTCAGCACCATTAACCTCAATCACATTGTCTTGGACTTACCTAAGTGTAATTAAGAACTGTGCCATACAATTCTGCTTCGGGGAACAAAACTGTCACAGCAGCCCTTGACATTTCAGTCATCCATTTCTGCCTTGTAAGCACTTTGTCCCAAGTATTTAACCCAAAAGTTAAATGAAAGCCCTCATGTTGACAAATTAAGCAGCTATTAGTATTGTGGAATGGTCCCAAGTGTCATTTTTCAGAATCCCAAATAAATAAATGAGGCTTATACAGTTGCCAGAGCAAAAAGGCTTTCATTTACATTAACAGGAGCATATTTTTCATGTCGCATTCTTGCTACTTAAAAAAGCTTGTTCTTCCTGCAAATTCTGTGAAGCATTTTCATAAGCTGTAAATTAAACTCAGCTATACTCAGCAACCTTTGCAAATTAACTGTGGAAACAGGTATGGGGGGGGGGGGGGGGGGGGGGGGAGTGCCAGAGTTATATAAAGAACTGATTGGACATTAAAGACCCAGGGGAGCAATGTGTCTTGTAATATCTTGTCAGTAGTAAATTATCTTGGAGAAAGATCAACAGCTATTTAAAAAAAACACCCAGTGATGCACTGCTACAAGCCCAGATTGGTTGCTGATCATCATATTTCAAGCCAGGTATGGGCAAAATGGGTTTTTCAGATGTTGGACAGAAAGTCTAAGCATATATCACAATTATCTACACTGGTTAAGGCTGAAGGGCAACAGAGTCATATAGCTTCTGGATGTGTGCTTTTGTCATGAACCAGTCCTGATATCAGGGCTGAGGTTTAAACAAACAATAGGAGGAGAAGCCAAAGTTGAGAGTTTACTAATAGAGAAGCTCAAATGCTGAAATCCTTGAAAATCCAGCCAAAATGACAGAAATACAATACAGAAATCAGCAAGAGTGACCCAACCTAAGTTCCAAAGTTCGATTAGCCAAAATCAAGCCGGAGAATAATAATAATAATAATAATAATAATAATAATAATAATAATAATAACAACTTTACTTTTGTACCCTGCCTCCATCTCCCCGAAGAGACTCAGGGCAGCCTATACATGAAACAAAGTGCCTAAAACAATGCATAAAATAAACACACTGTACAATTAAAAAGTAGAAAACCAAGAAGTACAGAGTCAAGTTAGGAAAAACAATAACCAAGGTCAGAATCTAGAAGCCCAAGAACATCAAGTGTTCGTGAAAACAAAGCCAAGGTCAGAGTCCAGGAGTCAAATGCCAGGAGTTTGTGAAAACAAAGTCAAAGTTAGAGTCCAGAAGTCAAATACCAGGAGTTCATGAAAACAAAACCAAGGTCAGAGTCTAGAAATCAAATGCCAGGAGTTCTTGAAAACAAAGCCAAAGTTAGGGTCCAGAAGTGAAATGCCAGGAGTTTGTGGAAACAAAGCCAAAGTTAGATTGCACAAGTCAAATGCGAGAACTCAAATCTAGAAGTCAAACGCCAGGAATCCTTGGGGTAAAAAGTCAGAGTCCAGAAGTCAGAAATGCCATTTGCCAGGTTTCAGAAGTCAAAAGCTAGGAATTCTTGAAAACAAACTAAAGGTCAAGAGAGCCAGGATCCGGAGCAGAAATACAATGCTATGCAGTGCCACTCCACAGAGGGTTTTTTATTTAGAGATCTCAGCTGGTGCTCAATTCATTAATCCTCCACCACTAATTACTGAGGCCTGTGCTATTTTCCAAAGGATGAGGTATTTGATCAACCTTTCCTAACTGGATCAAAATACTAGAGAGTGCTTTCTTTTTCTAAGGCTTCCTCCCACCAGCAGCCATGCTAGGCCAGACAGACTGCTGGCCATTGCAGCATTTTGCATTTTTAATAGTCATTAAGCATCCGAGGTTCATTCACACAACACAATTCTGTGTAGCTGTTTGTGTGCTCCTCACAAATTGGCAAAAGCAAAAGGTTGTCTTTAGTTTGACTAATCCTTATGGTTCAGGACCATAAGAATAAGTACAGTTTGTAATTATTTCCCGAAGAACTGTATATATAAACTATGATACTTTCATGATCCAAGCTATACACGTGCTTCTTTCAAATTGTGATGCATTCTAATATTGCATTTTTCTCAATTTTCCAAAATTTCCCCCTTTGCCCCTCCTCAGTTCAGGAAAAAAACATTACTTCAAATTTTCCTGAAATTTTACTTCTCTAGAATTGGCTAAAACCTTTTTGGAATTGGTGTTTTAGAAATTAGTTCTTAACATTGTCATTTTTGACTGGGTGGGTGGACTGACTGGTTGAAAACACCCAAACATTGCTTTCATGATGACGGTATATAAACCTTCACATTTTCAGTGGCCTACTTTTAAGTATAAATTAACTGAATTTTTTTAAAAAAACTGGACACCATTTTCAAATGACTCATGGATATCCCATCACAAACTAGAGCTTTCTGAGAACTGTCAGATGTGTTGCTGTGGGGCACAGTACGAAAAACACCAACTAGTTTCTGTTTTTTCTTGTTTTAGCATTAAATTGGCTTCAATTTCTGGCAATAGTGTCAATGAGAGAGCTCTGTGAGCTCTGTTAATCAATAGCCCTGTGCAGTTTTTGGAAACTTGGGGCCATGGATTGAATCAGACTATTTGTTCTGTAGTGTTCCTCTTTTCCTACTGCCTTTCGTTTTCCCCAGCATTATTTTCTTTTGTAATGAGTCATGCCATTTCATTATAAATAGACTCAGCATAGTCACTTTGGCCTCTAATGAGGCTTTGGGATTAATTTGGTGTTTTTCCATTTATTTGTCTTTATGGCAGTCTAGTGTATACATAGCACTTTCCTACAGTACTGAGTTTCAGATGAGTTGATTTTTTCCCCTGTTCCCCTTTATGTGAATAATTCCCCGTTTTATAGCAGTTAAAGGTTGTGGAAAGACAGTTTGTCTGTCACTAAGCATGCCAGCAGACCATAATACATGACATTTATGGGCTGAAACCTCCCAATGTATTAGGTTTTGCCTAGTTTCATCAAATAGTTTGATAGTTGGACAATGTCTTCACTCTAAGACCCTTGGAGTCACCATAAGCCACCATGATACAACAACAAAGAATAAAGCTATTAAGTTGGGGAGATGTTACCAACATGTTACCAACAAGCTGGTGTGGTATAGATGCTTGAACTTTGGACATTTGATTGCAACCAGGATTCAGATTTTTGTTTGGTCATGAAATCCATTGGGTGACCATTCTAGCACTGACATATGACCATCCGAGAACTGACACAGAATAATTCTTGTGTAGCTTCAAGTTGATTCAAACCTGAGGTGAAACTATGGCAAGATTTGCATGTATTTTGCATGTATTTGCCATTGCCTTCCTCTGAGGTTAAGAGGGTATCACTTGCCCAAGATCACCCAGTGGGTTTCCACAGTCAAGTGGAGGTTCAAAGCTTGTTCTCCAGATTTGTAATCCAATGCTCAAACACATTAGTTCTTTAGCTGGATAAAGGTTCCAAAATACTGCAATTTTCCAAGGCTCCTATATTAACATTTTTTATTTCCACTTTATTTTATAAAGGCATTAAAAGAACAATGCCATTTAAAATCATGCATATGGCAAGCACTCAGCATTAATTTTTAAACAGCAAAATATAAGAGGGGTTTAAAATATAATCTCTTAAAAACTATAGTATAGCAATTCACAGGCAAAAGGATATGTACATGATTATATACTTTACAGTGCATAAAGCAAAGCTGTATCAATAGTTGAAATTTCATTAAAAACCTAGTATGTTTTCTTCTCCTTTTTCCTTCTGATAAATGTGTTTTCATGTGTGTGAAGATGCATGATATACTGAACTTCCACCTAAATAGCTGCCACATAATCCAGATTATCAAAACTGACAATGCACATTATCTGTGTTGAACAAAACAGATAATCTGGATTTTATAGGGCAGTGTAGAAAGGGCCCTGATTAACTGGGACAATGAATAATTTCAATGTCTTCCACTTCCTTCAAATTTAGGTTGTATGTGAATTTTGAGAAAGTTTATTTCAAAAATTGGATTGAGCAGATATTTCACTTGCTTCTAGGGCCTCTTCTACACTGCCATATGAAATCCAGTTTATCTGTTTTGAACTGGATTATATGGCAGTATAGACTCATATAATCCAGTTCAAAGCAGATAATTTGGATTATCTGCTTGATTATCTGTATTATAAAGCAGTGTAATAATCATCATCATCATCACCATCATCTTTATTCCAACATAGCAATGGCAAACATTCAATGCCTACATGAAACACATGATACTAACATAAAATCCCAGACAACCCCCACATATAAAAGTAACATTAAAGTCTAACATCAAATTAAGACATAGCATCAATAAATTAAACCTGACATCAATAAATTAAACTACACATAGTCAGAATTCTATAACATAAATCTAAACAAACATCCACATTCGTGTACAAAAGCCAGCAAGTGTTCACAAAACGGTATGGGTTGGTTATGTGGTCAAATGGGCTGGCATGGACCAGGAAAGTCCAAATATAAAAAGAGGCCCGAGATCATATTGACTTGTCAGTGTCATGCTTCCCCTTTAGATTCATTCAAGTGATTTCAATGGGAAAAGAGGAGTTGCATGTTTAGGAAGCCAGGAGTTGGTATTCATCCAACCTCAGAGAACCCGATTTGTTGATTTCCTTTATCATTAGTTTTGTGGATGATTCTTTTCTACCAATGACCCATTGGGACAATTCCTACTGAGCTGGGAACAAACACTTACCAGAGTAGTAAACAAAATGAGGCTATAATCAATCTCAATTATTACTGAGCCAGACATTTTCCTGAGATGCTACTGCTAATGCTGCTGCTGTTGTTTAAGAATGTTAATTAGTCCATTCAACACCTTTTCCAACAAAATATATGACTTAATCAGGCAGGAACTGTAGCAAGCCAAAACATGTGCCATATGTGTAGTGAAATGAAAACAAATGACACCCTTGAAATCATCATCTGCACAATTGTGTTTGGATTATAAATTGTGTAGTTTTAAATACAGGTTGAGTATGCTTTATCCAAAGTGCTTGGGATTTGGATAAGGGATATTTCATATATGTTTTGAGTATTTTGAAACTCTGGAATATTTTTGTATATATAATATCTTGGGGATGGGGCCCATATCTAAACACATTTTTGTTTCATATACATTTATAGCCAGAAAGTAATTGTATACACAATATTTTTAATAATTTCGTGCATTGAATCACTCATAATCTCTGCCATACATTTGGACAATTTTAGATTTCTCTATAAGTGATGCTCATTCTGCACCAGCTACTAGAAAGACCTATGACTGATATTTTAAACCTTGAGTTCAGTGACAAGTGCTCCTTAAATAAGCAGGGTATTTGGGTTCAGATCTCAAAACATTTAACAGCAGAGTTTCAAGAATATTTCTTCTATTTACCACCTCCTGACCTGTTTTCCAGATCATCACCTTCTGGATTGATTTCAAAGTCTGCCTTGAGCCAGTATCCATACATTCATTCATCCTCTTTAAAAGATGATGCTTTAAGAAGGGAAATGTGTAGCAGGGTTTTTTAATCAGTATTCTTAGTTGGCATGTATTAAACCAAATAGAAAAATAGATGCAATTTACTGTCAGAAATCCATACATTTCCAAGCTGGCTGTGTACTCCATGAAGGGAAAGAATGTGTCTGACAATATGCCGCATACACTGAACACTTCAAATGTATCTAAAAAGCACACAGGGTGGCATAGACATATTAATGCCTCCACATAGAAAAATATGCAGAGAGAAGGTGCACCTGCACTGCAAATTCTTGCAGCTTAATACCACTTTCTAATTACCTCCAAGAGGTGCCTCGGTATTCTGGGGGTAGGTCTGTTAAACTAACTCTTCCCCTGCATATTCTGAAACTGTTTCAGTGAGGAAAATGGAGAAAATTTACATGTGGGGAAAATAACTAAGAGTCTCCGGTGACACAGCAGGTTAAACCATTGAGCTGCTGAACTTGTTGAAGGAAAGGCTGGCAGTTCGAATCTGGGGAGTCAGGTGAGCTTGCATTGTTAGCCCCAGATTCTGCCAATCTAGCAGTTTGAAAATATGCAGATGAGAGTAGATCAATAGGTACTGCTCCAGCAGGAAGGTAACAACGCTCCATGCAGTCATGCCAGCCACATGACCTTGGAGGTGTTTACGGACAACGTCGGCTCTTCGGCTTAGAAATGGAGATGAGCACCACCCCCCAGAGTCAGACACGACTAGACTTAATGTCAAGGGGAAACCTTTACCTTTACATCGTAACTAGATAAACATAGCCCAATTCCTCTGCAATACTGTACATCCATCACCAGGAATTCTTCAGTCTTCCAAAGATACATTTTGTTCCCATGAAGGCATCTAGCTTCTTTTAACAAGTTTTCAATTTATGCCTTTCCCTCCTTTCATATCTCATTAACACAAGGGAATCCTGATTAAATTTATTACATTGCAATAGCATAATAGGATGAGAAATAAACAAAATTGAAAAGCACCAAAGGGGGAGGAGGGTGTGCTTCAGGTTTATGACTGAAGTGGTGACTTTCGAGGTAATTTTTTTGAAGTAAGAGCATTTTGAAGCAGACTCAATAGACATGAACCCTCTCTAAGTATGAATAATTATGACCTTCTTACATTGTTGGGTTTGGCCCCAGAGGAAATGGATATTCATCACACTTTATTAATTTCTCAGAAAGCTGGATCCTAAGGTAGACTGCACCTATGCTTATTAATGTAGTCTAACACAACTTTACTTGCCATGGTTCAATGTTATGGTATCTTAGAAATTGTAGTTTCAGATGCAACCACAGTGGTTGCTGTAAAGCAGTGGTTCCCAACCTTTTTTTTTTGACCATGGACCATTTGACTAGGTTCCATTTTGATCAAGGACCACTCTCCAACATTAGTACCAAAAAGCTTATAAATCAGTTTTTGGTCAACTTTAGATTTGATTTAGGGTGCTTATTCAAAAAATTGAATTGGTCAGACCACATCAGCTCTCGTTTCTGACATAGAACATATGCTAAGGTAAGCAACAGGGAAGGAGTGGCAGTTGGCATGAAAGAAGTGGAAATAAAATAAAAATAAATAAATAAATAAATAAATAAGCTTGCAAACCAGATTTTCATTGTATTGTCAAAGGCTTTCATGGCCAGAATCACTGGGTTGTTGTCAGGAGAGAATGTTTCTAGAAAATGGCCATACAGCCCGAAAAACCTACAACAACCCAGATTTTCATCCTCGTGGCCCACTGGTGGTCTATGGCCCACAGGTTAAGAACCACTGTTGTAAAGATTTGTAACTTTTCATATTACTAGGGAGATAAACTCTTTCTCTTCCACATCCTGCCTGTTTGGTGATGATGGTGATAGAAGAAATCCAGCAGTGCCATTATGTTCTGCACGTTGTGGTGAGCACATTTGACTTACCTGGGAAAAAAGTGGGAGTTATCGTGAGTGTGAGTTTATTTTTTTACTGATGCAGTGAATAGTCTCTTAATAATTTACACCTATGTCACACATTTTGCCCAGAGGTGCCTTTAATCCATTCCTACAGAGGTATATTTTTAACAGCTTTTCCATAAATGGCAATTAAACCTCCAGGGACATTTGCTGCTGTCGAGAAGTGTTTCTTCAGACTTGTCAGTAACTTCTGCATCTTAAGGCAGCCTTTGAAAATCTGTCCTAAGATTCACAGCCCGCTTTATTAAGAAAATAGGATTTGATGAATATGCGATGCAATCCAGATTAATAGTTGTCACTTATCACACCATAATCCATTACAACAAAAACTATTTTGAATCCATTAGAAGGAAAGAAGAGAAAGGAATTACCTGGGTGACTTAGTTTTAATGCCGCAATCCTAAATTGAGTTACTTTAGTTTTGGGATCAGGGATGAATTCGTATTATTTTGTTATCATTCACAAACTGGCAAAAGTAAGGGATACATATGTTGGGTCTCTTTCACTGAAAAGCCATGCAAACATATTAATATAAAATCAACCTTTGAAAACTATTATAACTTTGGTACCCTAATCCATATTGCAGGTAGAATAAAAATGCTTGATATTTCCTTTCTTTTTTGTTGCTGAAATATAAGAATATAAGAATATAAAAATTTGGAAAGAGCAAGGGCTCTTCCAGACAGGTCCTATATCCCAGGATCTTATCCAGGTTCTGTTTTATCCCAAATTATCTGGCAGTGTAGACTCATATAATCCAGGTTAAAGCAGAAAAACTGGGATCAGATCCTGGGATGTAGGCCTGTCTGGAAGGGCCCCAAGTTACAGATAATGCACTTATTTACAAGTTGTTTTTCAGGTGATGGAAGTATAATTCAATTACATCTTAAAAGGAACATACAAGTGGCAGCCAAGTTATTGTATTAGATTAAACAAGTTAGAACAATATTCAGACTCAACACTCAAACCACACTGGCACTGATGGGTTTATAGCAAGAGGCAACCATGAAAACTATTTGCTCAACAATCTAAGGCAAGCAACTGGCATAATAAAGCATTCTGGTACAAGCTAACTAGCAAAGAAAGTGGGATGATGGTCACATTGGGAGTCAAGATTCTTCTGAACCCTTGGACCAGTTCTTAATTATGCTTTTGGAATGAGCTTCATCTATTTCAAGTAGACTGGAACATACTTAGTCTTAACCCTTTTTTTTATTGAAAATTTTTTAATAGCTTGCGTTACAAAACAATAGGAGGGGAGGAGGGAATGGATCTATACAAAACAGTTAAAAAAGGAGATCAGGGAAGGGAAGGAAGAAGGGGGGGAGGGTAGGGAAAGGGGAGTTGTGTAAGGGAAGGGGGTGAGGGGATATATGGTGAAAAGAGGGGAGGGTGGGGGGGGTGGACTTCCTAATCCACCTTCTCCACGTTCAATGATGGATTTTCTTCTGTGTAGTCTTCTAGTTGTAGTCTATCTCTTTGTGTTCTTGGTTGTCTCTTATTTGTAAAGTCCTCTCATCTTATTGATTTCTTTATTTAGACTTCCTCTTAATATAAGAGAAAGTCATTTAGAAGGTTCCAGTTTGTCCTCTTCAAAGGACGACCATTCGATTCCTTCAATGCGTATGTCAATCTATCCATTTCCCTGATGTCCATTACTTTATCGATCCAGTCTTGTTCTGATGGGATTTCCTTGGATTTCCATTTTCTGGCGTAGACCATTCTTGCCGCCGTTGTTAGGTAAGTAAGTAATATATCCTCATTTGTGCCCAGTTCCCATTCTTCTTTGAAGATACCCAGTAGGTAACATTCTGGTCCGTCTTTGATCTTAATTTTGAAAATCTTTTCACAGATTCCATTAATTCTTCTCCAGTACTTTTGAGCCAGGGGACAAGACCACCATTGGTGGAAGAAGGTGCCCACCTGGTTTGCACATTTCCAACATTTGTTGTCGGCTTTTTTGTACATTTGGCCTATTCTCTGGGGCGTCATATACCAGCGATGGAACATTTTGTACCAGTTTTCCTTTAGTACAGTAGCATAGGTATATTTGATCTTCTTCTTCCATATTTGTTCCCACTCTTCTAATCTTATTGGCCTCCGGATGTTTCTCGCCCATTTAATCATACATTCTTTAACCCTTTCTTGTTCTGTTTCTCTTTCAAGTAGTATATTATATATTGATGTTATTTTTTTTTCCCTTCCGCAGAACCTTTTCCCAAAATATATCATTTTCCATGAAGCCCTCTTTTTGATCTTTGTTAAAGTGTTTTCTTAACTGAAAGTAGTGGAGCCATGAGAATGATGGAAATTCCTTAGTCAGCTCTTCTTTTGATTTCAGTTGGAGAGAGCCTTCTTTCTTCTTAGTTGAAGTCCTCTAGGTGGGCCAGATTCTCCAGCCTAGCAGCCTTCTTTGCTCCCCTTCCAGGGGGGATAGCCACATGGGTGTTCGCCCTGGGTATAGATTTCTTTTATATTTGTTCCACGTTCTCAGTAGGGGTCTCCTTAGTGCGTGGTTGTTGAAATTTTTTTCCTTCCTGCTTTGATTTTTCCATAGGTAGATGTGCCAGCCTACTCTTAGGTTAAACCCTTCTAGCGTTAGCATTTTATCCTTCTCTAGGAGGATCCAATCCTTGATCCAGGTTAAGGCACAAGCGTCATGGTAGAGAGTCAGGGTCTTAACCCTTTTTTTATACTGTTTATAAACCACTTCATTGGATGTGTTGCAACAGCACATTCCCAGATTAGTTTAGTGTTTACACCTTATTTTATTTTTTGTTATTTAATATTTAATGTTTATTTTACTTAAGTGATACTTGTCTTTACTGTTCTAACATAGCACAAATCCTATGTAAAATCATACTACATATTTTTGACAATAATATTGAAATCTGAAATATATACAAAAAGTCAATAAAATAGGATCCAAATCCATCTTTATTTTACCAGATATTATTATTTTTACACAGCTATATTAATTAAGCACATGTGGATGAACTGAAAAGATTTGCAAATGGCATTGGCAGCTGAACATATGTATTTATATATTTGTATTTATTATACGCAGTTATATGTTCCCATACATTCTTCCTCTTTTCAAACTGGCTCTTGAATTTCATGTCTCCAGGCAACAGCCAGTTTGTCTGCTGTTTCTAGGAGTGGGCATAAGACGCTTCAGCTAGTCTGAAAACACTCTAGACGTGGGTTACAGCACACCAACATTTTTGAACTGTTTATTTCCATGAATTAGGATGAAATCTTGCACGTAAAGTGAGTGTACATTTCTAGCTCTTTTATCTTACCTCCAGGCATGATGTTTTTTCAAAACATCATAATTGCTCAATCATACTTGCAAATGAAGCCCATGTTTATTTTCTCATGATCATTTATAAAACAAAAGCTAATTTGCAACTTGTAGAGTGAGATAAGTTCATGTTAAGATGAGCAGACATTTCTTCTCTCTAGAGTTTTGTTTCCAATGCCATACAAATGTATGCTACTACTGATGATGATGATGTTGTTATGCTATTTGTTTTTGTTGCTGTTACAACAATAGGTGTGATGTCTAGACGTATCCATCAGAAGCATAGATAAGGCTGTAACCTTGCTGAAAACCAATTTGTGCTTAAAATAAAAATTCAGCTTTCAATTAGTTATTTAAGGCAGTTATATATATCTTATATCAGTAGTCGTCTGGGGAATCAGAGTCATTTACTTTCTTTATCTCTGTGTATTCTTGTCACATGGGCCTGTAGTTTTATCTGCTTCTAAAAGGAACAAATGGTTTTACTATAAAAAGTTGTAGAAGCCGCTACAGTGGCCTTTCCCTTTTTGTTTTGTTTTACAACATAAAACACCATTTTCTTTAAAAGTGCTAGCCTTTAAAATTGTTGGTCTCAGACAACTTCCCACCTGTGCTGTGAACGTATGTTAGCTTCAGCACTACAAATTTGTTTACAACAATTTACGGAGTGGGAAAAGAAGCTGGATTTTAGTAGTAAATAAAACCAGAGTAGTGCACAAGACTACAACTCAAAAGATCAGAGGTTGAATCCCTACTCAGTCATGAAAATCCACTGGGTGAACTTGAGCAAATCACTCTCTCTCACCTTCAAGAAACTGCAAAAGCAAACCTCCTCTGAAAAAATCTTGCCAAGAAAACCTTGTGATAGGTTTGCCTTGGAGTTGCCATAAATTGGAAATCATTTATTTATCATATCAGGAGCGAACCAAGGGTAGAGTTGTGATTCATTTGAGAAAACGCAAAATTTAAAAACTTGGCATTATATTAAATATCCTTTGACCAGTAGCTGGCCACTTGGTGTGCCTCTGGTGTTGCTATAAGGAGGCCCTCCACTGTGCATGTGGCAGGGCTGAGACTGCATTGTAATAGGTGGTCTGTGGTTTGCTCTTCTCCACACTTGCATGTTGTGTACTCCACTTTGTGGCCCCATTTCTTAAGGTTGGCTCTGCATCTCGTGGTGCCAGAGTGCAGTGTGTTCAGTGCCTTCCAAGTTGCCCAGGAGGGAGTCTCTCATTTGGTATCAGCCATGGATTGAGGTGCTGGGTTTTAGCCTGCCACTTTTGGTCTCTCACTTACTGAGGTGTTCCTGCGAGTATCTCTGTAGATCTTAGAAAACTATTTCTTGATTTAAGGCATTGGAATGCTGCCTGATATCCGAACAGGGGGTGGGCTGGAGATGTCACTGCCTTGGTCCTTTAATTATTTGCTGCTACTTCCCGGCGGATGTCAGGTGGTTCAATACTAGCTAGACAGTGTAATTTCTCCAGTGGTGTCGGGTACAGACAGCCTGTGATGTGTCATTAAGAGCCACATCCACTTTTGGAAATGACTTGAAGGCACACAACAACAACAACAACAACAACCTCCTACTTATATGTGCAACCCTTAACATTTTGTACTTAGGTGAAGGGGTGCTTAGATTATGGTAGAGTGGGGAGCAAAGATTTTATTCCACAATCTGACTCAAGAATTTGGAGCTAATGGGTACTCTGGGGAGAGCTATCCCCTTCCACAGTGCTGATGACTCAAGTGTCACATTTGTTTTCTGTTAGCTAAATAGATGGAGAGAGCAGGAATGTCTTAACCAGAAGGATTACATTGCAGTAGGAGTAACATACACATTTTCTTCTGGGCCAGAGCTTAGAAACATTGGTCAAGATCTTGCACAGGGAGATGTGGCTATGACAACAGAGATTTGTCATTTTAGCCACATTCTTCTCATGCAACAATGTCCAAACTACCAGGTGCCAAGCAATTTCCACAACTGATAGGTTTTTGGAACTACTGAGTGGTAGGATGGTGGGTGAAATAAGTGTCCAGCCCTTTCTTGGCCACGGTAGTCCATGCTATTGTTCCATCCCGAATAGACTACCACAACAGGTTCTATGTAATGTTTGTGGTGTAGTGTCCATTGGCCTGTAAAACCCAGTTTAGGTGGTTCAGTTTGTGTTGGAGGAGGTAGGGTTCGCAGATTCTTTCTGCACAATCTGCCAAGGCTTTAATGGTGCTTCTTTTTTGACTTGGGTGATGGTTGGAGTTTTTATGTAGGTATCATGTCAGGCTACGCAGAAAAGTCATTGAAATCCACAAGCATGTGGACAAATTTCAACAGAAAGGAAGAAACCAATAAAATGAACAAAATCTGACTATCAGCATTTAAAAAACTCTAAAATTATAACAGTAAATAAAGAACAGCACTCAAACACAGGGGAACTGCAGACAAGAAACAATCAGGGACAGCTAATCACCTCTCAAAAAGTATTCCTCCAGACAGTAATATGCCACAGCTAAAAACTGGCGGGCCATCAAATGCTAATCAAGGTGGCCAATTGAAACATTAAGACCATGAGACAAGAGTTCGTTCTCCCACCCTGGACTTTCCACAGATATATAAACCCAATTTTCCTAGTTTCCAACAGACCTCACAATCTCTGATGTCCATAGATGCAGGCGAAATGTCAGGAGAGAATGCTTCTAGAACATGGTCATACAGCCCGAAAAACCTACAACAACACAGTGATTCTGGCCATGAAAGCCTTCAGCAATACAGAATATGTTTTCTCGGCATTTTCAAGCACAAATCACAGGTATTCCTGAGCCAGAAATCCTTCATTTCAATAGGGTTAGCTATTACCCACAGCTTTGTATATCCATACAAAGTCCAAGAACGTATCCCCCATGGATTTAGTGGTCTTACTGTACTGCTTAGGTCCACAGCATCTGTGACTTCATAATCAGCCTTGTTCTGTCAACCTGCCTGAAATAATTGACTTTGCTGAGCCGTTGCTCACCGATCAGTCAAAGATCTCTTGACAGTTTTCTGTTTATGAAAAACAGGCATTGCTGCTTCATGTTTGACATATTATAAACAATATTTGAATATTTAGGTTTTGCTGCATATTTAAAATGAGTACAGATTAGTTTTTCTGTTGCTGTCAAAGCAATACCAATCATCTTCATCTGCAAAGATATTCTGCTACTCTCTAGTATTGCCCTCAGTCTATTGCCAATTATTATTTATGCTTTTATTAGAATAATATAATCTTCCAAATGTTCTGTTTGTTGGCATGCTGAGAACCTGATAAAGAAAGGGAAATCAAGTGCGCCTTCTCCTTTGGGCATCTAAGAACTGAATCTGAATTCTCAAAAGCAATTTTGTGGGCAGAAAGTGATGTTATTTCCATGCTTTCTAACCACAAATGTTCAAAGTTGAATGGCTTGTCAACCCTGTGGTTCAAAGGAAAGCTAGTGTGGTATCTGCATTTCTAATGTCATGTATTTTGTTGAAAGAAGTTGAAAGTGACATGTTATAAATAATGGCTTCATTGTACTTTTGAGAGGACAACATTGTTGTTTTTGTGAAGTAACATTGCAGGCGTTGACTTTTTTGTTCACAAAATGCTATTCATGTGTAATATTTAAATTTGAGGAGATTTTAGACATTTTTAGTGATTTTTCCTTTTGAGATACACAGAAGTTACCCAGAAGTGAAATGATTACATTATTCGCATTTTAATATAGTGAGTATTTGCAAGTATGTTATTTGAGGATGGAAAACACCAAGCAACTGACATACTATAAGCTCTCCATTGGTTTCAATAGGAGTCGTAGGCTGGCTCTGCACTGTAGAATTAATGCGGAGTGACACAACTATAACTTCCATGGATCAATACAATTGAATACCCTTTTTGGATATTCATTAGCATTTATGAGATTGTAAAGGTAAACGTAAAGGTTTCCTCTTGACATTAAATCAAGAGGAAACCTTTACTCTGTGGGGTGGTGCTCATCTCCATTTTTAAGCCGAAGAGCCGGCGTTATCCATAGACACCTCCAAGATCATGTGGCCAACAGGACTGCATGGAGCACTGTTACCTTCTCGCTGAAGTGGTACCTATTGATCTACACACATTTGCATGTTTTTGAACTGCTTGGTTGGCAGAAGCTGGGGCTAGCAATGGGAGCTCACCCTGTCCCGTGGATCCAAATTGCTGACCTTTCAGTCAGCAAGTTCTGCAGCTTAGCAGTTTAACCCACTGCACCACCACGGCCCCTTTATGAGATTGTGTGGCTCTCTAAATTCCGAAACCTGTCAAATTTTGCTCTCATTCATTTCAGCACCATGGATAGGTATAGGTAAAGGTTTTCCCCTGACATTAAGTCCAGTTGTGTCCAACTCTGGGCGCTCGTGCTCTCCTCCATTTCTAAGCTGAAGAGCTAACATTGTCCATAGACATGTCCAAGGTCATGTGGCTGGCATGCCTGCATGGAGTGCTGTTACCTTCCTGCTGGAACAGTACCTATGGATCTACTCACATTTGCATGTTTTCGAACTGCTGGATTGGCAGAAGCTGGGGCTAACAGAGAGAGCTCACCCTGCTCCCTGGATTTGAACCTGTGACCCTTCAGTCAGCAAATTCAGCAGATCAGTGGTTTAACCCATTATGCCACAGGGGGCTCAATATTAAGCTACACAGTTATGGCATTTAGATACCACTTTATTTGCTCTGGCTGCACTCTAAGGAATTTTAATATTTGTAGCTTCCTGAGACATTTAACATTGTCTGGCGGAGCACTTTAGTGGCTCACTAAAGGCAAATCTCAGGTTTTATAGATCAGACACTGCTGTTAAATGTGGTATCAAATTGCTATAACGGTGCAATGTTCAAAGGTGAGCTTTGATTTAAATCCTATTTGGGAATTAGAAGGAAGCACTGGGCTCAATTTATAGTAACCTATACAAAATGCCTTGGCCCATTTTCTACACTTCTTTCATTTAACATTTAGAAGTATTTCACATTTGTTGGTCACCCCACATTTTAAGGAGGAACAGTAGAACTTGAGATAGGTTTTTTCAGCTGTCTTTGTTCAGTCTCATTTCAAGACAATTCAAACAAGCCCTCGTCTTTTTATGGCAAAAAATGAAAACAGGCTTAGAAAGTCAAATATACAATTAAAGTACAAAGAGAATTTCCTGCAATGCATAATTAAGAGGTATCATGGAAGTATCATAATTAATTATCAGTGTCCTATATAGTCAATCTTGTTTCTAGTGCTATTACAAACTGCCTAAAGAATTAAATTTGAAGCATTTGCATTATATCAGGTTGCATAAAGTCACCATAATGGAAAACGAGGATCTTACACTCAAAACCTTTGTAGATTCATATATGGTAGTTTGCATGAGAAGTGGATTAAAATTAATTGAACAAAGTATTTGAACTGTTCCTATCTGTAACTTTCCATTTATGTCGTACATGCAAAATAACACTGCATTCTACAACAGCCTCCTTCAACCTGCTGCCCCCTCCAAATATTTTGGGCTACAGCTCCAGATAATTTCAGCAAACACAGCTGGTGAGGAACAGGCTTCACGTAAGTAATGTCCACTTGGCCACTGTGGGTTGCAGCTGCCCTTTCACACTACACAATTATAGCAGTATGCTTTCCCTTTAACTGTAATTATTGCATCCTATAAAATCCTGGAACTTGTCATTTAGGGAAGGGTATCGAGAATTCTCAGCCAGGGAGCTTTAGTGCTGTGTCAAACTCCAAAGTCCAGGATTTCACTGGCTGCTGACATGACAGTTCCCGTGAGATTGTATTTCTCTAATTGTGTAATCTGAAGGGACTGTGGGAGCCTGAACTGAGTGGTTCTAATGTCTGATCTACCAGAACATCTCTTATTTTCTGCCCAACATTGGAACACTTCCAGCCATGCCAATTTTAATACAGTGATTAGGAAAATTTGAAAGTTGAGTCTGTGGAACTATCTATCAAAAATGGATAATATCATGTAAGGGAGGAATTCCAAACCATGTCAGTTTGGAATATCAGTGGGCAAAGGGATTTTGTAGTACATTTGAGACTGAGTGATCAAAGTTGGAAACACAAACTTTCAGAAACAAAGACCATGTTTGCACTGGCTGCTTAAACTGGAGTCAGTCTAAAAACATAATGTGCTGGAATGGTCCAGGAGCAACCATTATGGTGGCCACCTTCCAGGCTGAATCATAGAATCACAGAATCAAAGAGTTGGAAGAGACCTCACGGGCCATCCAGTCCAACCCCCTGCCAAGAAGCAGGAATATTGCATTCAAATCACCCCTGACAAATGGCCATCCAGCTTCTGTTTAAAAGCTTCCAAAGAAGGGGCCTCCACCACACTCCGGGGCAGAGAGTTCCACTGCTGAACGGCTCTCACAGTCAGGAAGTTCTTCCTCATGTTTCTTGTAGTTTGAAGCCATTGTTTCGTGTCCTAGTCTCCAGGGAAGCAGAAAACAAGCTTGCTCCCTCCTCCCTGTGGCTTCCTCTCACATATTTATACATGGCTATCATATCTCCTCTCAGCCTTCTCTTCTTCAGGCTAAACATGCCCAGCTCCTGGCTGCAGCACTGTGCTTGTTGATTTATTGAGATAAATTTCCTCTCTCTCTTATCTCAATACTTCTTGACTCCCCAGCATTGCAAACTAAACTATATACTATATACTATATACAGGAGTAGAGAAAACACATCTGATCACTCAGCTGTACATCGTAGAAAGCAACACATGCTTATCAGATCTTCTGGTGTGCATCAATGTCACAGGAACTCTCCAAAGTTACACTCTAGGAATCCATCACAGCTCTGTTCATTTAACTCTTGCATTACATTGCTACATCACACAGTTTAAACTACAAACAATATTTCACATGACAGTGCTGCCATCCAGATGGTCCAGTTGGACTAAGACTGCATCAGACCTGTTAGGATGACACCTCTTCCTCTTTGTCTCTGTTGGTGATGTCCACTGGCCAGAGTTCACTGTGAGTGCCGGGCCTTTGTATCTCCAGAACTAGATGTCCATCAGTAGAGCAAGCCCACCCTTCTTACTGGTCATGCCAGTATCTCATTCTCACGTCAAGATACTCAGCCTTGATGACCCAGGAACTCTCGACCTCTGTGGCCAGTGAGGGGTTGTAACATGGAGATGGTTTTAACATGGAGATGAGCCATCTCCTTCCTTTGTACTGATAAGAGCAGGGAAAGGGTAATGATAACACTGCCCATCTGGACTGTGGATCGGTCCGAAGAGGACCCAATCCAGTATGCTGACAAGCCTGGGTGTGCTCTGGAGTTTCTTTCAAACTCTGGAGTATCCAGACATTGCTGAAGTGGAGCAAAGTTGGATTGAGGACAGAAACCCAAGACAGTCAATGAAAAGTTGCTGTTCATTATGGATTCAGTCAGTGATGGATTTGAAATCCACATTTTTTTATTTCTGTAGATAAACCCTAAGTCTACTTGCTCAGATGAATGGAGGGGAAAAGAGAAAGTACAGCATCACTATATTAGTATTTTAGCAGTTGTGGGAGGAATGAGAGAGTGAAGACGATAAAGATGAGGGAGGGTGGATCAGTCTCAGACTGCCTTTGCCTCTCATCCACACATTTAGTTATGCTAAGCTTATCTCTGCCCCAGGGTAAGTGTAGCCAGTGAATTTAGCATGTTTGCTCCTTTCATTCCCAAGTGAGTTGTTTGTATTTGATCCTTCTCTTCCATCTGCAATCCTGACTTTTTACCCATGATTATGCAAACTCAATTTTGAGTATTTAGTGAGTCTTGTCATGGAATGTTACACAATTCTTCCTCACAGACCTCCCCCACAATGCCTTATCCTTGACCTCGTCTGCTGTGTCTGGATTGATAAAGATCAAGGGCGCTTTTGGCCCTCCAGGCAAATGTGGCAAAAAGTTGGTAGCTGTGACATGAGCAGAGCAGACCTAGGTATAATTAGTCATTTATTTAAACTGGAAAGCCTTGTTAGTCATAGGAAAGTGGTGGGCATCATGTACATAGGGTGACAGTTCAAATCAATGTGTAAGCCAGCTGCAAACAATATCTAGAGAACTTAAAAAAGAGAGAGATAGGCATATTGGTATATAGGAGGAAAATGCCATAATCTACAGAAAAGCAGTACCTTTATTAGGATCAGAGAGCTTGCATGGTGTAGTGACTTGAATCAGGACTCTGGTGATCTGCTCAGCCATGGAAGCCTACTGGGTCACCTTGACCAAGTCATATATTCTCAACCCCAGAAATCTTGTGATAGGGTTACCATATGTCAAAAAAGGCTTGTAATTACACAACAATAAGGATCAGCCAAAACATATCCAAATAGTGAACAAGATTTGGAGTTCATTAAGTGCCTTTCATAAGACCATAACATAGTGACCATAAAAATTGTAAAGAGCAGTGTAATGTTATAGCAAGGTTGGGCAACCGTTGGAAATTAGAGATCACATTGGTCCCTGGGGGGCATGCCCTATACCACCAAACCAAAATTACCGATCATTTTTTCCAAAATACACCCCCGATGCCCATTTTCCCCTGTCCCATCCATCTTAGGCCCATCTTCCCTCTCAAAAGACTTTTGGGGTGCTGAGGAGCCTTAGCAGCCACAAAAAATATCCCTGTTACAGCAGTTCCCTATCTCTGTAACAATGCTGCGGAGACTGGAGACTCCTCTAGGAGAATCCAAATTGTGATGAGGTTAGTTTTGGTTGTGTTTGAAAGATGTATACGTTAGTGAGAAATTGTCATATTAAGCAACTACAGGAGTCTGCCTGTGGCTACAATGTAAAATAATGCTAACTACTTGCCTGTAATGGTAACTCTGATGAGAAAGTTGAAAAATATTTGCCTCTGCATCCATCTTTATTTTATGATGCTTGGATTCAGATTTCCCCAACAGCTATTCTAAATAATGTCAAGGGCCGAAGTAGTTTTCTTTGTTCTTTCTTTTGAAGCCCAGAAATTCTCTGTAATGCAAACTAGAGTTATTCCTGTCTAACCATTATAAAGGGAGAGAAATGTAGTTTGAACTTGAAGGATCGGAACAACTGATGCAACAACAGGTGCAAATTATGGATTTGAATGTTATTTGTCTTCAGAATGGTCTGGTTTTGTTGAGTTTTTGTATATGGAAGAACCAAAATTGAGATGGAGTGGCCTTGTGGCAAAGTTACAGAATAAACATTTTTTCATTTTTCTAGAACTTTCAACTCTAAAATTCATCACGAGACTTATTTTTCTGTTTTATTCCAACCATTTCAGGTCTCTTTCTGTTGTTTTACATTTTAAATCTAATTGTATTATGTGTTGTGTACACTTTGCTCCTCTGAAAAAAAAATGCCAAGAAAACTCTGTGATAGAGGGGGGTTGCTATAAGTAAATAATAATAATAATAATAATAATAATAATAATAATAATAATAATAATAATAATAATAATAATATAAAACCTTTTAAGCCATTATCAAGACCTCAAAATCGAACTGCAAAGGCTCTGGCATAAGCCAGTACAGGTGGTCCCAGTGGTAATTGGCACATTGGGTGCCATGCCAAAAGATCTCAGCTGGAATTTGGAAACAATAAACATTGACAAAATCACAATCTGTCAACTGCAAAAGGCCACCTTACTCGGATCTGCACACATCATTCGAAAATACATCACACAGTCCTAGACGCTTGGGAAGTGTTCGACTTGTGATTTTGTAATATGAAATCCAACATAAATATCTCGTTTGCTGTTACATACTGTGTTTTAGTGCCTCTAAAATAATAAAACTTTATTTATATTCTGCCCTATCTCCCCAGAGGGACTCAGGGTGGATTCCAAACATAAAAGGCAAACATTCAATGCTCCAATACAACAACAATACATCCATAGTAATTAAATTTAACAACCCAACCAAACACAAATTATGACTTAACAACTAAACTTAAATAAAAAACATAGCCTGTTATATCAGACATAAGACAAAACATCAAATATCAAACAGAAGCAACAATGTATTGTCGAAGGCTTTCATGGCAGGAATCACTGGGTTGTTGTAGGTTTTTTTGGACTATATGGCCATGTTCTAGAGGCATTCTCTCCTGATGTTTCGCCTGCATCTATGGCAAGCATCCTCAGAGGTAGTGCGGTGGCAACAATTTCCCAGTTCCTTGGGGGCAGATATATTGATAATTGCTCAAAATATCTATTGAGCTGGTGGGGCAAACAGGGCATAGACAGATGGTAGCTATTAATCAGAGGTGTGATGGTAGTATTAACAACTGTTCCTCCTCCTCCTCATAAGCCAGTGAGCAAAAGTACATTTTCAGCTGTTTCTTGAAAGCGGAGAGGGTAAAAAATGACTTGAAGACACATAACAACAACAACCAACGTATACAAAATGGATGGTGCAAAATACACTATTCTCTACCCTATTGCTATGATCATGAGTATGCAGGAATCATGAATATGACTCGGCTGAACATGCATAAATTTAGGTTATGGATTTATGACTGCAGTTGGGAATTCCAGACCACATGTCTAAATACTCTTTTGAAGTTTTAAGTCACCACAAAGGCACCAAAACCTGTTTGATCTTTTAATCTAAGCAGGATCAGTCCTGGTTAATACTTGGACAGGAACCTGCCAATAAATACCAGGTGGGGTGGGCTATATTTCAGAGGAAGGAACTGGCAAAAACACCGTTAAATATTCCTTGCCTAAGAAAACCTTATGAAATTCACGAGGTTGCCATAAGTCGACAAGACAGCTTGAAGACATACATGCACGCACAACGCTTGAAATGCTAGCAACTATCTTTTGAGCCAGAAATACATCCTTTAAGAGCCTTGCCAAGACAGAGGGGAATCCATTTACACACCCAACACTATAATTTCCTTAAGGCATTCTGGTTGGAACTGTACAAATTCAAATCCAGAGTGACTGTGAGCACTGGAGATAAAATTTATTTATTTATTTATTTGCCATATTTGTCATATTTATATCTCACCCCAAAGGGGACTCGGAGTGGCTCACATAAAGGTACAATTCGATGCCACACAAACAAATATCCAGCAAATAAACATACATTAAAACCAACCACTAAAAAAACCATCCTCTTCCTTTGTTTGGATTTCATATAAAGGGCAAAAATAATAAATAATAAAGGAACATTCCAGTTCAATAGGATTACAATTGTCTGTAAATCTTAGAAACAGATATAATATATCTGTCAAGTGATATCAAGAGTGATCTCATGGGATCGTTCAGAGCTTTATATTGTTTTCTGGAATGTTTCATTCATTTCAGCATGCTTGCTAGGGGACTCAATTTCACTTTGCCTTAGAAAACATTTATAGATAAAGTTTGTGGTTTTTTTTAAAAAAAATCATTAATCTAAAGACTAAAATGTAATTATTTATGACAGATTAAAGAATGGCACAATTGTCCCTCCTCATTTTCACCTTTAACTTTTGTGGATCTGATTATTTGAGGATTTGATTCATATTAAGCCATCTATTCATTTAACCAGGGCCCCACTGGTGGCACAGCAGGTTAAACTGCAGAGCTACTGAACTTGCTGACCAAAAGGTTGGCAGTTTGAATCTGGGGAGCAGGGTGAGCCCCAGCCTTTGCCAACCTAGCAGGTTGGAAACATGCAAATGTCAGTAGATGAATAGGTACCACTTCGGCAGGAAAGTAATGGCATTCCATGCAGTCATGCCAGCCACATGACCTTGGAGGTGTCTATGGAGAATGCCAGCTCTTCGGCTTAGAATGGAGATGAGCACCACCTCCCGGAGTCAGACAAAACTAGAAACCTTTATCTTTTTATTGATTTATTGTACTTACATTCTAGCTTTCTCTGCAAAAATGGGATTAAAAGTGGAAAGCAACTGTGTTGTTGTACTAAAGTACCTAGAGATCCCTAAAAATAATCATTCTCTAGGCTTTGTAGGTCCTTCATTCAGCATGATTCTATAGTCATCACTTAATAGACCATAGAGTCATGTAAAAATACCTAGAGATTTCACAAGAGGTGTTGTCACTGGTTAAAAATTGGTTTTTTAAAGGTCTTTTCCACTTTGTTGGGAAACCTGCACCCTTTGAAGTATTGGGCATACTGTATGTTGCAAATTTTTTCAAGTATGATCACGTTGGATATATTCCATACATTTCCATTGGCCATGTTAGATTAAGAATTCTGAAAATCATGCTCCAAAAATATTTTTTCTCAATCTTTGAATCTAGGCTACCCATACTTCATAGTGTTAATAGAGTCTTGCCAGCTATTGCAACAATATGCTCAATTCACCTCTCCATGTTATCACCAATGGGTGCCAAAATACTGTTTGCTTACCGTTGAAAATTACTTAGGCTGCCTCTGCCTCCAGTGAGCACCTGGGCTTTATTTCTTGGAGTATGGACTGGTTTGATCTTCTTGTAGTCCAAGGCACTCTCAGAATTTTCCTCCAACACCTCAGTTCAAAAGCATCTATCTTCCTTCACTCAGCATTCCTTATGGTTCAGCTCTCACATCTGTAGGTTACTATGGAGAATACCATTGCTTTAACTATGCAGATCTTCATTGCCAGTGTGATGTCTCTATTCTTTGCTATTTTATCGAGATTGGTCATTGCTCTCCTCCCAAGAAGTAAACATCTTCTGATTTCCTGACTGCAGTCTGCATCTGCAGTAATCTTCGTGCCTAGAAATACAAAGTCTGTTACTGCCTCCACATTTTCTCCCTCTACTTGCCAGCAATCAATCTTTCTGGTTGCCATAATCTTGGTTTTTTAATTTTTAACTGTGACCCAGCTTTTGCACTTTCTTCTTTCACCTTGGTTAGAAGACTCCTCGGCTCCTCCTAGTAGGGGATGTGGACACATTTTGTTGCAGGTTCAACTTGTCCATTCATATTAAGGCAGATTGGGTCTGCAGAGGTTGAGGAGAAAATGAGTGCAATGAGTTTGGAAAGAGCCAATACAAAAATTACTGTTTGCAAATTGATCCTTATCTCTGTGCTCTGATAAATTGATACTTAGTGCAAGTCATGTTTTTTGACAGATGGCGAAACTGGAGGTCTCATTGTAAACACAATACTGAAATATCTAGTTTACTATATTGCTGAAGGTTTTCATGGCTGGAATCACTGGGGTGTTGTGTGGTCTCTGGGTTGTATGGCCGTATTCTAACAGAATTTTCTCGTGGCATTTTGCTTACATCTGTGGCTGGCATCTTCAGATGATCTATTTAGTTTACATTTATATGGAGGGAAATAGCAGAAAACGTCATATCATTTGCTCATCAGCATTTTTGCACAATCCAATGGCTTATAAAAATTTGAACAAGTGCCCAGATCAGACTGAGATTGTCTCCCGTCATCACCTGGTGATTTCTTTAAAAAGCCCTTTAACTTGACAGCTCCCTTCTTAGCTCTTAGAGGCTAATGGGATGATTGAGAGAAGGATCTGCTGGTGCCAAGAGTTAAGAAGGATCACACCACTGGGATGATGGATACAATTCCTCTAGTTTTTTTCTTTGTATTTTTTATATCCTGTATTGTGCCCCCCCCCCCATTACTATTTTATATACTTTTTTCAAAATTAAAAGTATTGGGGGGGGGGGGTGTAACAGCGCATACTAAAAGGGAAGTCATTGTTTCTAGAAACATAGAAAAGAATAAAGTTTTCTGAGCAAGGAGTGGGAACTCAAGGTGCAGAAAATATGGTCTTGGGGCCAATAATGATCCATAAGTCTTAACCCTGCCTTAAGCAATAAGAAATAATTTTATCTTGTCTCATGGCTGGGCAACGTTTTTGCTATCCAAAGACCACATGCAACAAAGGATATCGGCTTATGAACTCTTTTATCCACAGAGGGAGGACCTAGAAAATGTCTAAAGAGCACATATTTTGTCAGGTATGGATAAATGAAACTGTGTATACTGGTCCTATCAGGGACACATTCTGCACTCACTCAAACAACCATACTTCTCTGCCTTTCTTCCTTCCATGTTGAGATCTCTCCTGCCTGTTGCTATATGCTAGAAACTCCTCTTTCCAGGCCTTATTCAGGCAGGTACAATTTATATAAATAAGTCAGGCATGGGTTTGTTTCCTGTGCATGCTACATTTAATTTACACTCTACACACCAACAGCTGTTGGGTGGGCTGAATGCTGCATAGTTATGTGGAGGACACCATATGGGAAAGTGATCCTTGCATGTTTTCCTCCCCCTATAATCATACTTTGATACCTAAAAAAGGGGAGTACATCTATAAATAAAGGGTCTGACACTGTATACAACTTGATACATAGCCTGTGCATGCAATATGGTGGCAGCTTGTATGAAACACTTTCAGGCTGGATCTTCACTGCCACATAGTCCTGATTACCCAAGTTAATAATCCACACTATCGGCTTTGAATTAGATTTTTATTTTTTTTCATGGCAGAAAATGGGCCTTCTGTAAGGACGTTGACTAGAGGATGCCCAGATGTTTTGATGTTTTACCATCCTTGTGGGAGGCTTCTCTCATGTCCCCGCATGGGGAGCTGGAGCTGACAGAGGGAGCTCATTTGAGCTCCTCGCGGATTCGAACCTCTGACCTGTTGGTCTTCAGTCCTGCCAGCACAAGGGTTTACTCCATTGCACCACTAGGGGCTCTTTGAATTAGGTTATATGAGTCTACACTGCCATATAATCCATTTCAAAGCTGATACTCTTGGTTTTATATGGCAGTGCAGATGGGGCCTCTCAGACTACTTTGATAGGCCATCAATTGTCCAGGTGTGTATTCCCTCCATGAGAACATAAAAGGCCATGTTACATTATACAAAGGGTCTATTTAGTTCACCTTTCAGTTCACACAGTAGCCAACCAGATACCTATAAGAAGTCAGCCAGCCTCACCGGTTATGCTGTATATCAGTGTGCAATTTATATACAAAGGCATACTGCTTCAGATATGGTAGATAATATATTTTAATCTTGACTGTTGATGGTCCCACCCTCCATAAATTTACCCAATCTTGTCTTAAAGAATCCAAGAATGGTTTGGTTCTTTGTAAGTTTTATGTTGTTTTCCCTTTTATAGTTTTTGCTTGTTGAAATTCAGTAGCCCTGCTTTAAGCAAGTTGAAGGATATTTCCACTACAGGATGTTGTTCATTCGTTCAGTCGTCTCCGACTTTTTGCGACCTCATGGACCAGCCCACACCAAAGCTCCCTGTCGGCCAGGCATGTAGCCAGGGGGGGGGGGCTCGGGGGGCTTCAGCCCCCCCCCCCAAAATTCTCATGGTGGTTCGCGAAAAGGCCTTACTGGTGCATTATTTAAACTGTTATGTTTATTCATATCATGATCTGATCACCATACTCAATATATCCCATATGCATGGGGGTATTGGGGTAATGATACAAAAGGTTTGCTAGGTAGACCCTCTTTCACTCAGACTCAGCCCCCCCCAAACTCCCCCCCCCCCCCGAACTCCCCCCTGAAAAATTTTTAGCCCCCCCCCCGAAACGAAATCCTGGCTACGGGCCTGCTGTCGGCTGTCACCACCCCCAGCTCGTTCAAGGTCAGGATACACTACAGGATACAAACCAGTATATAACTGTGTATGTATTGGGGTGCAAGGAAATATTGCATGAAAAGGCATTTATTAGATCCCAAAGCCTTAAGCTCATCTTTCTGTTTCTTTTAACCAAGTGAGTAATAGTCATAGAACAAACATGCATGCACTTTACTTGTTGCTGTAATTAGCAGTCTGCCACATGAAAACCTCCCTGTTGTTTTTATTTTATTTTTAAAACAGCAATAAGGTTGCCATCTGCTAATACAGAATCAGCTCTTTTAAGTCATGAGCTCCAAAGCATTGAGGCATAATGCCAGAAGATTCTCCTTTGGTTCTTTCCCCTCCCTTTCTCTTCTTTCAGCAGTCTGTGTTATGGAAAGCTTTCCCACTGTTTACTCTTAATGAAGCTACTAAAGTACAGCCATTGAATATAGACAATGGCCAAAATCCTATATGACCTTTTACTTAGGACCTCATTGCACTTACCAGTTTAAATGTACTCGGTCACTTGCCAGCCAGTTGAAGAATGGATAGACATGCAGTCCATCACTTGATGTCTCTCAACTTCCAATGGAGGCTCCACCCCAATTAGTGTGGAAGTGTCCTAGGACACTTCCTTGTCAACATGGAAAAGCAACTGTATTGTGCTGGCTCCAATGGAGCCAGTACATTTCTGCCTCAGCTGGGTGACACTTCCCCCGTGATGGTGAAACGGCATGGGGAGGGGCATGTGATAATGTCCTTAATGTAAATTTACAAACATGTAACTAAGTAGCAGAGGTGCTGAATTGCAAGAATGCATACTATGACATCAGAAAAAGTGTCCAAAGATGCATCAAGAACCATAGTATTTTGGTCACAATTCATTTTGGTCCCATTGCACATGAGACCAAAACTATATAGCCATCTCGGCTATATAGTTGCATAACAGCAACCCTCTACTGGACAGAGACATTGAGCATCATTCCAATTCTGCTTTCTGCATGCACAAGTTCACATATGACAACCACTGCAATGGAGAACATCCAATATGATAGAAACCACAGGGCCATCAGAAGAGTCGACTATGTTCTATAACTATTGAAAGAAAGAAAAAATCCCCATTCTGATTAATGAAACCAACTGCATTACTTATAACAATATAACATGTTTTTCAGAGGGAGAAACTCTAGTTCAAATTAGTAAGGAGTTTTCAAACATAAGAACTGTATGTAAGGTATATTCTTCAAAAACATGCCAGGACTTCAGATGCTAGAGAACTTTTCCAATCATAAAAAGATTAAGCTGTTCCTGCTATTGTTTAGCCTCCACTGTGTCATATTTGGTCCTTGGACCAGAGCTGAATAAAAAGGAAGAAAAGCTGCCACTGTTTGGGCAATCACTGGCTGACTGCTGTTATGATGTATCTCTATATTGTGATAAGCCACTGAAGATATTTTATTCAAGTACTGTGTTACTACAATGAATACTAAACGAGGCAGGAACAGCTTAAAAGGAAGATACATGGCACACCACAGTTCACGGCACACGCCTCTAAATATAACTACTTTATTTTTATTCACTACAAAATGCTACTTCTTGAGGAGCTTGTCTTGTAACAATATATTCTCACTAAAAGTGTCTAACTCAACAAATTTGGGCAATGGCATGCCAAATTGCTACATCATCTGAACGAATGGAGATGTATAATTCTCTTTTGGCTAGCCGACAGATTCCAGCATTCTTCTCCATAGAGACATTTTTAAGGCTTAGGTGCAAAATTGCTTCCTGCAAATTCTTTAGCATTTCAATCATGTTCAAAATTTGCATACTTGGAGGAGTAAATATTTCAAGGTCCTAGTTTTAATCATGTTGAAAAGCCGCTTGACTATCAACCCCTTCTGTTTCTCAAAGTAGTACTGAAATGTTGACATTTGGCAAGGTGTTCCCAAAGACTAGCAAAACGATTCTCTGAGCCAAACTAGTTTTTGTAACATTGTCAAACTTAAGAAAGTTATTATTTCTGTAGACTGGGAATGCAAAACTGTTACATTTGGAAGTAGTTGGGTGGGGTGGTATTTTGGTCTATTTTTAAATGACAAAGCATTTGAAGATCAGCCCAACAAAATTTGGAAAGTGAGGGAGGTTCTGGGGATCTGCTGTGGTCTTTGAAGGATGTAAAAGTTAAATGATGCTGTTAATATATTTCTTGTTTTACTAAGCCATCAAGAAAACTGCTTAGTGGGTTGCGTATATAAATGCAATTAGTCAATAATTTCCATTTCTCAATGTAAAATGACCTTACGTGTTATCACAAATTCAAGTATATACAGTCACAATGTGTATATAATTCTGAAATGCATATATCTGACTAGTCAAAAATGTTTAATATGTATGCAAAGAATGCTTGGTAAACATATTACCATGCACTTACGGTGACCCTAAGGCAGTGGTTCTCAACCTGGGGTCCCCAGATGTTTTTGGCCTTCAACTCCCAGAAATCCTAACAGCTGGTAAACTGGATGGGACTTCTGGGAGTTGTAGGCCAAAAACATCTGGGGACCCCAGGTTGAGAACCACTGCCCTAAGGCAAACCTATCACAGATTTTGGTTTTGCCTTCCTCTAAGAAAGTATGACTTGCACAAGGTTACCCAGTGGGTTTCTAGTGGCTGAGCAGGCCCTCAAAACCTATTCTCTAGTGTTGTGGTCAAACCCTCAAACTGCAACACTGTGGTGGCTTGATGGTAATTCTATTCTTATTTTTAATTCTAGAAACCTTGGGAAATCTGGATTAAGAGTTTCGTGTTTGGGACTAGGTAAGTAATATGTCATCTTCCTTTATGGATAATCAAGTTCATTTCTCTTGGCTTTGTTCATTTAATTAGCTGATAAAAATGGGGCTAAGATTGTGTTCTCTTTGATCGAAAATGGCTATTTCTTTGGAAGCTTGTATGGATACATGACATGTATTTATTTGACTTCTTTTTATATAAAATCCTTTCTATGTGGCATCCTAGTGTACTGTGTGACCACAGTTATGGGACACCTTGCACTTGAAGGCTAAATTGGTGGCAATATTGCTGTTGTTCGGACACCAAGGACCTCATCAGATGGCACTTTGTAAAGCAAGGGGACAGTGTGGGAAATCGTGGTGCAGTGTAAGGAATCATCTGGCTGTGTTCCCTACAGTCAGGGTCCATGCCATCCCTTCCCATGATGTTGCCCCGCTGTCCCCTTCGTCCTCTTTGGCTCCTCTGCCTTTTGTGTATGAGGAGTTGAGGGTATACCCAACTCCTCTGGTTGGCACAGAGCCAAACAGAAGTAGCCCTGCATCATGTGATGGGCTCCAGGGAACTCCATGCCAGCAGCACAGAGAAGCAAGGAGAAGAGGTTTCTTTGCCTTCATCTGATAAGGTTACAAGTGGAAACATGGATTTACTCTTATGGCCTAATTGAGATCTTTTGATGATGTATTGGGATATAATTTTAAAAATAAAAAAATATGAGTAATATAAAAGTGACACATACAAACATTGTATTGCGTTCATTTTGACTGAATATCACAGTAATGAGATCAGTTTTTTTTACTTCTTTTATTTGATACATCCCAACAATCAACAAAATTTTGCCATACAGGACTTATTTCAATACACATTATTCCAAAAATAAATATTCCTTAAATGACATTCTATACATTCCTTAGTTATGTATCACCCAACAAACCCCCCTATTAAACTTTTTGAAATGTTCTTTTCGGAACAGGTTTTGGTCTTATAATTCCATGTAAAAAAAATGGGGAAGAGATGGGGTAGTTGTATGCTCTATCATTTCAAAAAGGGGCACAAAGGGTGCATCTACAATTGTACAACTAATGGAGTCTGAGAACACTTTAACTGCCATGTGTCAGTGCTATGGACTCATGCGAGTTGTAGCACTCTTTGGCCGATAAAGCTAACAACCTTGTAATTCCATAGCTTTGAGCTATAGAAGTTACACTTGTGGCCAACTCCATCAGTTCTACAGTGTGGGTGCACCTTAAGTCATACATTCTGTCTGTATTGTTCATTCAGTCACAATTTGTTCTTCCTATCTAAGACTGTGCAGTTGTTTATGAAAAGCATGATTATCTGAGATCTGACACAGCCTTTATGTACCTGTGTTGCTATGAGACGTGTGCTTTTTAATACTGTGGGATCCACAGATGAGAGCATCAGTGTAATAATCAAACAGGACAGTTGGACAGCTTGAAATGGGATTAATCCTGAGGTTGTGGTATCAGTTTGTTGATATGAGCAGGAAGATCCAAAAGCCTACAGGAACATACTTGGAACATATTTCCCCTGTTTATTTATTTCTTATTTATCATAGTTTTAATGTAATCTACATTTTCTGGATAAATTACATCATGTTGAAAGAATAACATATAATGATTCCTCAAGGATGACAGTCCATCTATCTGTATAAAAAAAGTGACTATATGTTTGTATGTATGTGGGTTAGTGGGTTTGTAGATATGAATGTGGGCAATTTCCAAGATGGTACCCACTTCCAGCGAGCACTGTGACTCCCACCAACGATGGATGTGGACCAAACTTGACACACATACTCATCATGACCAATTTTAACTACTGGTGTGGCAATTTTAGGATGAGGGGAAATGCTGGGTACTATAAACCCCACCAACAATGGATCTGGAACAAAATTGACACACTTACCCATCACAACTAACTGTAAATACTGGCGGGGTTTGGGGGCAATGACAGAAAATGATAGGAATTTTAGTTTACCCACATCCTTATGCATTTTCTAATGGGACCATCAATAAAATCCAAAACCAAACAAAGACTATTTCTAATGCTTATCCTTTGT
>NW_026846588.1:30535740-30728158 GCF_025583915.1 Anolis sagrei ordinatus | reverse complement strand
TTATCCAGCGGATATTGGCAATTTGGTCTCTCGTTCCTCTCCCTTTTCTAAACCCAGCTTGAACATCTGGCAGCTCTTGCTCCATGTATTGCTGGAGTCTTCCTTGCAGGATCGTGAGCATTACCTTACTGGCATGAGAAATAAGGGCCACTGTACGGAAGTTTGAGCAGTCTTTCGCATTTCCCTTTTTTGGTATGGGGATATAAGTTGATTTTTTCCAGTCTGATGGCCATTCTTGTGTTTTCCATATTTGCTGGCAAATGGCATGCATCACCTTGACAGCATCATCTTTTAAGATTTTAAACAGTTCAGCTGGGATCCCGTCGTCTCCTGCTGCCTTGTTGTTAGCAATGCTTCTTAAGGCCCATTCAACCTCACTCCTCAGGATGTCTGGTTCTAATTCATTCACCACACCGTGAAAACTATCCTCAATATTATTATCCTTCCTATACAGATCTTCTGTATAGTCTCGCCACCTTCTCTTGATCTCTTCAGCTTCTGTTAGGTCCCTGCCATCTTTGTTTCTTATCATACCAATTTGTTTCTTATCATACATGATAAGAATTTGTTTCTTATCATACATGAGTCTACACTGACCATATACTGATGTTCCAAACTGCATTATATGGCAGTGTATAGATCATGGAATAATGTATACAAAATTCATGTAAAAATGAAATATTTTCAAATGTGAGACAGGACAAAAATATTATTTACTGTCTAAACACATTAAAACCAAGCTAGGTAGCAGCACATGTTGCAAGTCAAAGGCAATCCATGGAAGAAGCAGCCCAGAAGGAGATAAGAAACTTGGAAATAGGGTGAAATCATATTGGAGACTTTAAAAGTGTAAACTTTCTTACGAAAGGAGTTAGCACTTTCCATCTGAACCATCTGAAGGCATATTTGGTTGTGCATTCAGTTGCTCCATATTCATTTGTGCACTCAGATACATTTATATTAATGCCCACTGCATTGCCATTTGACCAAGCATTCAGCAGCACAATCAATGTGCATATTCCCAAATGGCGATATACGTAGCAATTGAAATATAAGATCTTGGATTATATCTCTACCTACAGACACATCTACACTGTAGAATAAATGCAGTTTGACTCCATTTTAACAGGACTCAGTGCTATGGAATTTGGGGAGTTGTAGTTGGGGAGAGAAGGCTAAAGACCTTGGAAAATGACAGTACCCGGGATTCTATAGCATTGAACCCTGGCAGCAGAAGTGGTGTCAAACTGCATTTGTTCTACAGTGTAGATGCACAACGTACCTATGGAAATGTCTGGGTTTATAGAATTAAGAACATAATAAATGAGTGAGCCAGCATGGAAGACTGGGAGATGCTCTGACTTCTCAGGAAACCATTAAAGGATCAGCCTCCTCTGCAAACGAAATACAAAATGGGTGTTTCCCAAAGGTTCTCAGACACTCTTTTAGATAACACTGGAAGCATCATCACCATGTTTTAGCTTACGTGGGCCATTAACAAGACTTGAACATAATCAATTTATTGTGCATTTTCTATTCTTTAAAAGACCAATTCTAGGCTTAAATTGGCCAGCTACCTCTCTGAGGTGAAGATGATAATGATGGTGATGATGACGACAACAACAAGAACAACAAGAACAAGAACAACAACTTTATTTTGTACCCTGCCTCCATCTCCCTGAAGGGACTTGAGTTGGCTTACATATGGCACAAAATGCCTCCAGCCACCCCATCCATCTCCAAGAGGAGATTTTGGAATATTGTGTCCAATTCTGGGCACCACAATTGCAGAGAGATATTGACAAGCTGGAATGTGTCCAGAGGACAGTAGCATTTTGGCCATCTTCCGACCTGGGAGTCCCATCTTCCAATGGCATACCGACATATCTCTGGTTGTACTGGTCCATTTAGTTTTCTTGGCAAGGATACTGGAGTGGTTTGCCATTGCCTTCCACAGGGATCACGCTTGGTCTGACCTCTCTGCCACAACCGTCCCGTCTTGGGTGGCCCTTCACGGTTTCGCTCATGACATCATTGAGGTGCTCAAGCTCCAGCGCCCCGACAATGCGGTGATCCTTTGCTGGAGAATGCTTATCCTTACAGAATCCCTAATCCAGGCATCAGCAAGTTCCTAAACTAAAATCTTAAAAATCTCAGGCCAAGATGATCAGTTGTTATCCTTCCAATGCATCTATAAAGTAGCTTTAAAAAGATAATTATATTTAGATAACAGCACAGGCCCAGTTTAGTCCTATATCCCAGTAGATTTCTAGCTGACCACTCTCCATTTTCACCTGGTTTTTGTTTTTGGGAAAACATCTTAGTGTAATTTCCTTGAACCAAAAAACCACTTTGGGAGAAATTTCAGGGGGTTCAGATTTGTATATACATACCATTCATATCACACGCACATACACACATTCAATTTACAAATTTGAATGCCTTAAAATGTCTCTGTGTGTACTTACGTAAAGTATATGTGTTTGCATTCACACCCACAAATAGAATGTCCAGCATCCTGGAAGTTGATGTGCCCTTCTTCTACAATGATAAAAGCTCCCCCTGCCCCCAAAGATTCACCAACTTGAAATAGTTGCCTTCAATGACCATCCTATTGCTTTTGGGGATTGAAGATATCAGAGAAGCATCAAGCTTGTGCTCCCATAGACCACTGCTTCTTTGCAGCAACACAATGAGTCATAGCGCTGGTGGAATTCAGCATGCAGAACTCTTACACTGTACACAAACACGAAAACAGAAGGTACAAACAAGTTTACTTACATCTGCATATATTAACTTATATAGAAATATTGCAAGTAATAAGTAGAATTTTAATAAGTAGAATTTCAATACAAAGAGGATATATCTCACTGCAAAGCATCCTTAATCCAGGGTTGAATGGGAAAACATTTAAAATAGAGGACTTCCTTCTGTAAACACAGGGCTATCCTATGTGATGGTCCCATCTTGCCCTCTAGTGCCTGCTCCCTAACATCTGCTTGATTGGAATTGGGGCAATGGGGATGACTAGTATGGAATTACACCACTTCTTTTCCACTTCTTTTTCTCAAGAGAGGTAATTTTAGCAGTTTTCCTCTTGATGAAAAAAAAATGTTTGGAATAAGTACCAGATTACAAATAGGTTTTTGAAACCTATTTGTAAACCTATTTGTAATCTGGTATTTATTCCCCACTAAATTCACAAGTGGTTATTTTGCATGGATTACTAACCGTAGATTACTAACCGAATGCTTGGTCCCACATCCATGTGTTTAGCTTTTTCCTGAAGCCCAGAAGAGAGGGGGATGATCTAATTTTAGTAGGAAGGGAGTTTCATAGCCAAGGGACCACCACTGAGAAGGCCCTGCCTCTCATCCCACCAACCGTACTTGACATAGAGGTGAGATTGAGAGCAGGGCCTCCTCAGAAGATCTTAACCTCTTAGCTGGCTCATAGAGGGAGATACATTTAGACAGGTAAACTGGGTTTTATAGGCTAAAGCTAGCACTTTGAATTGTGTTCAGTGGCATACCTAACAGGGAGCTGACCTAACAGGGAAATTGTAGGCCCCTTGTACCCTGCTCTGGTGAGAAATCTGCCGCTCCTTGAAGCTTCAAAGGCATGTAGAGTAGTAATCTATTTGTGATGTAACATCCTGTGCTGGCCATGGTAGTCCAGACTCTGTATCCTGTGCTGTGAAATGAGGACATGGGGATTTTTTTTTACCTTTTTGAGTTTTTATTTAAAAAAAAATGTATTTCTTTAATACAGCTGCATTAACTATAAGGTCAGTTTTGCTGAATATGCGCTTTGAAAATGAAAGAAATGGCTCCCTGCCATGCAATTACTAAAAATAACCATTCAAGAGAAGGTCTATTGGCCTAGAAACAGTGGATGCAGAGAAAGGATGCAGCAGCAAGAAGTATTTAAACAAACCCCCAAAATGTGCTACCGATGCTTTCCTTTTTTACCCTTGTCTCCCACCTCTTTACACACTGCTCATGCATTTAATTTCATTTTGAGTTACCATTAAGTAGCAATCGGCTTACAGTGTCAAATATTTATTCTTAATATTTAAACCTCTAGGCATTTTTGTAACAACATTAAACAGTCAGTCTGCAACCGTCTGATATTTTGGAACAGTTTTCTGCACTTCTTGTTCAAAGAAGGAAATGCTTAATCCAATAATCGTTCCAAAGTAGCACAGGATATGAACTGCTCTTATCATGTTCTCCTCCCACAGATCCTGAGTCATACACTTTGGTTGTTTTGGCTACAATTATATGGGCATATGCAGAACACATGGTGGGTAATTTCAATGACTCTTTGGAATAGTCCTGTACACAGTACATGGCACCAGATGACCTAAGTAACTCATATGGTTATCTTATATCATATCAATATGGAGGAACCTGCAAAGCTTCTTTTTTTTAAGAGTGCAGCCCTCCACATCCACAGTTTTGACTTCTGTGGATTTCATTATTTACAGATTTGATTTAAAATGTTATCTCTAGGTGCTCCATTGTGACTCTATGATTAACTTCCACCTGTCATGGTGCAGGGCCTACAGATTTCTAGAGATAATGTTTCTCTAGGGTCCCAGTTTCATAATGTATTTTAACTGCATTGAACTGCATTATATGGCAGTATAGATTCAAATAATGCAGTTCAATGCAGATTGCATTATGAAACTGCATTATATGGCAGTGTAGATGGGACCTAGGCATCTCTAAGTCCTCTGGTGCAATTCTGTGGCCAGCTTCCAGCCAAACTACTTCATCACACTAGAAAGAAAAAATCCACTTAAAATCCGGTTTCTGCCTCTTGCAAAATTCTGGGGTTTCTAGTTTAGGGAGGAGCCTTTAAAAATCTCACTAAACCACAAACCCCAGAGTTCTGTAGGAGACAGAAGCTAGATTTTAAGTGGATTTTTTTCTCTACTCGGATCAATGGTTTGTCAACCATAGAGTCATACCAGAAGACTAGAAATTCCTGGAGAGATGTACTCCAGGTTAAAAAAAAATAGCAATTCATGGTTTTCAACTTTCATGGGCGTTCTGCTGACCCCAGCCAATGTGGAGATTTGACTGTATAGCTTTCTAAACCAGCTACTTTTCCAAGGTTAGCTTTATATCAGTTTTGTCCCTGGAAAATGCGAATGGAAAACACCTAACCCAGGGCTGTTTGGAGTGATGTTCCATGGCCCACTGTTAGTCCATGAGCCATTAGCTGCTGCAAGCCCTCCAATACTTCTAACTGGGATATGTATGACCAAGTGACAACAGAATGTGATCAAGATGGCAAAAGTTACTAATAAGAATACACAAGAAGAATCTGCAGTTTGCTTTTGCCTGAGCTTCCACACAGCCATATAACCCAGGATGTTAAGGCTGATCATCCACAATATCTGCTTTGAACTGGATTGTCTGAAACCACACTACTATAAAACCCAGTTCAAAGCAGATAATGTGAGATTTTATACAGCTGCGTGGAAGGGGTCTGGGAGGGACAAATTCTCTCCCCTTGTCTCCTTTCTCTCTTCTGAGTGCCCTTCCACACAGCCCTATATCCCAGAATATCAAGGCAGAAAATCCCACAATATCTGCTTTAAACTCTGTTATCCGAGTTCACACTGCCATATATTCCACTTCAAAGCAGATGTGGGATTTTCTGCCTTGATATTCTGGGATATAGGGTTGTGTGGAAGGGCCCAGAGTTAACTGAGTGCAAACTCCTTTTGCACTTCACACTCAATTTGTAGCAATTAAGATAAACTGAGTAAAAAGGGGGAAAGTGGTGGAGGAGGAGACAGAAATGGGACCTGAAAAGATAGGATGACAGAGGATCAATAAAGACTGTCCTTGCCACTTAGAAGATATGCTGCTGGTTGTGTCAATTTTCTATGAAAGAAAGAAACAACTGTAGTCAATGGACATAAATAACATCTCAATCTTTTGGCACATCGGAAAAACATTCCACATCAGATAGCCTGAAAAGCATTGAAAGGTTCAAATGTTGTTGACGTGCAGTTTGTATCCTTAGTATATATGCATGTGGCATACGTAGGCTTCCTGTAGGTATAAATTCTTGAGCATATTTATCAATGGGTTGTTGTAGGTTTTTTGGGCTGTATGACCATGTTCTAGAAGCATTCTCTCCTGACGTTTTGCCTGCATCTATGGCAGGTGTCCTCAGAGGTTGTGACCTCACATGAGACAAGAGTTCATTCTCCCACCCTGGACTTTCCACAGATATATAAATCCAATTTTCCTAGTTTCCAACAGACCTCACAACCTCTGAGGATGCCGTCCATAGATGAAGGTGAAATGTCAGGAGAGAATGCTTCTAGAACATGGCCATATAGCCTGAAAAACCTACAACAACCCAGTGATACCAGCCATGAAAGCCTTTGACAATACATATTGATCAATTTCAAGTTCGCCTTTCAAATCAAAGCTACCTGCATCTCTTGTAATAAAGATCAGAATATACTTACTCTTTGGATTTTGTGTTTTTTCTTGGCTTTTGCTATTCAGCTCCTAGCTTTTTGAAAATACATTTTTTAAATACACCATTGTTCTTTTGTATAAAATGCATTTAGAAAAACATATTTTATGGTGAAATGCTTTAAAATACATATTTAAATACAAAACTTCAGATTGAAGCAAAAAAATGGGAGCAACGCAAACTTTGGAGCTAAACAGGTCTTTTATATCACTTAGTGAAGCATCCTTCCTTCAGCTATCTTGAGACTTTCAAACTACAGAGCAGAAGAGATAATGCTTTCATTAGTTAAAAGGGTGCAGTTTTATGAACAATAGTTGATGTTATGATTAATTCAGTACCCAAGAGACAAGATTAGAGAAGACATCAGCCCCACAGGGTGGTCTCCATAGTGCCAGGCAAAAAAAGCATCCAAGAAATGTGAAATGACCTTGTTCTGTCTCCTTCTCCATATGCCCTTAGCAATATCTGCTGTGTGAAACAATACCCTTAATCCATTAATATTTCTAGCATTTCCTTTGGTTTTTAAATTGCTCTTTTATCTCTTGCCTGCTTTGGGGGGATGGTTTCCAATATAGCATAATTTTAGAATGGCTTTGTTTATTATTCCAGTAAATTCACAGCGGTGACTTTATCTCCAGTTCTTATAAATTTCCATGCAATGTAAAGCCTTATCTGTACACAGATTTCTCAGTCATTGAATATAATTTTATTAACTAATATTCAAGCAAATCAAAGATTGGAGGAGCAAATGGGCAACATTCAGCTCATTTCCACTACAACAATCCCATTTATTCCAGGGATATTTTATAGGTCTGCATTTCCAGATACTAGAGAAACACATTGGGGTTTATTCAGACCTAACAGTGAGCCATCAATCAGCCCTGATTTCTAACAGAACAATAGTTTGCAAAAACCACAATTCACACACACACAAAAAAGAACAATAAATGAAATCAGACATTTTAAACATTTCCTATTTATTTATTTATTTATTTATTTATTTATTTATAGAGATAGGAATGCCTATGTGCAGGGCTTATGGACATTTTTTTTATCGTGTCACAAGAATATACTGTAAGTCGCTTCTAGTGTGAGAGAACCGGCCATTTGTAAAGACATTGTCCAGGGGAGACTTGGATGTGTTACCATCATGTGGGAAGCTTCTCTCATGTCCCTGCATGGGAAGCTGGGACTAACAGACGGGAGCTCACTTCATCTCACAGATTTGAACCACTGATCTTCAGGTCTTCAGGTCAGCAGTTCAGTTGGCGCAAGAGTTTAACCCATTGCACCATAGCATTATGGACATCATGCTAAAGTACATTTTAGCCATGGCATCATCCATGTAAAAAAGAAACCCAAAATTCTGCTAAAATGTAAATCTACTACTTGGTATGAAATAAAATTGCAGGCTGGTGCCCTGTCCCTGCGATTTTCCAACATGCATATGTTGTGTGCTCTCCAGCTGTCTATTTGGCTATATGTACACACAAACACATATTCCTTGAATCCCTTGAAGATCCATTATTTCTTCAGTCTGGGTAGTCTTTGCACTGTATTTGTAGATCCTGTTGCCAATTTCACACCACATAAATATAGCACTATGGTTCTATCTTACCTGCCATCCACTAGAGTCCTGGGATTTGGTAAGGCACTGGAATTATCTGGCTGAAATTTCTAAATAAGTCTTCCTGAACTACCAGTGCCAGGATTCTTTGGGACATGGATAATAGTACAGTTAAACATAACACTAAATGTGATAGTCAGAATAGAATGGTAACACTATAACTGTGTAATAATGTAAAAGGGCCTTCAAGTAAGCTGGTCCTTGGACAGCATGCATCCCAGTGCTGTCATTATATTTGAACCTGCAAAATCTTACACTGACATTTCCTTTGAAAGCACTGGTTCACTTCCATACCATGATGAAATAGCAAAGCAAAGCTGGACACATATCTGCATGCATGCACAGACAGCTTTTTGAGGTAATTCCCTATCCATTTCAGGATCTTCCCAGACATGCACACTCCTTTCAAATATTTAAACATGGCTATCATGTGTGCCCCTCCCCTGCCTCTTTTATTTCCAAGCTAAACATACTCAGTTCCCTAAGATGTCCCTTGTGGGCTTCCAAACCTTTGATCATTTTGATCATGTTTCTCTGGATACATTCTAGCTTGAAGTCATCATCATCATCATCATCATCATCATCGTCATCATCATCATCACAGGCAACAGCAGGATTGAAGGGAAACAATTGGAAAAGCTGACACAATATGAGGATTTAAACATCGAACTGCAAAGCCTCTGGCACAAGCCAGTCAAGGTGGTCCCAATGGTGATCGGCACATTGGGTGCAGTGCCTAAAGACCTTGGCCTGCACTTGAACATAATCAGCGCTGACAAAATTACCATCTGTCAGCTGCAAAAGGCCACCCTACTGGGATCTGCATGCATTATTCACCAACACATTACATAGACCTAGACACTTCGAAAGTGTCCGATGTGTGATCTAATACAACAACCAGCATGGCGATCTTGTTTGCTGGGTACTAATCTTGTTGTGCTTCTAATAATAATAATAATAATAATAATAATAATAATAATAATAATAATAATAATAATAATTTTATACCCTGCCACCATCTCCTCGAAGGGACTCAGAGCAGCTTACACATGGGACAGAAAGTCCGACTGACAAAGAGCAAAGCAATCAATTAAAAAAAGAACACCACTGAAATAAGAACATCGTAAAATATAACAATCCAGATAAGACACAATTAAACATAACAGAATAAAACAGCAGCATTGAAGCTCCATTGGACAATGTTCAACAAAAACCAAAGACCAAAATTACTAAAATGGGTGTGACCAGGCTATAAATGGGTCAGACATGGGACAGTGCAAAACAGGGTACCACAGGGCCTGAGAATTGGATGTGGTACAGAGAACAGAGTACTACCTGGCGACCTAGGGACCGGGCATTTATAACTAGGGATTACTTGTTCTCAAATGCTTGCTGGAACATCCAGGTTTTCAGATCCCTGCAAAGGAGGACAGTGTGCCTAACCTCCTTGGGGAGGGTGTTCCAAAGTTGAGGGGCCACCACCGAGAAGGCCCTCTCCCTTGTCCCTACCAGCCATGCCTGTGACAGTGGTAGAAGTGAGAGGAGAGCCTCCCTGGTGGATCTTAGAGCCTGCACCGGTTCATAGGGAAATATGCAATCATGAAGATAGGTGGGTCCAGAACCATTTAGAGCTTTGTAGGTCAAAACCTGCACCTTGAATTGGGAATGGAAACTTATCGGCAGCCAGTGGAGCTGCTTAATAGGGGTATCATGCACTCCCTGTAATTGGCTCCAGTTAGAAGCCTGACTGAACTTATTGTGCATAAGAGAATCTTTGAAATTTTGTATCGGATATATTGCATAAGAGAGATAAGCCTGCTTTGTAATTTTGACTACATTACCTTTTTGGTGACCTCGGGTTGTTTAGAAGTTGTCATGTCAACCATCAATGCATTTGTTTTAGATTACTTCTGGGAGCAGTTCACCCTTCAGCAATACAATGTGATAAGCTGTGTGCTTCAGTGCTCCATTTCCTTGATTAGCTTGTGTTAAGTGTCGTTTGTAGTTTGCTCCCTCTTGGGCTGCAGAGATAGGGCTGTACATATTTCTCTGACAGAACCAAGACAGATGAAACCAGCCCATCACAAAAATAACTTTAAAGGAAAAGAGGGAAGGAAATCAAGACCATTTTCCAGGAGCTAAAGACATAATGTTCCTTGTTCAATAGGAACATCTACTCCCATCTTCTCACCTGTTTTGCCTCCCACACCAGGATTTTCTCAGAGATACAACAACAACAAAAACAATTACGGTCCATAGACTCATCAGTAAAACCAACAGTCATTATAAATTCTCCCATCTCAGGAGAAGTCCATTGTACAAGATACATCTACATGCCTTAGCGGTCAGATTTGCAAATTAATTTGTGTTTACCTTCCAGTGATACAGTAAATCAGAAAACAGAGCATCCCTATGCAAGATATGTAAGTGAGAAAAACCATGCGCTACATCAAACATATGCCCTTCACAACTTAGGGGAGAGTGTCTTCTTAAAAGATGCTAGATAGACCTTCTGTTTCCTAAAAATGGCAGAACCATTTTTAAAATGATTCCTCTTTTCTGCTCCATGTGGCTTAAAATTCAGCAGAATTCCTGAACTTAAATCTGGAGCCTGTAGTTTGAAAATCATTTTCTTGAATTGTGTAGCTTGGCCAATGTATTCTTTGGATCACATAGCTTCTAGGAACATTTATTTATTTATGTTCTGGCCCAACCTACCTATCCGAACGTATCTCGGCCTATCAGCCCACCAGGACCCTAAGATCTTCTGGGGAGGCCCTGCTCTCTATCCCGCCTGCTTCACAGGTGCGGCTGGCGGGGACGAGAGACAGGGCCTTTTCTGTGGTGGCCCCTCGGCTATGGAACGCCCTTCCCATGGAGGTAAGATCAGCCCCCTCGCTGATGGCGTTCCGTAGAAGATTAAAAACCTGGATGTTCGAACAGGCATTTGGTTAATTCGGTGCAATGAATGTAATGATTAAAGGATTGGTAATATGGACGACGAAACTGGATCACGATTTTAGTCAGGAGATGCATTGGATTGTTATTGATGTGCGAATATTGTGTATCATGCTTTTATGGTTTTAAATTGTATACTGTTGATTGTTGTATTTTGTTGTAAACCACGTTGAGTCGCCGGCTAGGCTGAGAAACAGCGGTATACAAGTATAGCAAATAATAAATAAATAAATAAATATTTGTTTATTTGTTTATTTACTATATTTGTATACCGCCCCTCTCAGCCCACAGGCGACTCAGGGTGGTTAACAAAGGCAGCAATTCAATGCCAACTACAATATAAAACATTTAAAAACATTAGCATAAAACAAAAAATCACAATAAAATCAGTTACCACATAAATTATAAATCCAAATCCAACAATGATTCTGAAGTAGTCCAAAAGCCACAGCTTTAATAACATGTGGATTTAGAAATAAATATAAAATCATAGAATTCTAGAGTTGGAAGAGACCTCATGGGCCATCCAGTCCAACCCCCTGCCAAGAAACAGGAAAATTGCAAAGCACCCCCAATAGATGGCCATCCAGCCTCTGTTTAAAAGCCTCCAAAGAAGGAGCCTCCACTACATTCCAGGGCAGAGAGTTCCACTGCTGAACAGCTCTCACAGTTAGGAAGTTCTTCCTAATGTTCAGGTGGAATTTCCTTTCCTGTAGTTTGAAACCATTGTTCCACGTTCTAGTCTCCAGGGCAGCAGAAAACAAGCTTGCTCCCTCCTCCCTATGACTTCCTCTCACATATTTATAAATGGCCATCATGTCTCCTCTCAGCCTTCTCTTTTGCAAGCTAAACATGCCCAGCTCTTTAAGTGGCTCCTCATAGGGCTTGTTTTCCAGACCCTTGATAATTTCAGTCACCCTCTGCTGGACACATACCAGCTTGTCAACATCTCCCTTCAATTGCAGTGCCCAGAATTGGACACATTATTCCAGGTGTGGTCGGACCAAGGCAGAAGAGAGGGGCAGCATGACTTCCCTGGATCTAGAGACTAGACTCCTATTTATGCAGGCCAAAATCCCATTGGCTTTTTTAGCCACCGCATCACATTGTTGGCTCATGTTTAAGTTCTTGTCCAAAAGGACTCTAAGATTTTTTTCACATGTACTGCTCTCGAGCCATTTCATTTCACATTTGTCCCTGTTGAACTTCATTTTGTTAGTTTTGGCCCATCTCTCTAATCCGTTAAAATTGTTTTGAATTCTGCTCCTGTATTTTGAGAGATCAGAGGAAAAAGTCTTGATATGTAAGCATCAGGAAGATGTAAAGATTGAAAGGAAAAGTGTGACCACTCTGTATTGTCGAAGGCTTTCATGGCCGGAATCACTCAGTTCTTGTGGGTTTTTTCGGGCTATATGGCCATGTTCTAGAGGCATTTCTCCTGACGTTTCGCCTGCATCTATGGCAAGCTTCCTCAGAGGTGAGGTCTGCTGGAGCTGGGAAAAAAGGGGTTTATATATCTGTGGAATGACCAGGGTGAGACAAAAGGCTTTTGTAAGTTGGGCTAGGTGTGAATCTTTCAACTGACCACCTTGATTAGCATACAATGGGCTGACTGTGCCTGGAGCAAAGTCTTCTTGAAAGGTGATTAGATGTCCCTGCCTGTTTTACTCCCTGCTGTTTTTGTTGTTGCAATTTTAGAATTTTTTAATACTGGTAGCCAGATTTTGTTCATTTTCATGGTTTCTTCCTTTCTGTTGAAATTGTCCACATGTTTGTGGATTTCAATGGCTTCTCTGTGTAGTCTGACATGGGAAAAGTGTTCCTGCCATACATCAAGGGAACCACTGACCGCATAGGGAAGCTGATGAGGAAACACAACATACAAACAATCTACAAACCCACCAAGAAAATCCAACAAATGCTACGTTCAGCAAGGGACGCAGCGCCCAAACAAGAATCCAGGAACATGAAAGGCACTGCAGACTACTCCAACCAGAGAAATCAGCCATAGCCGAGCACCTGATGAACCAACCTGGACACAGCATTTTATCTGAGAACACAAAAATGCTGGACCACTCTCACAACCACCATGTAAAGAGTAACTTTCTATCTAAGGTCAATAAAAGCTACATTTTGGAAATAAGTGGATAAGTATGAGCCTAAACAGAAGTTCAAAGGGGGTTATTTCAGTGGAGATGGATTAGAGTGGTTCATGAACAATTTATGAAACCAGATTGGAAAGATTAATTTCTATGAAAAATGCAACTACAGATTAAGCACATTTCTTCATATTGCAAAGTTAGCTGTGCAGCAAAACATGGGGATAAGCAGAGCAGAGCATATTAGTACTGTGGATTTGCCTTCAAGCTATTGACCATGACTAGAGTAAATAGCAGACATCAGTCAAATTGTGCACATCATGCAGATGAAATATTTTAATGTTCATTCGAATCATCATACACATTAACAGTTTAACACTGAAAATTTCTCCTCTCCTATATGTGTGTGGTGCCATATGTTCTTGCATATATGCATTGGTGTTGAGACATGTCTTCATTGTACATTTCTTCATCTATGACTTATTATCCAATCTTTAAATCATGTCAGATTTTTTAAAAAAAGATGATAGAGATCTTTCAGGACCTGAACTAGAAAGTTCCTTAACAAGTTTATCAATACAATTGTAATCTATTCTTCTATTCACAAAACTAATGAAGCTTTGAAATACAAGTTTATTGGGTAGATTGATTTTGTTCACCTGCACTTAAGACAACTTGGACTTCTAAAGGAATTCCGTTGATACTTTCATTTTGTCTTCTTTTTGTTTCCATTTTTGCCAAGCTTTGCGAGAGTAAGTCATCTAATCTGCAAGGAATGAGCAATATCAGTAGTGAAATATTACAAAATGAAGCCATTATTTTACAGTAAAAAAGAGAAGTAGATTTATTGGGATAATAATCTCAAAAAGCATATTGAGAAGCAGAGTTCAGACAGGACACATATGAAACTAGCATATTGAATGTAATTCATTCATGCATTAAAATCTTACCAGGAATAATGTAAAGGAAAAAGATGCTTTGGGAACATGTTGCATATTGGGTTGCTGTGGGTTTTCTGGGTTGTATGGCCATGTTCTAGAAGCATTATCTCCTGATGTTTCACCCACATCTATGGCAGGCATCCTCAGAGTTTGTGAGACCTCACAACCTCTGAGGGAGCCTGCCATACATGTGGGTGAAACATCATGAGAGAATGCTTCTGGAACATGGCCATACAGCCCAGAAAACTCACAGCAACCCAGTGATTCCAGTCATGAAAGCCTTCAACAACACATACTGCATATTGTTATCTATCATATGCTAACAATGATCTCAGTTCTCCAAGTACTGGGTCTCATGTTGCCAAAATAATCTCATCCATAGCAAACACAAGATGTGTTGTTTTCCACTTTTCTCCAAATTGGGATTTAAATAAAACTAGAATAGATCACCCTGTAAAACTTGCTCTACCAACATTTCTTGCAACTATTAAGTCACAGAATATACACAAATCAGTGCTCAAATTGCTGACTACACTAAGAAATAATGAGACCACATCACAGAAAGTGAGTATATGTGCTATTTTATCTAAACTGTCACCTATTCATTTTTTCAGGGGCAGTTTAAGAGGTCTATCCTTCACCAAACTGGTAACATAGGTACTCACCAGACTCCTCCTTTCTCTCTCCACTACCTGCAAAATCATCCCCTATTTAAGACTTCACACTCAAACAGTACTAATATAGTTTTATATAGAGCTCTACCAAAGATTCTTACAACTTCAAAGTCACAGAATACACACAAAGCGGTGCCCAAATTATGGAGGCAGGTGAGGTCCAACCCTCTAACCTGTTGTGACAATTCTCTTGGCTACTATTTTTAGATGGTTCTGGGGGTATGATTTGGTTGAGGTTGGAGACATGGGGTAAAAAATGGACTTATTTGATTAAACCATCTCCATTGTGCCACTGAAACTCTGTCAATTGACACACACACATAGACATTAACACATTCACTGTCTGAGTCTGGCGTGCTTGAGCTTCTTTTGAGCAGTGACTGAATGGAAGTGACATGGTAGCTAAGTAACAAAGAACAAAGGGCACTCTTTTATATAATTCCCATTTTTCACACTTCACCACCCTGCTTTTTCACATCACGTCGGAACAAAGTTTGTATAAGCATTTCTTTTGCTCTAAATTCATTGTTATTTAACACATAAATAGCAGTCCTTTTTAACTTCATAGATATTTACTAGCATATTACCATTCTCTATTTGGGAAATGTGTAGAGGTGTCCTTTGTCAAATAAATACAGCAGGTTTCTCCCAGTTTTCTCCCACTGTCCTCATCACCAGGATGATGGGGGTTGTAGTCTAAGCCATTTGGAAATCACCCTTTTGGGTAACGCTGGACCAGTATATTGGAGAGCTAACTTTAATTAAAGTTTTGGAAATGTGTGCTAAATATCAGAATCAAGAAATGACTTTTTGAGGGTAACAGAAGAAAAACAAATAGAGATTTTTTAATGTATAAACGGGATTTTAATGCAACATATTCACATTTTTTTACATGATAGTGGACAATCAAAATTGGCTGCAGGGTCCTAGACTGAAACACAGCTCTCAAGCATTTGGCAGATATTAAAAACATCACACCAGACTAATTAGAAAAACAGCCAAGTGGAGAGTCCTGTTTAACCCTCTGTGACGTCCCTTGGGGCTCTGTTTGTCCCATCATACTAATTAGCATATGCATGAAGCTGCTAGGAGATTTCATCTGAAGTTTTGGGGTGTAGTGCCATCTACATGACATGCAACTCTACCACTCTTTTTCATCCTAAGCCAAGGAAGCTGTCCTGGTCTTAAACAGTGTCTGTCATCAGTAATGAACTGGATTTTTTTTCCGTGTCAGGAGCGACTTGAGAAACTACAAGTCACTTCTGCTGTGAGAAAATTTACTGTCTGCAAGGACATTGCCCAGGGGATACCCAGATGTTTTTGATGTTTACCATCCTTGTGGGAAGCTTTTTTCATGTCCCCGCATGGGGAGCTGAAGCTTACAGAGAGAGCTCATCCATGCTCTCCCCAGATTCGAACCTTCAATCTGTTGGTCTTCAGTTCTGCCAGCACAAGGGTTTAACCCATTGCACCACCAGGGGCTCCAATGAACTGGATGCAAACAAACTAAAACTTAATCCAGACAAGACAACGGTGCTCCTGGTCAGTCAGAAGGCAGATCAGGGAATAGGGACTCAGCCTGTGATAGATGAATTTACACTCTCCTTGAAGACACAGGCACATGGTTTGGGTGTACTCCTAGATTCACAGTTGAATCTGGAGGCTCGTGTTTCTCGGGGCTAGGAATTCATAGGGTGTGTAGTTTGGTGAGCCTCCGGTTTTCTTTCATAGAGGTGGGTAAAGTCCTTTTAAAACTATGACTCCCAGGATTCAATTGCATTGAGCCATGGCAGTTAAAGTGGTGTCAAACCGCATTCAATCTACAGTGTACCTGCATCCTGGGAGATGACAGGATGGGTCAGTACTCTCCCCTAAGAATATAGGTTTTTACTCTACAGAATTACAGTGTCATGGCAATTAAAAGTTCATTCTGACAAGCCTGCCTATAAATATTCTTATAGATTGTGAATCTGACAGATTCAAAGTACTTTCACTTTCCCAACATGGCCTTACACCAAATTCACAGAATGAATTAAAAAGTCGATGGGATTTTGACCTGCATAAATAAGAGTAGAGTGTCTAGATCCAGGGAAGTCATGCTACCCCTCTCTTCTGCCTTGGCCAGACCATATCTGGAATACTTTGTTCAATTCTGGTCACTACAATTTAAGGGAGATGTTGACAAGTTCAGAGAAGAATGTCTAAAATGATCAAGGGTCTGGAAAACAAACCCTATGAGGAGCGGCTTAAAGAGCATGTTTAGCCTGCAGAAGAGAAGGCTGAAATGAGACATGATGAGGGCCATGTATAAATATGTGAGGGGAAGTCATAGGGAGGAGGGAGAGCAGGCTTGTTATCAGCTGCCCTAGGAAGCGGAACAATGGCTTCAAACTACAGAAAAGGAGATTCCATCTGAACATTAGGAAAAACTTCCTGAGTGTGAGAGCTGTTCAGCAGTGAAACTCTCTGCCCTGGACTGTGGTGGAGGCTCCTCCTGTCGAGGCTTTTAAACAGAGGCTGGATGGCCATTTGTCGGTAGTGCTTTGAATGCAATTTTCCTGCTTCTTGGCCTGGATGGCCCATTAGGTCTCTTCAAACTTTATGATTCTATGATTCCCCCAGCCTTGTTTCAAATAAGACTGACTTTGGAAGAACATAGCAGACTTTGGAGGAGGCAGGTCGTTTCCATCTGTCCTTCCCTCCCTCCCCTCAGGATTGCTTTGTTAGGCTCCAATCCTATGCTCACTTCTAGATGTTGTGTGCTTCCAAATCTTTTCTGACCTATGGTCACCCTAAAGCATGGGTGACCACCCTATCATGAGGTTGTCTGGATAAGATTTGTTCAAATGACAATTGGTTTTTGTCTTTTTATGCTAAAGAGTGTGCCTTATCCAAGGTCATTCAATGGGTTTCCATGGCCAAATGAGGAGTTGAGTCCTCTTTTCCAGTGTCATAGTCCAAGGCTCAAATGACTACAACTCTATTGAACTCAATAAGACATCCTTCTGAATAGGCATGCAAAGGATTGTGCTGCTATTTGAATTAAGTTGTCATTGATATTTGGCTATGCCACCACAGACATTCTGGATGAAATAGTTAACGTGGGCATTACTGTGGGAGGGTAGGGTAGATGCACCATGATGTTTGACCAAGTCTAGCTCTGAGATCTTCCAGTATGATTGGCTGTTTTCAAACTGATTTAATCATGAGTAATTGCTAACAAAAGCAGGAACAGCATACAACCACTTGTAGAACTCAATTCCTTTTGAGACATTTCATCCATGTCCTACTCAAATGAGAGAAATCGGGGGAGGGGGAGGGGGGGCTTCATTATGACAAAGTTAAGCAATGAAAAGCATGGACCGCTGGAGCTTGTCAGCCAATTAAACTGAAAGCATTTGGAGTCCTTCGAGTACATTCTCATTAGAAAAAGACTCATCGAACAAATCAACTTTGCCGGAGTCCCTAAGGAAAAACTATCCTAATTATAATGTGTTTTGTATATCAAAGAAAAACCCCAAAGAGTAACAAATCATTGTATTTCTTTCTAGGGACATGGGTCACCTTTGGAGGTCAGATCTCTGATGAGGTAAGCAATTTACCATTTATAAAACAGAATGTGAGTGCTACTCATATACATGTGGCTTTAATTAAAAGTCAAGTCACTGAAAGTCTGAATAAATTGATTCTATTCCTGTCACAGGAAGTAGCAGAGAATGATCATACGGAGGGAGGTGAGAGCTTGTGAGTCTTGTACATGTCGGAGCGTTGATGCTCTTCACAGAATCTGAAATTTAATGAAGATCTCTTTTCCTTTTCAATCCAATTAAAATATTTCAAAAAAATGGCAGACTTGGTTCCAAAAAGAAAGACACAGGCAGGCATATTTTCTGGTAATTAAGTCAAATGTGAGGGCAATATTTGTTTAGAGGAGATTTGTCCTTGCCTTCCTCTAAGAAAGTATGACTTACCCAAGTTCACCCAGTAGGTTTTCATCGATGAGTGTGAATTCAAATTCTGGCCTCCCAGTCTCCTAGTCCAACACTCAAATCACTAAACCATGCTGTTATAGCAGGCATAGACAAACATTTTTTCTTTGGAGCTGCATTGTGGGCCCAGCCAGAAGGGCCAGGCTAGGAATTTTCTAGGTCCTCCAAGTGATCCTATGGTAATGTATAGCAGATTTGCTATTATCTGTGGTTTTGGTGGTAACTTCAGGAACATATTTCTCTTAGATACAGAAGTCACATTGTAGTTTACATTATTCTGAAGGAGAAACTTTTAAAGACAGGGAAAAACCAGGAAAAATCATCACAGGAAGATGTCTTTGTCTTCACAATTCAAACAATGCCAGTGTTCTTTCATTCACCTGTGAGGGAGGAGAGGTTACCAGCACCAGCCATGAAAGTTGAGAAAGGCAATGACTGATTACAGAGCCAACCTAGTAAGATGAAAGGTACAACAGGAGGGAATTCACCACTGTATGCTCTAATAAATGCCAAAATCTTGGGCAGCTGTCAATGTATCTTATGAGCACTTCTTAGCCTGGAGGACAGTCATTCTAAGTTTTAGGAGGTAGCCATTAATGACAAGCCTTTTTTCATAGCTCTTGCCTACTTGAACATCAGCGGTGGCCTGAAGGCTAGAATGATTCAAGTGGAAACTTCCCTAATGAATACAAAAAGACAGTTGAAGACATTTTGAGGTCTTTATCATGATAAATGAATTTTTTTTTTGCTTTTTAATGATACCTCTAAATCTGCCTTTTGTGGTTAGCCAACTCAGTCTACTTACTTAGTACAGAAAGTTTTGTGATTAGGCTTCACTAAACCAAATGCACCTTATCGACCTATGCTGCCTGGTAATGTCTATGTCAGTGGTCAATTGGTCAATGAGTCCACTCTTTTTATTCTTAACTTTGAATATTTCATCCATTTTTTAAAAAATTCAGATGGTTTATTTAAATTCCCAAAAGATATGTGAATGTCTAGTTCAACCGTTCTGAAAGTATGCTCTGCAGAGCCATTTGGGCTTTGCAAAGCATACTGAGGGGCTCCGCACTGCCCTCCTCCTGTTTCCTGCTTCTCCTATTCTTGCTCCAAGGGTATGTGTCACCACCATCACCATGCTGCTTCCCTCTTCCCTCCTCTTCCCTCCTCCTCCTCCTCCTGCTCCTTCCTTGAGGTTCAGTTGCTCCCCGAGGCTCAGCTCACATTGGGGGACCAGAAAGGGTGGGGTGGCTCCTACCAGCACCAGGCAGAAGGGCCCTACACCAGGCACTACAGGCACTGAGGGGAGCATCCCGAAGCCCACCCTCCCTCCTGCCTTCCCTTCTGCACTCCCTTCCTTTGTTTTCCTTCCTCCCTTCAATCCTTCTTCTCTTTCTTTCTCACTCTGAAAGTAAAGAGGAAGAGGAGGAGGGCTTTAAGATCCAAGCCAGGATTTTAAAGGGCAGAACTTTATCACCAAAATATCTGCAATGGTTCGGATAGTTCCTTTCAAATTCTGACTAAAACCCAGAACAAATTCATCCCCTTGTTGACATGGGAGACAGCAGGCACCACTACTACCACCAACCTCATATTTTAGCCAGCCAGGTGCAGGACAGCTCAAGATGACCAAGCCTTATGAGACTGTTCTTGCTTGGCTTAGGGTTCTTCTCAACCTAACAAGGAAAATTATTTGAAAAAAACTATATATATATAGGTTTTTCTCAAATTATATATGTGTGTGTGTGTGTGTGTGTGTGTGTGTGTGTGTGTGTGTGTGTTAGTTAAGAAACCCCCGGAGCTTGTAAAGTGTGCAGTACTCTTTGTATCTCTACCCATACACACAACTTCTTCATGAAACCCAAGACCATTCCCTCCACCTTAGCATCCTCACAAATAATGAGCTTCAGTTTGAAAAGCTATCTAGCCCTTATATGATTAAACAGTAAAAAAAAGTAGAAGAAGGGTGTAACCGGTGCCCACAAACCATTATCACTAGAACAGTGGCAGACTGAAAGGCCACAAGAGATCACCTTGCTATAATATTCCTCACTAATGTGAAGTGTAGTATATTTTTATGTAGATTGTAGTCATATCAAATGTGTGCCTAAGAAGATATGAGAACCAGTGTGGTATAGTGGTTCAAGTGTTGTACTGGAACTTCAGAGATCCAACTTCAAGTCCCATTGGAAATCATAAAAGTCACTGAATGGCCTTGTATGCAGAGTAGAGGGAAGCCAGCCATATGGGCTACCTTAGGCCTCTCAAAAATATAGGATATATATTTGATAAATAAACACATATGGAAGCATTATGTAAACATCCACTCTCTTCTGTCCTCTCTTTTGCTGACACTTTCCCACCTCTTCTGCAAATACATTTATTCCTCCTTCTTCTTTTTTGCAGTGTGTATATGTCTGCTTCATATCATCCTCCTTCAGACTCCTAAGGCCATTTCTGCCACTCTCAGCCCCAAAACAAACTATACCCCCTTTTTTGTTTCCCTTGTCATTTTGGGTAATGTAGCAGCAACAAGATGACAGAAGGGGCTGTTAAGCAGTGGAGGGTCAGGGCTCGGATGTCTTTTGAGAAGTGAATGTGCTTTAGGCTTTAGGAACTAACTGAGATACCAGATGCTTTCACCCAAATAGATTCAGAACTTTGGACAGCTCATAGTAAAAACCAGATTGGATTCACCACTAGCATCACATCCACCATCCATCTCCACTACAAATGGGCAGCTATTTTCTTCACTCTCTGCTTCAGTCCACTTTGCTCAGACTAAGTCACTATAAACAAGTTCACTTCTAAAATTAAGCATATCATTATTTCTGATAGCTGTCATTAACTGCTGTGAACACTTGCCATTGATTTTTCCTACCCAAATGTGTTGGCCTTCAAAATAATTGGCTGTTTCTCAAAGGAACTCTTGAGTACAGGTATGGCATATATAGAACTAGTTTGCTTTCTTTTATTAAGGAAGCCAGAAAAATGGGTGATTTTGTTCTATTTATTTATTGTGTCATCAGCAACCAGACATTTGTATTACATTTTTAACAAAAATAAACAAACAGACAGACAAAACACAGAATTTGCAAGCTTGGTAGTTGATTAAATGTCCTTTGACCAGTAGCTGGTCATTTGGATTGCCTCTGGTGTTGCCGCAAGGAAGTCCTCCATTGTGCATGTAGCAGGGCTCAGGTTGCACTGCAGCAGGTGGTCTGTAGTTTCTTCTCCACACTCGCATGTCGTGGATTCCACTTTGTAGCCCCATTTCTTAAGATTGGCTCTGCATCTCGTGGTGCCAGAGCGCAGTCTGTTCAGTGCCTTCCAAGTCGCCCAGTTTTCTGTGTGCCCAGGGGGGAGTCTCTCATTTGGTATCAGCCATTGATTGAGGTTCTGGGTTTGAGCCTGCCACTTTTGGACTCTTGCTTGCTGGGGTGTTCCAGTGAGTGTCTCTGTAGATTTTAGAAAACTATTTCTTGATTTAAGTCATTGACGTGCTGGCTGATACCCAAACAAGGGATGGGCTGGAGATGTCACTGCCTTGGTCCTTTTTTTGTTGTTGTTCTTGGTCCTTTTTTTGTTCTAAAGATCATAAAGTCAAAGTGTTGCTTTTTCTTATATCCTCTGCTCAGAACCAAACCACGTGACTACTGTGGACAGAATCTAAAGCTTGGCTGCATAAGATGCGCAAAAAAAAGATGACAATGAAATGAAACCTAATTTTTATTATCTGAATTTCAGCAGTTTTATAATGAAGCAAATTACATTGTTGTACCAATTCAGCATTTTAGAGATAACCCTTGTTCGTCCCTTATCTTGCTGTGCAAATGCACCCTTGGGGAAATTCTGTAGACAAAGAAGCAGTGAGAATAGTCAGGTAGAACCTCTCATCAGAGATAATGGAAGTAGATTCCATCTCAGTTGAGGTAGGAGCAAGAATAGCAGCCATTAACAAAGTGGTAACAAGGCTCAGAAGGTTACTTTTTTGAAGTGCAACTCCCCAGATTCCCTAGTCAGTATGGCCAGTGGAAGCTAAACCACAAGAAAGAAACTATTCTCAGTTCTGGTGACTGCTGAGCCGTTTGATCCAGGCTCTGGCTTTGATGAGTTGATTGAAGCATATGGTGTTGCTAATGAACCATTTTCTCTATTCATGCTACAGGAGGTATATTCAAACCTATTCATGAATTCATTTAAGTGGTTCTCATTGAAATCTGACTTTGAGGCAGGACTGGTCCTACTTTTTTAAATAAATCATTTAAGAACATTTTTGCATTGCTTTTGATTTTAATCCAATAATAATAAATATTAAAAGCAACAAAATAGAATAATCCTTTAAAAATAATTCATTGAAACCATCATTGTTAATACTAAAAATGTTTGACATTGAGGGAAATAATCAGGAAGTAATTCTTTGGCAGAGAGCAGCAGCTGCCTTGAACAGAAGGTTTTTATAGTACCATGTAAAGGAAATAAATCGTTAGGTATTCATTGACATTGTTATTATTGGCCAGGGTCCAGGAGTTCTGGCATAGCAGAATGCCCTGCTGGCATTGCTGTACTAGATTGCCCGGTGGGTGCCCTCAGCCAGAAGTTGTTTCTTTCTGGAGAAACCTATTTCTTTGATGAGCCTATTTCTTCAACACCGAGCTCTGGGAATCCTGGAGGCAAGATGCTATGAGAATTTCCCTGTGCCTTTTTGACAGGCTGTTTCCCAAGACATCCCTCCTACAGTGCCCACGCCAAGGATCCCCAAGAGGCAAACACTGAAGTAAAGGCATAGCCATGTTACTTCGGAATATCAATGAGTACCTCTGTTACTGTAGAATTAATGCAGGTTGATGCCACCTCTAAACTGGCGTGAGTCCATGTTATGGAATCCTGGGAGTTGCGGTTTGGTGAGGTGCCAGTACTCTTTGGCAGAGAAGACTAAAGGCACTGTAAAACTACAACTCCCAGGATTCCATTGCATTGAGCAGTTAAAGTGGTGTCAAACAGCATTAATTTTACCATGTAGAGACACCCCATATGAAAAAGTATATTGTAGCACCTTTGAGACTAACTGAGAAAAGAGTTGTAGCATAAGATTTTCATAGACTTAGGACTTTATCACATGAGGCTGATATTTTATAATTATGGCATGATAAGAATACTTGTGGATAATACCTATTGCACAATGATGTGTATCTCCCATAGTCGTATTGAGCTTGAATCATGATTGAATCTTCTCTTTTCATTGAAAGGAAAAACACATAAACGAATCCAATATTGCTGTTTACTTGTCACTCTTCTTTGTGCGATAATGTTCTTCTGCTCCAGTCCAGTATTGCAAACACGAGAAAGCCAAAACTGCACTAAAATAGAACTGTGGCAAAATGGGGGGGGGGGGAATAGAAAAACACAGTATGCATGAATGTTGTGCTTTATCAGAAACCCAGTTCAAAACAATAAGCAGAAAGGAGTAAGCTAGCCAAAGTCAGCAGTCCAAAATCAGAAGCACAAAATTCAAACAACAAACTGATAAGGGTGAGCCAAAGCCGAATTAGCCAAAGTCAAGCTGGAAAAGTAACAGTCAACTCATGAACCAGTGAAAGCCAAGGTTGCAATCCTGGGTTAAAATGCCAGTAGTCTGAAAAGCAGCATAGCCAGGTTCTGAGCCAAGATACAACAATGTTTGCCACAACAAAACTTCACACTGAACACCTTTTTATTCTATGATCTCAGCTATTGCTTGCTTAATGCTTGTTTCTCTGCTAATCTCAAAGACGTGATACTCTGAATGCTCTTTCCTGCACTCCAAAGCTGAGGGTACGTTTAACTCTTCGCTAGTCTGTTCCAAAGTATTTTATTCAGCTTGCTCAGACTGCAGGAGACCAATTGCTGCGGCATGAAGAGTTGTCTAAGGAAACTGCTGGAAGCTGCTGACCTCCATCTCATCTGCTGGTCCTTCCAGCAACTCCTCATCTTCCAATCATGGAATGAGGAATTAGACTTAGAACTTTATCAATCAGTCTGTTGTCTCATTGCCAATGTGTTCTTTAAGTAAAGGGAAACATATAGTTATTGAAACAATGACTTTCGCACTTTGCTGCAGTTGTTGAACTTGGTCTTCTGTGCAGTCTTGCTTCCTATCCTATATGAGTCATGGCAGCTCTGATCAGAGGATGAAAGCTTAGGCTGCAGTTCCTTTCTCTCAGTCTCCAAGAGGCTACAAGAGCCCATCACATACTGAAGAAATAGGTCACTCTCCAGACAGACAGCCTCTGGCTAGAATTACATGGTGGATAGCAGCATATTTCCAATTTACCACTACCTTCAGCCATCCCTGACCATTTATTACTGCTCCCACTTGCAGAGAAGGATTTGGGTACCTCTCTAAAGGGTCCTGTCTTTGCAACCAGAAATGGGGAGAGGTACTTGAGGGACTTTCTCTCTTCTCTGCCAAAAACCCTGGTTATTTTTGTGTACTATGCAGGTTGACTTGAGTGGTGGAGAGCGGAGTATTATTGTTATTTGTTGTCCAGCCTCCATATAATGGGAAGGCTTATTGTTCTGTCACTCCTGCTAATAAGGGAAAGGACCTGTGCAATTGATGATAGACTCATTGATACAGCATAAGTAAAATTACATTTTGAGGAGGGAAAGAAAAAATGGCACTTGGCTATTCCCTATCTCTACAGTACTGTGTAGTTTCACTCTTCTGACCTGTATCATCTAGATTGAAAAAGCCCTGAGGTTCAATGTAGAACTGCATGGCACAAGGTTACCATCTTGACATGCTTGACTGGGAGAAAGTTATATGTCTACACACATCAGCTTATTTTGCTATAGAAATGAGTATAGGCACTGCAGAAATTGGGCTTCATCATCATTCCTTTGGTCTGTCCTTTTTGTCCTAGAGTGCTTTAGGCAATGAATTAAATTCAAAATGCTACTCATAGTATCAGTCATCTTTCATGTGCTTCCAAGTTCCTTGTCCACTCTTCATGGTTTAAAAAATGAAAATTGATTTGGGACTGAGTTCTTTGATTCCTCTCTTTATAGCTCTTCTGTCCTGAATCATTTTCGACAGTGCAGCAACGCATGGAAGGCTGTGATTGCAGGAATGTCTTATTCCTGAGACTAATTTCATGTCTCTGTTTCCCAAAGATTGCTGAACGGCTCATGACGATTGCCTACGAGAGTGGGGTAAATCTGTTTGACACAGCAGAGGTATATGCAGCTGGAAAGTAAGTATCTAATATTGTTATAGAGGATCCAGTTTAAAAAACAAACAAAAACAAAACCTTAACCCCTGGTCTATTAAAATGCAGACATTTGAAATATGAATAAAAGAAAGATGAATGAGAATTTTTTGCCTAATTTGGCACAACAGCAGCCATTTTGGGGCTGTGCATAAAAGTTAACAATAGTGTAAGAACTATGTGGCCGAATGGCACTGAGTAACTTTGTTTGGCCCTAAAAATCTGGGGTAGGTATCACTGCTTGACTTCCATTTTATACTTGACATTGTTAATTCCTTCCGTTATCAGATGGTGTACATTTTTTCCCTCCCATTCTGCTGAATATGACGCTTTGGACAGGTACTGACTTGGCTAAAATGTAGAAGGGAAGGGGAAGAAATACACATTGTTATTCATTGAGTTTCCTTTGGGCCCTTCCAGACAAGCCCAAAACCTGGGAAGAACTGGGTTTCTTAACCCAGTTTCTCCTGGGTTTCTGTTCCCATGCCTCCTACAACCCCAGGCTTTCCCTTGGGGGAGGGATGGCTAGATGCCATCCTGGGTCAACCAAAGGATGGCACCCAGATCCTTATTTCCCTCTCTTTCTCCCTCCCCCTTATGCGTCATTTTCACTTATCAGGAGTACTCTCTGGAGGAGCCTGCACTGCCAGCAGGCATCTTGGGTAAGTGTCAGAGAGGAAAATGGAGAGCTGGGGGGGGGGGGAGGAGTGGACCCCATACTGCTTAAGGAGCCCAAAGAACTGGGATGGCTGTGGGGATTGACTGCAGAAGCAGTCAATCTTCACAGGGCCCACACCTGGAAAGATCTGGACCTTAGCTTAAGGTCCCTATCTTTCCAGGTGTTTATTATTCTGGAGCAAATGGGGCAATCCCAGTTTTCTCCAGATTAATTCATTTTTACCTGAGGCACCATTTGGACACTTCAGGTAAAACCAAGACAGGTCCCTAGTTTTTAGGTCTGTCTGGAAAGGCCCTTAGTTCAATTTCATGGACATGGAAAGGGAATTGAGAAGAAAATGCCCATACGGTGCAGCACTACTCTCAGCTATCACACCTTTTGAACATTAGCACCCACCCAAGCAATACAAAATTCTCATCCAAACAATTCTTAGGCTGAACCAATGTCAGGTAGTAGTGCTCACTTTCTTGTATTTGCTGAAACCCAAGTGGCTTGTTGCCTATATGTTATTGAGTTTTTACATTTGTCACCACTCCAGGGACCCTTGGTGTCTGCCAAGGATTATGTACATTATGTACAATGGTATAGTAATATGGTATCCTTATATATAAAATGGCAAAATCATTTGCTTTTCTCGTACCGTTACATAAATATATATTCTGTGGATACAGAGGACCAACTGTACTAGAATTCTTCTGCCAAGAACGTATTGTGCAACTAAAATCTGTTTCATAGGCAGTAGCAGGGGAGCACACAAATTTCTATACTGGCTTCATAGTAACCTCTTTCCAAACCCTGCTCATGCTTCAGTAAAATCATGTGATCAGAACCTCATGAAATATCTCCAAAAATAGTCATTACTTTGAATGATATTCTCCAGGTCTTTCAGCAGATGGTTACAACAGCTGAGGCATTGCAAAGGGACTAGAAGCTCAGGGTTGTGAGGGAAGCAGCACCAGTCAGTCCAAAAGTAGCAGATGAGAAGCTAGTGTGCTGCTTTGATCTCTAGCCAATGCCAACTCTATGTTAGAGTTCCCTGCAACAGCTCAATGAACTCTTGCATACTCTCTGTTTTCATGACCCACTTCCATAAATGCTCTCTCCCATCCAGCCACATACACACACATATAAAAGAGGAGCCAGTTCTAGTAAATACATCTGGTATCCCCTTTATTCTACTGTTTGTCTGGACGTCTTCCCATTTCCCTGGATGTTCAGCTAGCTTCTTTCTGCATCTCCATGTGCATGCACTGGCTTCGAAGCTTCAAGTCAGAACTCACTTGATTTTTAGCCCCAAAATTAATTTTTCAGTAGTAGGATTCATCACTAGATTGAAAGCTTGAAGAAGGTACTTTGTGGACTACAACTCCCGTAGTCTTTCAGACAGAGAATTCTAGGAGTTTTTATCCAAAGGAGGATTTTTTAAAAAATGACCTCTTTATATGAACCAATAAAAAAGGGAAACTGTCTTTGATCATATGCAAATCAGTTTTTCTTTAATATTAATACCTATAGCTGGAGGGATATAAGTATCAGAGGGGGTACTGCACTACAGAGAAGAAGACGGCAATATAATTTATTAATTTACAGGTGTCGGCGGTGGCTGGAAGGGCCTTCACACAACTAAAACTCGTGCGCCAGCTGTATTTTGCTGTTTGGTACCTTTGGGCTTGGCCTCATGTTAGCCGCCCCAAGTCCCCTTTGGGGAGATGGTGATGGGGTATAAATAAAGTTTATTATTATTATATTATTATGCATATTAACAGTATGGATATATTGCAATTCCTCATTCTCAAAACAAAAATAGAAATAGGTATGGTTTCATTAGGACAATGTGAGCACAGCAAAACTTCCTTTAGCTGATATTTTATGACTAAGTTAAAATTGCAATATTTTGCTGTGCTGACCATGGTCACAAACTGCATGCTACAGGTGAAAGGGCAGAAATAAAAAAATTAACATTGACAAATAAGTCTGGTGATGGTAATGTTTGGCTTCTTTGGACACAGCAGCTGTGTTCGGATAGTCATATCTTGGCTTCTAAATTAGTGTGCACACTTCTTTACTATGTAAATGTATGTTGTTTGGTGTGCTTTCTGTGAGCTGCCCCGAGTCGCTTCAGGGAGATGGTGGCAGTGTATAAATAAAGTTTATTATTATTATTATTATTATTATTATTATTATTATTATCTCTCTTTGTTCTTGATTGAACTTCAATTTCTCATTTTTAGGAAAATATTTTGGGAAACTTTGAGAAATTATGATTAATGGCTTGGATACAAGCCAAGTTTTTGGGTCAATTTCAAACCATAGTTAAATATCCTGGCTGATTTTGAAACTATTAATCATAGCTTCCCAGAAGTGCAGGTAATTTTCTTTGGGCAAAGGATGGTGACATTAGATGCTGCTAAAACCCATGAAGGGTGACATTGTCAAACCGTTTCCTTCCACCATGGACCTTTAATGGTAGCAGTCAAAGTTATCCCAGCCAATTTTTGGTTAGAACTGTTTTGTCTCAGAGTACAAGAGAATATGTATGATTAATAGACACTTATTTGCTGGCTTATTCAGAAGAATTAGTTAAGAGATTGCATACACAGCCAAAAGACTAAACGTATTTAGGTCAAGATATGATAATCTGAAAACAATCGCTGAATTACTGTATGACACCCTGGTATGTTTCATAATAACATATTGAAAAAGACTTGAAAATGGTGATTTATCAGGCTGACTGCAATGCTGTCTTGCTAGGTAATTGTGCAAATAACTAAATTGCTGATATTGGAAAGCACAAACCAGAGAACAAAATAGGCACTTGTAAGTCAGGCTGGCAGTGATCAACATGCCTTGCTCACATGTTCAAAAACATTTATTCTGTATTGTGAAATTGTTGTTTTTCTTTTCTCTGCAGAGCGGAGGTGATTTTGGGAAACATAATAAAAAAGAAAGGTTGGAGGTAATGCGAAGATTTAAGCGTTTGGCTCTCTTGATACCCACTTTGTGTTCATAGTAGAACTGAGAGTGCTAAATTCAGACTCACAGGTCTCTTGTGAAACTCTTGCCTTTCCTCATCAAGGCTTTGCAAAATTGATCTGAAATCCAGGCCCAGTGCCAGGCTCTCATTGAGATTCTTCTGGTTTTCCAACCAAAGAAAGGAAAAGTTTTTTGGTTTCAGCTGAACTAACCTGTTCTGGTGCTGCATGGAAGAAATTGACCTGGGGATACCTTGTCCCACAGGGGACCTGTCTACCCAGTGCCTTGGTGTATTGCCTCAACGCCTGATACTAATTGTGAGAAGTTGAGGTTGGTGACAGGTGGACACTAGGGGACAATATTTTATGGTTGAAAAAATGCTTTTTTAAAAATTCCATCAGATTTTAGAAAGTCTCTCTTTTCTTTTCCTTTTTCTTTTTGGGCCACAACTTCTTCAATCCCCATTGAATGTGGGCTGTGCTATAGTTCTTGTATATTTTGTGGTTAGTAATGTTGACATTGGCTTCATAATCTGCTTCACAATAAAACTGAAATCTTAATTTTTTGTTTTGGTTTTTTTTTTGTCTAGGAGGTCAAGTCTAGTCATTACGACAAAACTCTACTGGGGAGGAAAGTAAGTTTATTTTGTAATCACTATGTTCTAGAAAACAATTATTAGTATGTTCATGTCCCTCTGGGCATCTTACACAAAGAATGTCATAGCAACATTGGGGAATCATAATGTCCAAACAGTAGAGGAAATGGGAAGTAGTCATGTGGATGAAATTTGTTTCTTCTGTTTCATTCGTTTATTTCATTTCTTTTGTTCATTCGGAGGCACGGAACAGGAAGGTTGCTCCTGGGACAAAAATAAACTGGACACGAAAGCAGGCGGGAGTCGGTACCAGCTCCAAGCCTGCTTTTCGGCATCACTGTTATAGAGGAGAGAAGAGGGACTGTGCTCAGGGGGGAAACTAGCCAGGTCTGCTGCATTTCTTGCTGCCATTTCTCTATTCACTCCAAGGAGGGTGTGTGTGTGTGTGGTGTGCAGCCCCAAAGTGCCTGCACCTGATAGGGCCTGCAGCCAAGTGCCGAGAAAGCGACACTAGGCTGTAGGCCCTGGCAGGCGTGGGTTCTTTGGATCTGCATGCCACACATGCACTCCTTGGAAAGAGAGTGTGTATGTGTTGTACAGACCCAGAAAGCACCCACACCTGCCAGTGCCTTAGTGGGCCTGCACGGTTGCAGAGAAAGGCTGCTGGCAAACGCAATGGAGGGCAAGCCCCTGCAAGCCACCAGTGAATGTGGCATGTCCCAGCCCCACGCCAAGGACCACACTGTGAGTCCACCCCTAGCTCTGATGAAGAGATCTCAGCAGTGGCACAAGGTAGGTTTCCTGACTGAAGGGGGAAATGGCAGCGAGAAATGGCGGCCGAGCTGGGTAATACATATTAGAGAATGTTTAACCTAAAGGCAACTTCATTCATGGGCATGTGAGCAGATGGCTTGCTACAGTGAAAGCAGATCAAAAAGTCCATCGTGTTTAAAATAACTGGGGCCTCTGCACACGTTCACTCACTCATTCTCTCTCTCCTGCCCAAAATTGGCTAAATAAAAGGCAGTTTTTTCTCTCTCCCTCTGTCACATGAATGCTGTACACATATTTTTGGCTAAAATTACCTCTGATGTGCTGAATCAAGCCTTTGAACTGAAGGCTGAATTATTCAAAGTTGACCCGGCCCCGCTGAAGAAAATTCTTCACCCATCTTAAACAAAAGAAAACAATTGCCTAGTGACTGTCACTGTGCAAAATAAATTACTGCCTATTGTTGAAAGAATGCTGAGCATAGAACCGAGGAAATGAATACAAGCTGGTCACATACCCTCCAACATTTCACAGGTGAAGACAGAGGCACATCTGACCAAGCAACATCAGAGTGTAGTCAAAATGGGGGAAAATATTAAGGAATACTGTGGTCTCTCCACATTTGTAGTTTTAACATTTGCAAATTGGATTATTTGTGGATTTAATTTAAAATCTTATATCTGGAGATATGTAGATTTTGCAGTTTAACACTGTGCTCAACTTCCTCCAGTCCTGCTAGAGGACCTGGAGGTTTCTAGAGAGAACACCTCTGTAGGAATTTCTAGGTCCTCCAATGGAATTCTATGCTTAGTTTCTAGTGAAAGTTTACCAGAGTAGTCCTGGAAGATCTAGAAATTCCCAGAGGGATATTTTCTCATGTTAAAAAAAAAAAAGAAATGACTTTATTTGCAGTGTTTCACTTTCATGGGGATTTGTTGCCCCTAAATTAAGCTAACATGGAGGGCTGGCTGTAACATACAAGCCACTAGATCAGGTATGGGCAAACCCAGGTCTGGGGCCAGATGCGGCCCCTTGGGCTCTTTTCTCAAGCCCTCTTCTCTCTCACTATCCTATCCTTCCTTCCTTCTCTCTTTCCTTCCTCCTTCCCTCCTTCTCCCTCTCTTTCCCCTTCCTTCCTTCCTTCCTTCCTTCCTTCCCTCCTTCCTTCCTTCCTTCCTTCCTTCCTTCCTTCCTTCCTTCCTTCCTTCCTTCCATTCCTTTTGTCTTTCCTTCTCTCTTTCCATCATGGAGTGGGGTACAAATAAAGTATTATTATTATTATTATTATTATTATTATTATTATTATTATTATTATTATTATTATGCCCCTACTAAAACAGCTTCACTGGCTGCCAGTGAGCCCTATATGCTTTGGGTCCAACCTATCTTTGAGACCGTATCTCTTTCTATGAACTGGCATGGGCATTAAGATCTACCGGGAAGGCCCTACTCTCAGTCCTACCTCTGTCTCAAGTGTGGTTGGTGGGGATGAGAGAGAGGGCCTTCTTGGAGGTGGCCCTCCAACTTTGGAATGCCCTCCTGAGGTCTAGCCCCTACTCTCTAAACTTTCCGTATGCAATTGAAGACATGGCTTTTTTAAACAAGCCTTTGAACATATTTAGACTCCTTTAATATGTGAGAACCTATAAATTACCAAGCACTTTACAAGACTGAGACTGATTACTGTTGTTTTACTTGCAGGTATCACTGTATTTTATTGATTTTAACTCATAGGCATTGTGAAGTTGTGGTTTTATGTTATTGTTTCTACACTTTCTATATTTTGTGTGGTTGCGCCTTTGAGTGCTTTCTGAGCCGCACCGATTAAGAGAAATCCCTATTTTCTCTCACTCTGTAGTGCTCATAATCTCTGAGGCATCTGGCAAAGCCAAAGATAATCCAAATTATTTCCCTGCTTAGAGTACAGTCCGCAATTGAGACCATTCTCCTTTTCAACTGGCTGGGGAAGAGAATGAGCACAAACAGCAGCAACAACCACAATTGCGAAAATGGAGCACTGGAAAGCTTTCCCGAAGTGCATACTAATGAAGTCCAAAGTTATCGAATGAATGTTAATTTTCTTAATGGCTAATAGAGAATAAAAAGACAACCCCTGCCTTCTTTCCTTCTTTAGGTGATGGTGGCTTTTGAAACCAGCCCCTAACTATGCAGGAGAGCAAATTTCTTTTCTTTGATTTCTAAGACTGCTGCTAATTAGTTTGAAGTTTTTCTTCTGATAAAGCAAGGGGAAATTTTAGTTTTGAACACAGCCAGTATGCCAAACATCCTTTGAAACTGTCCCTATTAAGTTGCTTGTTAGGCTTTATGGCTCCCAATTTACAGTCTTGGTTCCCATTTAACATTGCACACACTCACAAACTGAAAGAAGTAGAGGTCAGTTGCAAAAAAATCAAAAATGAACCCATTAATTTTAATGTATTAGACTTTGTCTGTTTTCAACATTATGTCAAAATCTTGGACATTAAAGATGGAGAAGAAAAGTTTCCTGAGGCTAAAAGTAAGACAAATTGGTATTTATCTGAACCCAAGAAGACTCGTGTTAGATGCATGAGACTTTTGTTTGTCTGATTTTTATTCCCTCTTTCTCCCAAATGGAACTCCAGTATAAGTTAAAACAAAATGCCTGTAAATATATCCCCAAAGTCTAGAAAGCAGTAAAACATCAATTCAATTAAAGCAGTGCTTTTAAGCCATTCATTAAAACCAACTTTTTTGTGTCAGGAGAAACTTGAGAAACTGGTGTGAGAGAATTGGCCATCTGCAAGGACATTGCCCAAGAGACTCCTGGATATTTTGATATTTTACCATCCTTGTGGGAGGCTTCTCTTATGTCACCACATGGGGAGCTGGAGGTGACAGAGGGAGCTCATCCCCACTCTCCCCGGATTCACACCTCCAACCTGTAGGTCTTCAGTCCTAGCGGCACAAGGGATTAACCCATTGCGCCACGGGGGGCAACTAAAACACATGAAATAGTCCACATATTATAAATAGCACACTGAATTGCATGTCCCGCTATCTCAACCAGTTGAGGCTGAAGAACTTTTTTAGTAGGAAGGTCCTTGCCTGTTAGAAAAAGGAAAGAATAGGGGGACAAATCAGACCTCCAAGGAGGAGCATTCAAAAGAATACCATTGTTTAGGAACAATCTCTGAGAAGGCTCCCTTTTGCCCTTTACTGGACTTGGATTGATGGATGGATACACGCACACACACACAAATATACACACATACATATACATACACACATATACATACACTGTGTGTGTGTGTGTGAGAGAGAGAGAGAGACCCCACAGAAATTGACCCCACTCATAGAGGTCTAGAGGAGTTCTTGAATTTAGGATGGTTAGGGGGTTCCTATAAAACCTACCATGGTGACACAACAAGTTAACATGCTGACTGGAAGGTTCGTGGTTCGAATCTGCAGGACGGGTGTGAGCTCCCACTGGTAGCCACAGCTCCTGCCAAACTAGCAATTCGAAAACATGCAAATATGAGTAGATCAATAGGTACCACCTCAGCAGGAAGGTAGGAGCCCCAGGTGGTGCAGTGGGTTAAACCCCTGTGCCGGCAGGACTGAAGGTCACAGGTTCGAATCTGGGGAGATGCGGATGAGCTCCTATCGGCTCCAGCTCCTCATATGGGGACATGAGAGAAGCCTCCCACAAGGATGATAAAAACATCAAAAATCATCCTGTCATCCCCTGGGCAACGTCCTTGCAGACGGCCAATTCTCTCACACCAGAAGCGACTTGCAGTTTCTCAAGTCGCTCCTGACACGACAAAAAAAAAAGCAGGAAGGTAAATGGCGCTCCATGCAGTCATGCTGGCCACATGACCAGGAGGTATCTACGGACAATGCAGGCTCTTTTTCTTAAAAATTGAGACGAGCATCACCCTCCAGAGCCTGAGATGAAGGGGAAGCCTTTACTTTCATCTATCTGTGTTTCATTGTTTCACGGCATTGAATGTTTGCCTTGTGTCTCTGTGTGTGCTGGAATCTGCCTTGAGTCCCTTCAGGGAGATAGGGCAGGATACCAAATACCCCAGAATTTGATTTAGGGTATTACTTGACCACATCCATGCCCTCTCTTCAACAGTGGATTTTAGGGCCCCATCCCTTTTAAAGTTGCTCCTTCCTGTCCTAAATTGATATCAGACAAGATACTAATATACTTATTTCTTTATTAGGGAGTTACTGTCCGCATGATTGTTCTTTTCAGTAGAAGTCTTTTGTAGGGAGTTTCATATATGTGAGAGATTTTACAACAGGAGCCTGTTGCAGGCAAGGGGATTTTGACCAATCGATACTAAGGCAACTGTTATAATCACGCTGCCAGCTCTGATTTGCTCTTCTGTTGACCTGTGTTCCAATGCAGTTAGTGAACCATGAATTATGAAAATCTGATTGTTAAATGAAAGTTAACTGTTTCTTAGTAGTTTATTGGTACAGCCACAAAGATTTCTTAGAAGAGCTGCAGGAAGTCAGCATGCCAGTAGATCGTTCTGAGTATGTGTCTAATACACCTGGTTTAATGCTTTACTAAGTCAAATTGGTTTGCAAAGTGTTGCATGAGACTGTATTGACCAGATAACATACTTGCAAGTTTAGGAACATGAAAGCAGAATCTCACATTTTTAAAAGTGGCCATTTTTTGTCTTTGCAGAGCTGAAACAGAAAGAGGACTCTCAAGAAAACATATTATTGAAGGTATTTATCAATAATTGTCAGGATCCTTTTATCAATTTATACTTAACTAAGTATGTAACTATGTAACTTATCCCAGCTAGACCCCTCTAAACGTGTCAGAAACATAACTCAGCCATGGTCTGATTCTCAACAAAACTGACTTCCCCCTCCCTATGTAGATGATGCCCAATTGTGTGCAAGTTGTAACACTCTTCTCCCTATCAGGCATTAGCTACATGGGGACAAAGAGGTCTATTCAACCAATGATGGGAATATGACTAAATTATGGCTCTCACAGGGGCCACGTTGGTGCAATGGGTCAAGCCCTTGTGCTGCTGAACTGGCAGTTCAAATCCGCGGGATGGGGTGAGCTTCTGCTGTTAGTACTAGCTCCTGCCAACCCTAGCTCCTGCCAACCTAGCAGTTCGAAAACATGCAAATGCAAGTAGATCAATAGGTACTGCTTCAGCGGGAAAGGCAAGCAGTCATTCCAATCACATGACCAGGAGGTGACAGTGCAGGCTCCTCAGCTTGGAATAGAAAACAGCACATTTCCCAGAGCCAGAGATGAGCACCGCCTCCAAAGCTGGAAATGAAAGGAGGAGGCTTTGCCCTTGTTTGTGTTTGTGTGAATCAATGTATTGTAACAAGGCATTGAATATTTGCTGGTATCTGTTGACACTGTAATCCGCTCTGAGTCCCCATGGGGAGAAGGGCGGAATATAGATAAAGTTTTATTGATATAAATAAAGTGTTTGGAGGAGGCAAGTCAGGAAAAGTTACATGCAGAAGGCTCTCCATATCCATAGAGCCATCCATAGCTTGAAAATATGTTTTTAAAAATACAAAAAACAAACCTTGATTTTGTTATTTATGTACCATTTTAATATATCATTGTGTTCATTGAGGCTTGAGCATCCATAGATTTTGGTATCCACAAGGGTCCTGGAACCAAATCTCAATGGATATGGAGGGTCTGCTAAAATGAAGTATTGTCTGTATATAAATTCAACATAAAATTTGGTGTCAATTCATAATTCTATCATACTACACAATTATAGCACTGTCACAGTCATCCCTCCTATCCACAGATTCTGCACTAATGGATTCAACCATCCATAGATTGAAAAACATCTAAAAAGCCCATTTTTATTTTGCCACTTTGTATAAGTTTTTTTTTGTCATGTCAGGAGCGACCTGAGAAACTGCAAGTTGCTTCTGGTGTGAGAGAATTGGCCGTCTGCAAGGACGTTGCCCAGGGGACGCCCGGATGATTTGATGTTTTATCATCCTTGTGGGAGGCTTCTCTCATGTCCCCGCATGAGGAGCTGGAGCTGATAGAGGGAGCTCATCCGCCTCTCCCCGGATTCGAACCTGCAACCTGTTGGTCTTCAGTCCTGCCGGCACAAGGGTTTAACCCACTGCGCTACCAGGGGTTCCTTTTATATAAGTGATTCCATTTTATTATGCCACTATATATAATGGGGTTTGAGCATTAATGAATGTTGATATCCAAGGGGAGTCCTGGAGCCCAACCCCAGCAGATACCAAGGGCTGACTCTATTCCAGTTGCATTGCCATGAGCCTCATAGTCTGATGAGGCAGCAGAGCTCTCTGGCTGAGACTTCCCTAAACCCCTAATCCAAGGATCCCATAGGATGGGGCTCTGCCAATAATAATTGATTCATAGTGCTATGATTGTGTAGTATAGAAAGGCCAGCAATAGTGTTATCCCACTGCAGTATTTATATTGCAAATGAATAACTCAACTTGAGATACCATCAGATGAGGCCTAATGACTTCAGAAGTAAGAGAAAATACATAGGAAAGAAGTTGCTATATATCAGGCAAGGAATGGGTGGTTTGGTTTATACAGCATAAGAGTTTCCATCAAACTATTACTTCATTATCACAAATTTGCCCATCCAGTCAAAACATTTAGAGTGTCTTGTTTTCAGAGGTCTGGATTCGACTCTGTTCATTCAGCCACATTTCTGTAGGAATGCTGCTTCTTCCCCATACCAACCATGCTCTTTATCTTTGCCACAGCAGGCAATCAGAATATGGAAATGGCTCTACCTGTACTTGTTTTTGATAGGATTGCACTGGCATTTCCAGTTTTTAGTGGGTCCCTCAATCTCATGTCTTAATTCCATGGTTGGTTATGGGGGAGGGAATTATGCACAGACCCAAAAATTCACCCTGGCATCATTTTGATTTGAAATATTCCAAGAGAAAATGTGTGCTCTGGGCATTGTCCCCCTGTAGCACTGGTTTGACAGGTACAATGAGATACCACTGTTTACTGCAATTCAAGTTTCAGTTTAATAAACAAAGACAACCTAAGCCAGCACTTGATTATTTTTAGTAAACTGTAAAGCTTCTCTCTGCTGTACATTTTGAAATTATTCAGCTCCGATATATTTTCAAGCTGCCAAATTCCCTGGCATGTGCTTCACGCCTCCTTTTGACTCTTTCTAAAGCTCATGTATTTTACTTCCAGGATTAAAAGCCTCTCTCCAGAGGCTGCAGCTTGAGTACGTGGATGTCGTTTTTGCAAATCGACCTGACAATAATACTCCAATGGAAGGTGAGTGAGAGATTTAATAAAAGCTTGCTTGCTTGATTGACCCTGGCTCATAAGCTTATGGCAAATCATGCCAGGAGAGAAAATAGATCCTCCTCAATTATCCCAGGTAGGGGGGAAAGATATGAAAAGCACCTCTCAGTCTTGATCCCTGATCCTTTGATGTCTTTTTTAACTCCACTCTTTGCAAGTGCCTGGTTGTGCTCAGTGCCACAGAGAACTGTGTCTGCAGTATGTATATAACCTCAGGCCTGTGATTATGAACTTCCCCAAAGGAACTTCAACACTGTTAGCTCTCTGTGTATAAATGTTCCTCTTCTTTATTTATTCAGACAAATTTAGATTGGCTTTCGGCTTGAATGTGAGATCCCTGTTTCTTCGCCTTTTCAGTTGACATAATGTCCCCAGGCATGGAGGCTAGAACTAGAACAGGAGTGGGGAATGAGTAGTCTTCCAGCTTTGGTGGACTACATGTCTCATTAGTTCTTGCTGACATAGGCAATGAAGAAGAATGAAGAATGTTGCAGTCCAAAAATACCTTGAGGACCACATGTTCCCTACTCTTGTGTTAACAGAGAACATGTGTCCAATTCTGGGCACCACAATTGAAGGGAGATGTTAACAAGCTGGAATGTGACTAAAGTGATCAAGGGTCTGGAGAACAAGCCCTATGAGGAGTGGCTTAAAGAGCTGGGCATGTTTAGCCTTCAGAAGAGAAGGCTGAAAGGAGACATGATGGCCATGTATAAATATGTGAGAGGAAGTCGTAGGGAGGAGGGAGCAGGCTTGTTTTCTGCTGCCCTGGAGAATAGGACATGGAACAATGTTTTCAAACTACAGGAAAGGAGATTCCACCTAAACATTGGGAAGAACAATGTTTAGGTGTCAGGAAGAACTTCCTGACAGTGAGAGCTGTTCAGCAGTGGAACTCTCTACCCTGAAGTTTGGTGGAGGCTCCTTCTTTGGAGGCTTTTAAGCAGAGGCTGGATAGCCATCTGTTGGGATGCTTTGAATGTAATTTTCCTGCTTCTAGGCAGGGGGTTGGACTGGATGGCCAATGAGGTCTCTTCCACCTCTATGATTCTATTATTCTATGTGGTTCCCATTCTGTCCTCCCATCCTGCATCTAAATATCAAAACATGTGACATGATATGGCAGGATTTTCTCTTTTTCAACTTCCCACAGAGATAAAATGTCTTTAGTGGCTCTTATTAGTTCAGTGGGAGAACCAACATAATCACTGTATCCCCATGGAAACCATTTCTAAATGGCATGGCAAGCACTGGAACTACTCATGCTGGGGAATGGGAGTTTGGCAGCAATGCATCCAACCAGGGGAGGTATTTATATCATATCGCTTTCATGGTTCTGTGCTTTCTGGTACAGATTGGCTAAGCAGGTATGAAGATTTCAGCTCTTGTCCTGGGAACAAAGTTAGCAGTTTGCTCATAAAGGAAAAATGGAACTTGTGGAAGGAGAAGCCCAGGAGCAAGAGAATGGCAGGAGGAAGAGAAATAGGAGTTTTTGCAAGTGTGGGCAAATGATACTTCACTGGAAAGAAGAAGGCACTGAAATCCTGGGACTTTATGGTGGATTTCATTGTGGATTTCATTGTGATTTCATTGTGGATTTCATTGTGAAGATGTGCTGAGGATGCAAGCGAAGGAGCTTTGCTAAGGTGCCTGGGTCTATGGATAGGACTGTTGCGCTCCAGAGCAGGATTCCCTCTTACTTCAAACACCACACAGCTGAGTTAAAATAGCAAGCAGTTTATTGAAGATAATAAAAGCTAAAGCAATAAAATGTAATGCACTGTAAAAGGTAAATCCAAATTGGGTAGGAAGGATTCCTACCCAATTCCAGAAGAATAGTCCAAAAGAGTCCATGAAATTAGATTCTTGATTTCCAAGGCAATAAACAGCAAAGCACTTGAACATGGATCAATCAACGGCAAAAGTTCAGGAACTTAGAGAACTTAACATGAATCCAATGATGCTTCGTCTGCCATTTGATTCTGTACTTGGCACTTATTTCCCAACTATCTCTACTGTCCAACTATCTCTACTCACTTATTTCCCAACTATCTCTACTCACTACTTCTGAGGATGCTTGCCATAGATGCAGGCGAAACGTCAGGAGAAATGCCTCTAGAACATGGCCCTATAGCCCGAAAAAACCCACAAGAACCTAGTGATTCCAGCCATGAAAGCCTTCGGCAATACATATCTCTACTGTGTTTCCCAAACAGCCAAGAATTGATTTTTACTCAGCCATGGGTTCACTGCTAGCCTCTGCTGTAATCTGGCTGAACACCTTAGAGTCTGATTTTTTTTTGTCTTTGCTGACTAAAAACACTTCTTCTGTTCAAGGGCTCATTAACTTCTGCACCTGGAGAAGATAACTGACCAGGAGACTGCAGTGCTGAGCCGTTCCCAGTCTCAAGGCCTTGACAATTCTTTTGCAGCAATACAAGCCTCTCAACTGAGCTACAATCAGGCCCAGGGCACAGACCATCATCCCCATTCCCTTCAAGAACATTCCCATCAGAGGAATCACTTTGAACATGATCCACATTGTCATTCCCTGCATCCCCACAACTTGATCATTAGACACATGAACCACATTGTTACTCCCATTATCCAGAGCACCCTGATCATTAGACACAAACACAGGCTGAACAGGCTGACATACAACAAGGACAGTGAACACATTTTGTGAAGTTTAATTCTGGGCCTCGTACACACATTCACTCTTACATGCACATACATTTCAAGTCAGTAGCTGCACTCCCAAGAGGTCAAGGTTGACACAAGTAGGAACTTGAAATTTGTCAGTATACTAGTAGGATTCTTGTTCCATCCCTCTTCCATATCAGGTCATGAAAGTACCTTGGATTTTTAAAGAAAGGTCAGGGCAAAATAATCTCTCTGTCACTGTCTAGTAGGTGAAAGAGGACTTTCGATAAAAATTCAGTTTCCTGTGATAAATGTGGAGATGAGAAAATATGGATCATATTATTTGGGATTGCCTATCACGCAGGAATGAACAGATGTATTTTTTCTAGTTATGTTGACTAATAGACATTGCTGCTGTTGATTTGGGAGCTATTAATTATTGTGGCTCGAGGAATCCAATATTATCTGGCACTAGATTTTTTTGTATGCCTATAATTGCTTTGGTCATTTATAATTTAGGGTTGTTGTCTCTTGAGGCTGTTGTCATAAGCAGTTAGCAGCAGTACTATTTTCTTTTAGGCTTATTCCAAGTAGAAAAACAAAAAAACACACTGGTTTTTTTACACATTTTTAATCTATTGTTAAATAATGTTTTGTAACTGTTTTATGATACAGTGCTTTAGGAATCCAAGTAGGTAGACGAACAATTAACATATTGCTTTGATGAATAATCTAGCTTTGTGCAACAGCCTATAAAATTCCTGATAGACAAGATTTTTACCATTAACTTGCTCTCTATAATGAACGTACTAACTCTGGAAATGAATAGCTGGAGCAGAAGCCTATCTATTAGTGGTCATTAGCCTTGAAAATAGTAAGCCTCATTGCTTAATGGCAGAAGAGCTCAGCCCAGTTTAATCATTCTTGATTTGCTGGTAAATTTCACTGGGCTAACTAGCTATTATTGGGAGACCAAATTCTAAGCTAAGTGGACAGTTCATCCAGTGCACCTTGGCTTTTCTCAAACTAAGCTGTTTGGTAATTATCCAAGGAATGTGGCATAGTCTGCTAATTAGTAGACAACACTTTACCTTGGAATGCATATAATTTAAATGCTAATTGGCTTCATTTGTTTCCACAAAATATTCTTTAAGCTTCATTGTGCCAGAACAAGAACTCTATAAAAACAAACACCTGCAACCCTTTTTGTGTTCCAGGGATATTGTTGCATCTGCATTTTCCTGTGATTTCAAGTTACTGTTATTTCACAGACATTTTCAGAGGCCAAGAGTATTATTTATTTCCTACAGCTATTTTCCCTATGCTCATTTCTCATCCAGAGACTAATATGTTTAGAAGCACTGTGCCATATATAGTATGTGTCTTCCCACCCATCTCTAAGAATCCAGATTAGTCATGATCCTTCTTATTTGTAGCTTCATCTTTGTGTAGATTAATATCCACGTACTAAACTGAACACGTTGCAGCCCTTCAGCGTAAATTGGAGCAAATACTGATATCAGTTTCTGAAAGATTACAGTGATGTGATGTTTAGTGGCGGTGCCCTATTGTTGTAAAGTCGAGCGCTTTTGCTAGAGATGGAAACTAGTGCAAATTTGCCAGCCGTTGAGGAAGTCACAGAGCATAGCATGTCATGTTTCTCAGGGGGAGATATAACCTTTCTGCCCAACCAGTTGTAATGAAGAGAAAAATAAAATGGGCTTGCAATACTGTGCTTGTTGAAGAATGAAGTCCAAAGTTAATTATAACAAGTATTGAAGTCAGTGGAATTTAAGCTACCTCATCTTACACAGAAGTACAGCCAAGGGTATACATATAAGGTATTTTATTTATTTATTTATTTATTTATTTATTTATTTATTTATTTATTTATTTATTTGTCGTTTCAGAAGCGAACTGAGGGTACTTTAAAAAAAATACAGAGTTTAAAAATTTGGCATTATACAAAATGTCCTTTGTAGTTGGCCACTTGGAGTGCCTCTGGTGTCACTGTGAGAAGGTCCATCATTGTGCATGTGGCAGGACTCAGGTTGCATTGTAGTAAATGGTCTGTAGTTTGCTCTTCTCCACACTCACATGTCGTGGACTCCGCTTTGTGGTCCCATTTCTTAAGGTTGGCTCTGCATCTCATGGTGCCAGAGTGCAGTCTATTCAGTGACTTCCAAGTCATCCACTCTTCTGTGTGTTCTCATTTGATATTAGCCATGGATTGAGGTTTTAGATTTTTAGCCTGCCACTTTTGGACTCTTGCTTGCTGAGGTGTTCCTGCAAGTATCTCTGTAGATCTTAGAAAAGTATTTCTTGATTTAAGGTGTTGGCTTAAATTGGCTGATATCTGAACAGAGGATGGGCCATAGATGTCACTGCCTTGGTCCTTTCACTATTGGTTGTTACTTTCTGGTGGATGTCAGGTGGCGCAATACCAGTTAAACAGTGTCATTTCTCCAGTAGTGTAGGGCAGAGACACCTCGTGATAATGCGGCATGTCTCATTAAGACTGCTTTAGTGTGGTGAGATGTGTTCCACGTTGGGCATGCGTACTCAGCAGCAGAGCACCAAAGAGCAAGGGCAGATGTCTTTAGTGTGTCTGGTTGTGATCCCCAGGTTGTGCCAGTCAGATTTTGTATGGTATTGTTTCTAGAACCCACTTTTTGCTTGATATTCAAGAGTGATTCTTGTAGTCAGGGCACGGTCCAGGGTTGCCCCCAGGTTTTTGGGTGTGATGCAGTACTCCAGTGGGATTCCTTCCCAGATAATCATCAGAGCTCTAGATGCTTGTCTGTTCTGAAGATGAAAAGCAAACATCTGTGTTTTAGATGGATTAGGAACCAGCTGGTTTCCCCTATAATAGGCAGTAAGAGCTCCTAAAGCTTCAGAGAGCTTCTGTTCAAACATTTCAAAGCTCCCTGCTTAAGCAGTGATGGCACCCCTTATCCAAAATGCTTGGGATTAGAAATGTCTAGGATATGTTTGGATTTCGGAATATGTTCACTGGTCAGAGATAAATATATGGAATTGAGTCCAGCATTTTTGCACTACATAGTTGTAGCACTTTAATACCACTTCAACTGCTATACCTGCATCCCATTGAATCCTGGGATTTGTAGTTGATGAGACTTTAAATCTCTCTGCCAGAAAATTTTAAGTATCTAATGAACCTACAAATCCCAGGATCCAGGGCAGTTAAAGTGGAACCTTAGCACTATGCTCTTGTTGCGCAAAAGAGACATAGTTGGAAAACTCCTTTGGACCAGGTCAGAGTCATGGGCTGGAGGTTCTCCTCTGCTGCCCATCCTGTAGGTCTATCTTTAGAAGTACACACACTTGGGGATTGCTAGCAAGTGTATAAGGATAGGTAGGGATAGGATTCCAGCTTTATTCAGTGACTCTAATGAATTTTCTGAGGGTTCATCAACACACACCTCAAACACTTTCACGCAAATTCCCAGGATTGTGGATTCTCCATGTTTTTGGGAGTCCCCTAATTCTAATATGTGCAACTTCTAAAATGTTGCCTGCTGTTTGTTTTCTCAAAAAAAATGGAAAACATGATACAATCAGGTGAAAACATCATTAATCAAGTGACAAAGGTAATATAACTTTCTAGCTGACAGCTCAGACAACATAACTTGTGCATAAAGATGCCTGCAGTTGCTCCTGAAGAAAAATACTTTTTAAATAAACATCTTTGAATGTTTATTGGTCTGTTATATAAACATTGTTCTGTCTTCCACCCATCGAATCCTCAGATTTATAGCCCATTTTCAATATGTGCCTCTGTCTTTGCTCCTATAGATATGCAGGTGATTATACAATCCTCGGTGACTCATCCCATTAATCCTCAGGAGGGATCATAAATAACGCATCAGGGAACAGATGATTGATAGAGAATCTTTGTCAGCATACCCTACACATCTTTGCAGTTCCTCCTTTTCATTATAGTGACACGTATTTACTTTTTGGGCTTCTAAGAGTTATGATGACAAACTGAAATATTATCAGCAGAACAGCAACCCCCCCCCCCCCAAACTGTCTTCTGTGTAACCTATAAGGCAAAAAAAATTCAAAGAGCAGCTGATAGTACAGCCTTATCTGTTCTGTTGTAAATAGCAGACTTAGCAAAGAAGTGGGCACAGGATCTCAACCTCATGGGCAGTTCCTTCCTTGAACCTCAGTTTGCAATTCACTTCATCAACTGTTTTTGGTATTATGAAGAATAATATATACTGCAGCAAAGGAGTTAATATATTTGCCATTAGTTGACCATGTGGTAAGGCTCCATGGGGAACTCAATAGTTAAAATGTAAGTTAGATTATCAGCTTTCCAACAGCAGCTTGGATAGAAGAATTTCTATTTGTTGTGTATGAGCTTTGTGCAACGATGGTGGTTCTCATGAAACTTTTCCTTGATTTGAGCCTACTGGGAGGAGGCTGATAGCCATGCAGAGGATGGCTTTCACAGTGTCCAACCTTATTTCTCTCACAGTTAGCAACAACTTGCTCTCACACATCGGGGGGCGGGGGGCAATGCCAGCTAGCTTGTAAAATTTATCAACAGATGTAGGTTTGAGACATCCTGTGATTATCCTGCATGTTTTGTTCAGTGCTGTGTTCACCTGCTTCATGTGGACAGACTTGTGCCAAACAGGGCAGGCATGACCCATAGAAACCAGACTTGAAGTCAGGCCCTGAGTAAGATCTGCCAGTCCTACATGAATGAGATTTTGTTACCTTTCCAAGAAGTGGTTCCAGTCTTCAGTGGAAGCTTGAGAAGTGCTGTTGCAACACCCACCCTTCAGTTCTCCTTCCATAATGATGATAGTTTTCCCATCAAGTGTCATTACTAGTTGTCCCTCAAATCATCACCACACTTCTTTGTGTGTCACTCGTGACAACCATAGAGGACTCCTTTGAGCAAATAGCAAGCCCCAGTGGAGTGAGTGAGAGAGAGAGTGCCTTTATGTCCCACAGTAATGAAGTATTCACACTTATAGCAGTGAACGCATTACCAATTTTACACTGTTTTTTTTTTTTTTGTCAGGGCACCATTATTGTCAGTAAGTACACAAACAAGGGAGCAGGGAAGTGAGAATTGTAATAGAAATGCAAAGGGTGTTGATATAGTGATGGTGTGACAAACATAGTTGCAAAAAATGTCTTAAAGATAGTTAGAAGGGTGTGTGATAGGTTTTGCAAACAAATAGGGATGCACAGGTAAGCATAAATATGATAGAGAAAAGGCTGTCTTGCAATCCAAACACTTCAAAAAAGGAGAAAGTCAGTTGTGTCCAGAGAAGACCAATTGTGCACATACAACTATAATGCAAGCAAGCATATTAACTTGTATAGTCTGCCAGGGAAGCAGCATCTCTGTTCAAACTTTGGCTGATATATTGGAATTTACGAATGTTACTTTCTTCACCTGTCTAGTTTTTGTTGTTCTTCTTATTTTGAAATTCTTTTATGCCATAGCAACCACTTTGAAATCAATGACAGAGTGTCCTCGAAAAATGAAGTGTTTTGATACTTGATTTTTTTATCTGTCACCATTTTTAATGTCCTTTTATTCTTCTGAATGGGGACTGTCCTATTTATCCTTAGTATTGGGGTACTGCTGGCAGAAGATGGCACTTGTGGCATTGGATGATGAATAAATAAATGGAAAGAATATTAGACAAAGAAATTGTCAGAAATGTTTCTCAAGAGTTGGGAAAACCTAATAAGAATGTTTGCACCTTGGGGCATACTTTTGTACTTTTTGAAGAGAAAATGGCATTTTCCATGCAGAAAATGTTATTTTCCAAACAACAAATTGTATGAATTTTATACAGATGAAATCCTAAACTGAAAATAGTCTTCAAAAAGTACATAATTTTCAAAGATTTTATTACATTATTAAAATTACTTATCAATTCATTTTAAAATGTATTTGGCAATGAATTGGATCTCTTGTTGTAGATCACCTTTCAAATTAGCCTCCTATTTTCTCTTTGTTATCTGGATTCTAGTCAATGGATACCAATCCTTCCTCACCTTTATCTCTTTTACCAGCTTTGAAAACTTGTCACACTCCAGAAACACTGGGAAATTTATTTTACTTGCAAAACAAGCTTTCTCTGTCCCATAGCCAGTAGACCTGAAGCTAGATAGAAATGGATCTAGATGACCTGTTGTAACAAGAAATGTCTGTAATAGAAAGCTACCACTCCAGTAACATGCCCAAAAAGGGATATTGGAGACTGGTTGAGAGTGCTCCAGTATGTTGGGATCCAGTGTGTGTGTGTGTGTGTGTGTGTGTAATAATTGCCTTTTAGACAAGAAGGAGACTTTTTTTGCTGTACTGAACCAGTCACTACTCCCCTTACTCAGTACACCAGGGCATGGGTCTAACTCTGCACATGGCTCTCATTTCTCCAAGGATCCTCTCCATATCAAAGTGAAATGTATCCAATAATACTGGACAAGCAGGGGCCAAGTTTATATCCACTGGAACTGTATCAACTATAGCAGGTGCATCATCGCAGGTTTTGGCAATTTTATCCAGAAAGTACTCAGCAATCTGTTCAGCATGGACTGTTGAGTGGTGTGTATGCTGCTCTTGTGAGGCTGAATTTAAAATACTCCTCTGCTAGACAACACAGTGCAGATGCAATGGTGGCAGTGATGGCAGTGAAGAAGGATTGATATGAACATTGGCTTTCCAATGAACCCTATCCTGTGTTTGGCAGAACTCACCCTTCATTATTGTAGTCTCCATCCTACTTGTTTCAGCAGCAGCAGCAGCTCTCTAGTGAACCAGGGTGACCCATTTTGTGCGATGGAACATTTAGAAGCAATGATGTCAATTTCTCTGTTTTAGAGATCAGCAGAGGCCTTTACAGGACCACCTATCAAGGCAACAGGAAACTACCCAAGATCATGAGGAAAGCCATCTGGATCCACAAGCCTCCTGGGTTGTGCCTTCTTAATTGGTTCCCTACTCTGAGTTTCAGTGAATCTAAAACCCACCAGATAGTGATCTGCCTATGACAACAGAAGAGTAAAAGTTCCTCCACACATAAAACTCATTCCAGAATGTGTCCTACAGCATGGGTGGCAACAAATACTACTTGGGAAAGACCCATGGTTGTCATGAAGGACATGAAGTTGTGAGCTACTCCTGACAGAGAGGTCTCTGTATAAAGTCCCCTAGAACAACTAACAGTGGGGACTCCAACACTACTACAAAGACCAGGAAAGGCAATAGACTGTGCAGTAAAGAATCCACATTTTGTCCTGGCCACCCACCTCGATATTTGCATTCAAATCCAGCAGACTGTGATACCAAACAACTGGCGATGGAGCCAAAATCCCAGTAGACTACTAAAACTCCACCTCTCTGCCCTCCCTGGTACTCCATTAATAACCAAGATGGGAAAAGCAGGATAAAAGCACACATATTAGCTTCATTCAGCTAATTTATTTATTTTCCACATTTCTACCCCATCCTTCTCAACCCCCGAAGGAGGACTCAGGGTGGCTTACAACAATAGCAATATACAAATTTGGGATTTTCAGCCAGGGGACCTGTTACCAAGGCTAGCCACACTATCTGAGGTGGAAGATACTTCAACCCAACTCACCCTCCTTTATCCAAGCTTGATATATTGTCATGCAACCTTGTATCCACCCACCTTTCCCGACTCCCCTCATTATTTATGGCTCACGTATTGAGTGAAGGTAACAGTGGGGCTCCGGTGAGCACTTTTGAAAAATTCATATATTAAAAGAAGTCTTATTATGGGTAAAACCGGAGACGGAAAACTATACCTGGAGGAAGGAAAGGATAGCAAGGACTACCCCTTTTCTATTCGTAACTAAGGAGAGCAAGAAGGGGCCGAGCAGCTCTAAGCATCTGTTCGTTCCCTCCCACAACACAACACACACATATATGTATCAGGAAGATAGCAAAGAAAATATAAAGAGATACACATGGTGTTTATGATAATTACACCCCGCACACTGTTGCTTCTTTTAAAACATGCTTACTGTGTGGCTGCTCATGTGATTTTTTGTGTGTGTCATGATTCACTGGCAGCAAAGAGGAATGTCTGTGGAAGCTGTTGTTTTCTATTGTTGAAGGGGAATATTCATGGAATCATAAATAATGCAGGTGAGGGTGGTATTTGTGTGAGTTTTTATTCTATGTTCAACAGCAACTGCATTAAATGATGCAGCTAGTGATAAAAAAACTCTTGAAATAATAACTTTGGAGTTCATTTTAGATACTCCTGTCTTGACTGTTTCACAGCTCAGGAAATGTACTTTTTTGTTAAGACTCCTAGACTTATCATCAGTCTGATTCACTATGCTGATTCACAGGAGTAAGTTTTCCAAGTTCTGGAAAAGCCCTTGTTTTCTGGACCTTGTTATGGATTTTCCCGTTATGTCCCCGTTTGTGTGTTTGTATAGATACTGCAACGAATTGTATGGTGTGAATTGGTCAGGTTCAGTCTGTTGTTCTTGCAAGTTCAATTTTCTTCCTAATTTTTATGTAGAAAATAAAATCTCAGAGCCGGAAGTGAATGCATTGTGCCTCCTGAAAAGGCATGTTGGTGAAGCTGCGCATAGAATTATTAGTCATTTCTCATAAGTGATTGTCATCCCTCAGAGTTCTTTAGCTATTTATTCCTAGAAACCCTCCAACAATTGACTTGTGACTCAAACAACAACAGAATGTGGTCAAAATGGGAAACATCATTAATGAAGAAGAACAAACTAAGGCCCCTTCTACACTGCCTATAAAATCCAGATTATCTGTTTTGGATTATATGGCAATGTAGACTCATATAATCCAGTTCAAATCAGATAATCTGGATTTTATATGGCAGTGTGGAAGGGGTCTGACACTATCCTACCAGATTAGGAGAGTTGGGGCATCTCTTCTTGCACGGCAGGATGATGGACTGAAAGGTTCCTGCAATCACTTCCAGCCCTATGATTACATTTCAAGGGACTTTGGAAACTATTTAGTCCAAAACCCTTGCCAATGCAGATGCAACTACAGCGGAGGGAGGGGGCTAATTCTGTGACCCTCTCAGTTGTGTTGGACTACCTACTTTTCCAGTTCTTGTGCGTAACATTTAGTTTCTTGTTCCTATTATCTCATACTGACAATGATAGTCTGCAATCATTTATTATTTTGTTGGAAGGTTATAATGTACTAATCAAGCACATGTATCTTCACTTTGGAGTTAATGTGGAATTGTATACAGAGTATCACACAAAAGATCAGAGTATTCAGAACCACATTGGTAAGTCATTTGCAGCTCTACAATGTGGGGAGTTTCTGTGACAACCGTGCATTTTATGTCACTCTGTACTGTTCATTTGCCCACACAAAGATTTCTAGCGTTATAACAAATGTAAGGGATAAAACTGGCTGTGTTTGCATTTACTTTCCTTCTGTATAAATTTGTAAAAGTATCTTGTTTGTATGTGTGCCTTAACTCCAAGATTGGGAACATTAGGCATACAGAATTCGGCATGAATATGGTGGCAATCCTGAGATTGTGCATCTTGGTGTTATTTTCTTTAGAAAAATTAATCACTTCTCGGCCTTTTGGCTAAGATCAAGTATAGTATCAAGTGTAGAAAAATTAATTGACTAGTTCAAATATGTCTGTGCAACACCACATTGAAGGGTCTCTTCAAAAGCAAGATGTCTACAGCTTTGGCTGAAATGTTTTCAGAGTTTTGGAAGACTAGACTGCTTAAGTCTTTTCACTACTAGAAGAACACTGTTCCTACTTATGTGTAACTTGTTCCATGTTCTAGTCTCTAGAGAGGTGGTTCCCAACCTGTGGTCTGAAAGAAGAAAAATATGGTCCGCAACCTCACCATTACTACACCGTTGCATCAAAACCATGCAGCAGTGAGAGCAACTGGTCTCCCAAAACCCTCTTATAGTGCTGAGGCAACAGGGATGTTGGGAGGGGATAGGCTGACTACCCACAGAAGATTACTATTACTACATCAGCTCTAGATTATTAAATATGGTTTTCTGTGGGTGAGCAGGTGGCGACTACTAGGTGGCATATGTTCTGCATCAGAAACTAGAGCTGATGTGGTCTATCAAATACAATTTTCTGAATTAGCACCCCAGATAACCAAACCAAATCTAAAGTTGACCAAAAACTGATTCATAACCCTTTTGGTACTAATGTTGGAGAGTGGTCCCTGGTTAAAGTGGTCCCTGGTCAAGTAGTCCCTGGTCAAAAAAGTTGAGAACCACTCTTCTAGAGCTTGCCCCCTCCTCAATTTGACATCATTTCATATTATTTTAACATGGCGATCATTTCCCCTCTTGACATTCTTTTCTTCAAGTGAACAGATATGTATCATGCACTGGGGTAATTGTTTCATCACACTTGGGACTTCTCTATACCTACAGTGTTATCTACTGTGTTTTTAAGTTCTAATTTTGTAACTTCATGAGCAGGTGTGTTGATATTTGTGCATGATTTACTAACTAGGCAAGCTCTCAACTCATAAAATATGGGCTGATTCTCTTTGAAGTTTACGTAATTAGGTAAACCACACAAAATTTGAGAAAATAGTTTGTCATAATAACTTTTGGCAACCATCCATCTTCATGGTGAAGAGCTCTCTGTGTGAACGACAACTTCAAAAACTCAAGGTCAATGCTCACCAAACCCTTCCAGTATGTATTGTCGAAGAATTTCATGGCCAAAATCACTGGGTTGTTGTAGGTTTTTCAGGCTATATGGCCATGTTCTAGAAGCATTCTCTCCTGATGTTTCACCTGCACCTATGGCAGGCATCCTGAGAGGTTGTGAGACCATATAGCCTGAAAAAAGCTACAGTAACCCTTCCAGTATGTTCTGTTGGTCATGGGAGTTCTGGGTGCCAAGTTTGGTTCCATTCCATCATTGATGGAGTTCAGAATGCTCTTTGGTTGTAGGTTAACTATAAATCCCAGTAACTATAACTCCCAAATGACAAAATCAATCCCCCCTCACCAGTATTCAGATTTGGGTGTATTGGGTATTTGTGCCAAATTTTGTCCACTGAATGAAAATACATCCTGCATATCCACTGTTCTAGAGCTACCACCTGCATATTACAAAATTGTTCATGATAGATACCATAGATCAATCACAAGGATTTCCATGCTGGGAAAGTTCTAGCAACAGTTTGTGATATATGAAGGCAGCATTACTGGCTAACTGCAGAGCAGTCAGAATTAAACTTGCATGCCCACAAACAATATTGTGTGTTGATGAACATGCACATGGACATCTGCCATTGTTATTTGGTACATGTTTCACAAGGGTAACTTGCTGTCCTCAGTGTAATGAATATCACTGCTTGGTTCCTTGTAGTACAAAGTCTTGCTAGATAAATTGTCTATCATTACCTGCTCTACAATTCTCTTCTTTTTGTTGCTTTCTCGTTTAGAAATTGTCAGGGCGATGACACATGTGATAAATCAGGGAATGGCTATGTACTGGGGAACCTCTCGTTGGAGTGCCATGGAGATCATGGTAACGTATCTTCCCACATGCAACACACAAAAAAAGGACCAGTAGTTGCTAGGCTGCAGTGTTTAATGATGTAATTACATAGCTCCCAGACACAAAACCAAGGATGCTCCCAAACCACTAATCACAAGTCATGATGGCATGACACAGAGCCATTCATCAAAAGCCTTGGGGGAGTCATTCCACCTTTCTCTTCTCTACAAAGTTTTTGTGTGAAGACAAAAATGGGAAACAAGTAGTGAGAAATAATTAGAAGATGAAAGTGGATGGTGGTGATATTTCTTGGACCTTCTATAAAATGTTGTGAATAAAACAAGGTCATTGACTGCATTGATAGGAACAACAAAAAGCCAAAAAACTAATATATCGATACTCAAAATTTCCTTTACTACTCTTAACTATGATCTTTATTTATATGCCAACAAAACAGAATTCTGAAACCTAGAAAGTGTGTTATTAGTGAGTGCCCCAGTGTTATCAGTTTTGCACAGAAGACAGAGTCTCTCAAATTGGCCTAGATGCTAAACTTCTTGCTGTTGGAATTCAACCCTACACTGCTCAAGTCTCAAGTCCTCAATGAGGAACAGTTTAGTTAGCTTATAATAGACTAAGGGTTTCCCTTCTCACATGTCTCCTGTATGACAGTTGGGAATGTATATATTTCTTCTCTCCTCTCTGGTTCTGATTAATTGTGTAGAATTGGTATTTTTCTCCTGCAAGCCTTTTCTTTGACTCCTGTTTCTTACATCTGAGTATGTGCGATGTACTTTGAGATCTCTTTCTGCTTGTGTGTCAGAGAGATGTAGTGCTTGGATGATTTTTCCCTCTCTTGAAACCCTAAGAAGAGATGGGTGTTAAAGTAGCTCAGACCCAGTTCATTACCAGGAAGAAGTCCTTTATTACTGTAAATAAATATTTTGTGATTTTTAAGATAGGACTCTGCATCTTTACCTGCCTAAACTCTTAATTACTTACAGCCACATCACATTTATATCCTGTTTGATTTTTGGATGCTCTGCTATTTTTTAGGGTAGTTTTCCCTAACACTTGCTATATCACCAAGGCCAGATAAATAACAAAAATTGAATTTTTTTCTCCCATTGAAAGTAGTATGAATTCTCTATTATCTGCAGTTTCACATAGCCACACAAACTCTGAGAACACATCCCACAGTATATGGGTTGTATTTGACCAACCCCCCCTTTTTTTAAAAAAGTAGCTAAAACACATTTTAATAATCCACATAAAATAACAAAAAGGCAAGCAATAGACTGAATCTCAGTTGAAACCATTCAGAATCAAAAGCCACCAAGTTGCTTGTTTGCACTACTGGACAATATTATGGCCAGATGTTTTTCTCTTGGGAAGACATCCTACCACAAGAAATTTCCCTTTCTTGTGCTTTCTGGAGGTGGGAGCACTCTGAGAAAGGTCTCTGGTGGAGATCTTAATTCATGGGAATGTTCTGAGGAAGAACTTCATAGGGTCCATTTCAGATCCTTAAGATGTCAGGAGTTTACAAAACTGCTTATGTAACCCAGTGCACCAGAGCACAAATGAATAGAATAAAGAGATTGTCATCACCCATTTTATCAATGCCAGGTTTCTGATTAAGAACTAAGCCAAGTGGATAGTTTTTTAACAAAGAAGAAAGAAAATGTCACCAAATCACAGATGAGTGCAAGGTCTTGCTTTAGAAGAAACTGGAAGCCTTTCTCTGTCTGCCAGAATCTTACCCATATAATGAGGGCTGTCACCCAATTAAGAAAGTCAGTTCATCTGCAGAGTTTTAGACAATTAACTTAGCTAATCAATTAAATGGCGCACATTTGCACAGAAGAATAATAGTTCTAAAAAATGCTTTCTTGCTTTCTCTGCTTTCACATGATGGATGCAGGTGTTTCTAAGTGATGCTGGGTCACTCAGCAGAAAGTATTTCTTCCGTGATGCCATTTTTCATCTATGATCTTAAAGGACTTGTATTTAAATGTTTTAAAAGTCTGCTCCCTAGTTAATCAGGGATAAGCCTTGGGCTGATTAAATATTTCTCACTGGTGAATGACCAAGATTTAAGACTGCAGCCTTAATAAACGGATCTGAAATATGCGTAGCTTGGGAAGGAGGAAGGGTTGATTTGATTAATGTGTTGTTATATTCCCTAGGAGAAATCCCTGCTAACATGCTATTCTTTTGCTGCTGATTCTCAACAGGAAGCCTATTCTGTGGCAAGGCAGTTTAATATGATCCCCCCTGTGTGTGAACAAGCAGAATACCACCTTTTTCAAAGAGAAAAAGTTGAAGTTCAGTTGCCGGAATTATACCACAAGATAGGTAATGTCTGAAGACTGCATGGCTCTGGGAAAAATGCATCGTTCTTATGCAAAGGGTGTAGACTCTGAAATGTTTCACAGCCCCTGCTGTTCAGTAATTATCAGTAGTGCAATTAGTTTCTTGCCAGGAGCAATTATCTTCATGTAAAGAGGTAACTGACAGCATGTATTCTTGGCTGCAGTCTTAGTTTTCTTCTATAATTTATTATTATTATACCACCATGACAAGTCTGGGACACAGAGGTATATTGTAAGCAAATCAGAGCTGGAGTGGACTTTGCCTAAGGCATGTTACTTCCCAAAGTGAGGGACTTCTTTCTAGTTCTGCGTGTACACACTGAGTAGTGTACCAGATAAATCTTACTTAAATGCTGGAGATGTGATATCACTCCACTTGAAGGCAACAGAATGGTTTTGGGGGTACAGAACAAGTTGCATGGCATGTAAGAAATTATTATTATTATTATTATTATTATTATTATTATTATTATTATTATTTATACCCTGCTTTATCTTCCTTAAAGGGGACTCAAAGCAGCTAAACATAAAAGCATCACAGAAGTCTTACCTACTATCGCAGTAACTACATTTATGAATACAGTGGGACTGAAAGATGTATTGGGAGTTTAGTGACTGCTTTATTCCCATTAGTAATAATAACTGAGAGAGCGAGTGAGATGTAGTGGTTTGAGTTTTTGGAATTGACTATGGGACATTAGGGTCTGAATCCCCACTTGGCCATAGAAACCCACTAAGTCAGTGGTTCTCAATCTATAGGTTCCTGGGTGTTTTGACCTTCAACTCCCAGAAATCCCAGCCATTTTACCAGCTGTTAGGATTTCTGGGAGTTGAAGGCTAAAACACCTGGTGGCCCACAGATTGAGAACCACTGCACTAACCACTGCACTTCTCTCAGCTTCATAGACAAGCAAACATCCTCTGAACTAATTCTGCCAAGAAACCCCCATGATAGGTTTACTTTGGATTCATCGTAATGACTTGAAGAAACTCGAATACAGTGTATTTTGTTTAGCATTGTTTCTGTCTAGATATACCGGCATGCCTTTGTCGTTGCCTTGCTCTGAGCTGAGAGAGGGTAACTTGCTCAAGGTCCCACCACTGGCTCTTCGGCTTATGGATTCTGGAATTGAAATGCAGTGGTATCTGGGTGCCACATATTTTCCAGTTTGGTAGATAGGAAGTGATGTTTGCAATGTTTTGATTCACAATGTCTTTATGTCATTTCATCTTATTGGTTGTTCTTTAGGTGTTGGAGCAATGACATGGTCTCCGCTGGCCTGTGGGATTATCTCAGGGAAATACGCCAATGGAATTCCTGAAAGTTCAAGGGCATCTCTAAAGGTACTTTTCTCATGCTTAAGATGAAATGGTTTTCTGAGTTCACTGTCATATCAAAACGTGTGGGGATAACTGCTTGGAGTTGGTAGAGAAGAATAAGCTTGCTTCCTATGAAAGGAACAGTCTTTTAGCCTTCATTTCTCAGGGAGCTACTGTGGGATAATGGTTTGAGTGTTGGAGTACAGCTCTGGAGACCAAGGTTTGAAAACCCACCGAATGACCCAGGGCAAGTCATAAACTTCCAGCCCCAGAACACCCTTCCAGCCCCAGAAAAGCCCCTCTTCCTTTTTCCTTCCCTTTTCCCCACCATCATTGTCTTCTCCAAGCTTTCCTGTCTTCCCATTATGTGGCCACAGTACTTCATATTTGTCTCTAATATCCTCCCCTTCAGTGAGCAGTTGGGCTTTATTTCCTGGAGTATGGACTGGTTTGATCTTCTTGTGGTCAAAGGCACTCTCAGAATTTTCCTCCAGCACCACAGTTCAAAAGTGTCTATCTTCCTTTGTTCACCTTCCCTATGGTCCAACTTTCACATCCATAGGTTACTAAAGGGAATACCATTGCTTTAACTATGCAGATCTTTGTTGCCAATGTGATGTCTCTACTCTTCACTATCTTATCGAGATTGGTTATTGTTCTCCTTTCAAGAAGTAACCGACTTGTGATTTTCTGGCTGCACTCTGCATCTGCAGTAATCTTTGCACCTAGAAATACAAAGTCTGTCACTGCCTCCACGTTTTCTCCCTCTATTTGCCAGTTAGCAATCAGTCTGGTTACCATATCCTTCTATTCTTCTTCCTTCCCTTCCTTCCCTTCCTTCCTTCCTTCCTTCCTTCCTTCCTTCCTTCCTTCCTTCCTTCCTTCCTTCCTTCCTTCCTTCCTCCCTCCCTCCCTCCCTCCCTCCCTCCCTCCCTCCCTCCCTCCCTCCCTCCCTCTCTTTCTTTCTTTCTTTCTTTCTTTCTTTCTTTCTTTCTTTCTTTCTTTCTTTCTTTCCTTTCTTTCTTTCTTTCTTCTTTCTCTTCCTTTCTTCCTTTCTTCCTTCCTTCCTTTCTTCCTTTCTTCCTTCTCTCTTTCTTTCCTCCTTCTATCCTTCCCTCCCTCCCTCCCTCCCTTCCTCTTCTTCTTCCTTCCTTCCTTCCTTCCTTCCTTCCTTCCTTCCTTCCTTCCTTCCTTCCTTCCCTCCCTCCCTCCCTCCCTTCCCTCCCTCTTTCTCCATCTATCCTTCCTTCCTTCCTTCCTTCCTTCCTTCCTTCCTTCCTTCCCTCTTTCTTTCTTTCTTTCTTTCTTTCTTTCTTTCTTTCTTTCTTTCTTTCTTTCATGTTTCACTGTGACCCAGATTTTGCACTTTTTTCTTTTATCTTGGTTATAAGGCTCCTCAGCTCCTCCTCACTTTCAGCCATCAAAGTGGTATCATCTGCATAACTCCCACAATGCTTAATGCTAATCGGGATACCTGGAAATTGTAATCAAAAAATAACTCCCAAACTCAGCTCTGGACTTTGGGCTATATAATAAAATTTGGGGCTAGAATTGTTCTTTCCTGCATATAGGGAAAGAGAACTACATACAGGAAAACAGAGGGAAAGAGAGAAATTGTAGATAGATGCTTTCTGGAACTCCTTGAAGGCACAAATAGCATTGTTTGGAAAACTACTGGGTGAATTAATGTTCTTTCAATGTTGTGGGAAAGAGCACTTGAAGGTAACATACTTCAAATTTATTGCAGGCTTGTGGGTGAAAAACCCCAGAATAAAATACTCTCTGTTAGTAGCAAGCAGTCAGATTTATTTGCAGCCAAAAAGTCATTTGTCATTTGAATGGAAGGTGTTTTACTAACAAAATACTAAGATTACTTACAGGGCGAGGCTGAACTTTGACATGCTTTGGGGAGAAAAAACAAGGCTCAATACATTCTAAAGCAGTCAGAAATCCTCACTGAGGAATTGGGTAATTCAGGGAAACACAGTTTGCTGCAAAGAATACAGAAACAAATAAGGTTTGGTATAACAAACTGAAATTGAAAGAAAACCTCCCTGTTGCCAGAGCTTAGTATTACCTTCTGAAATATAGATAATGTTGAAACAGGAGAAACCTTTCCAGTTTTCTTTAAAACAGTGCTTCGCAAGTTATCCGATGTAAAAAAAAACACACACACACAACAATTTCCCCCAAATATTCAAATAATATGTACAATTGGCTATAGTTGTTCATTTCTTATCTGGAAACTCTTGTATTGCTCTAGAAATTCTAAAATGTATTTCTTTCTGCGAATCCTCCCTCAGGAATCCTCTACAATATAATCCTGTTTGCATTTAAAAGGGCATACTATTTCATAGACTATCAATCTATATGACGTTGTAATTATAATTACTGTATTCAATTATAATGAGGCATGGACTTGCCCATTTTATATACCATTCTCTCTATACACACACACACATATATGTAATTAAACAAATACAGATTTTTGCTTTTCGGTTACAAATAAAATTGAGTAAATAGTAAACGACTCGAAGGCACACAACAAGCTGTGACAGTCTGTTGCAGCAAAACAACAGAACTTGGCAGACTCTTGTTAACAAATCTATTATGGCATAAGCTTTTGTGAACAGCAAACAATTTCATTAGATGCAGGAAATGTTATGCAGCATTTAAAGTGTGTGTCTGTGTGTGTGTAATAGGGATACAAAAAATATCCACATACTTTTTTACCCTCATTGAAAAAGGGTATCTTTATGCAGTCATACCATTCATTTTTCACCCCCGCATGACAGCCAAAAAAGGGGCATTTTGTACAATTACCCAGTTTTTCTCAAAATCCACATCATATAAAGTATATTGCCTAAAAAGAACTCTGCAAATGTTTCATTTAAAAAGTCCCAAAATCTGAATTGTTGGTTTGGGGGGGAGGGGCACAAAAACTTATAGACTGCCAATGACATTTTTCATTCTTACACTTAAGAGTGAAATAAGCTCAGATTTGCATCCTTAATATATAATACATAATATAATATAAAATAAGGGCCCCCTGGTGGCACAGTGGGTTAAACCATGAGCTGCTGAACTTGCTGACCGAAAGGTTGGCAGTTCAAATCCAGAGAGCAGGGTGAGCTCCCACTGTTAGCCCCAGCTTCTGCCAACCTAGCAGTTTGAAAATATGCAAATGTAAGATCAATAGGTACAGCTTCAGCAAGAAGGTAACAGCGCTCCATACAGTCATGCTGGCCACATGACCTTGGAGGTGTCTATGGACAACGCTGGCTCTTTAGAAATGGAGATGAACACCGTCCCCCAGAGTCAGACACAACTAGACTTCATATCAGGGGAATCCATTACCTTTAATATACTGTATAATAGAGACAGTTGCATAGGAGTAGGTGTGTTGCAATTGTAAATAGAACAATGATTTCTGAGTAAAATTAAATACAGAAAATGCTTATTGTGACAACTGCAATTTTTTTTCATTACGAAGGAAAGGTCTAAATGATTGGAGTAGTGTTCTGCAATTACAGTGTCATAAGCTTGTTGTTCTTGTTGTTCTTGTTGTGTGCTTTCTTCGTTTTTTCCCCCAGCTTATGGGTATCATGGGGTTTTCTTGGCATGATGTGTTTAGAAGAGGTTTGCCTCCTTCTGAGGTTCTGAGAGTGGGACTTGTTCAAGGCCACTCAATGGGTTTAATAGCTAAGCATGGATTCAAGGTCTTGTTTCCAGAGGTGTAATTTAGCACTGAAACCAATGTGACATGTTGACTTATAATATTGTAATTTTTTTTTTTTTGGTCATGTCAGGAGCAACCGCTCCTGTTATGAGAGAATTGGCCGTCTGCAAGGATGTTGCCCAGGGGACGCCTGGATGATTTTTGATGTTTTATCATCCTTGTGGGAGGCTTCTCTCATGTCCCCGCATGAGGAGAGTGAGCTCATCCGCCTCTCCCCAGATTCGAACCTGCGACCTGTCGGTCTTCAGTCCTGCCGGCACAGTGCTTTAACCCACTGCGCCACTGGGGGCATTGTAATTATTTCAGTTTATACTTACAGTCATTGCAGAATTCCAATAACCAAAAGTGCCTTCTTAAGAACTTTTCAGCCTCCACCCCCAACACCGCTTTTTCTCAGATGCCAGAGAGCAGTGAATGATGTATCCACCCTGCTCTCAGTCGTAGGGTGTGCTGTGACAAACTCAGGATACTGATAGGATCTGTAGGGTCTTCTTAGCTTTTTTCTGTATAACCCAAGCATGGGCCAACTTTGGCCCTCCAGGTGTTCTAGACCTCAACCCCCACAATTCCTAACAGCCTACTGGCTGATAAGAATTGCGGGAATTGAAGTCCAAAACACCTGGAGGGTCAGAGTTAGCCCATCCTCTCAATGCAGGCTATCAGCAACTATTGTCTTTCTTTTCCTTTTTAAAAACTCAATCTATTCTCGTTCATTCTATTGATTCCATTCAAGGTTTTAGGCTAACCGAAAGTACATGGTGGGTTTCAAAAATGGATGAAGCAGGGTTGGAAAGAAGTCTGGGAACATTTCAAATTCCGCATGTACATCAGAGCTGCAAAAAACATGTGGTAGTTAGCAGGACCGTAGCCAGAAAAAGATTTCGGGAGGGGTTGAAATTTCACAGGGGGGGGGGGTTGAAACCTGCCTCCTAGCTCACGCTGAAGCAAAGAGCACAGCAGGGGGCAGAGCAGCCTTCAATAGCCTGCAGCTCCGCCCTTGTCAACCACCTCCACCAAGTCTGGCCTCCTTAATGAGAGCATTCAACACCCACCCCCCCAACTTGGTTGCTTCGCTACATCGGATATTGCTGCAAGTAATGACAGTATGAATAAATTGTCAGTATTTGCCTGAGATAGTGCTTGCAGTTCTGGAAGGACTCTTAATTTTTTGCATTTCATAGACTTAGCATGGGGATTTGGTTGACCAGTTAAAATTCATGAGTAAACCAGGTTTTTTTAAAAAATCTGAAACATTTCGGGGGGGGGGGTTGAACCCCTAAAACCACCCCTTGCTACAGGCCTGGTAGTTAGTACCTGCCTTGCTCCTAAGTCTAGCATTGATGCATTTGCAAAAGAATGGGTTCCTCTGAAGCATTTCTGGATGAGCACCATATCATTTCTACAGCAAGTTTATGCCTGTAGCTACTGTGAATGACAAAACTAAAATAAATAAAAGTTAACCTACTCAAGGGGAGCCTAAATGCTTTAAAGACAACAGGCCCCTGACTGATCTTGGAATCTAAGCAGGACCAGCCCTAGATAGTACTTGGATGGGAAATTTGTCAATGAAAACCAGATGCTGTGGGCTATATTTCAGAGGAAGGAACTGATACAACCATCTCTGAATATTCCTTGCCTAAGAAAACCCTGTAAAATGCATGAGGTCACCATAAGTTAACAGGGGACTTGAGGGCAAATACACATTCTCCTCAAACATCTTGTGGTAAGCATGACTGCCTTTGATGATATTGGCAGTGAAATAACCTCAGCTCAGATAGTACACAGCTGATGCCCACAGACAGCATCATTAACAGAATTATGTTTTAATAAACCTATAAAAGGACAGTGCTCCTACTTGAAGGCAAAAACTAAATTCATAAGTTAGAAAAATGTAAGGTTTTGGGAAGATGTGTGAGGCAAAATGAGGGCATTGCCCTGATAAATATGCTCCCTCCCATGAAATTTTCTGTCCATCTCCAAACTTCTAGCATTGCAGGAGCTTAAAATGTCAGCTGGCCATTTAGAAATGGAATTAAGCATCCAAAGCAAAAAAGGCATGAAAGATGGCAAAGGAATGTCAATACAACAAATGTATAATTACTGGAAGTGTGAAGGATTATCAGTGTCTCATTGTTTACAGTGCAAGACATTTGGAGACTTGGGGGAGAAATTCACTGGGGGTGGGCAGAATTTAGTTACACCTTTGGGTTTGTGGTGACAGTTTCTAGAATCACCCAGATTTCAGGAGCTGTATTTCAGAAACTAATTTTTCCAAGTTTGTACTTACAATCATAATGGCCATGGGTTGAATATTATTTGAATAACATGTTCACTATTAGATTAGTGGGTTGTGTTTTGTAATATCCCAATTGTGTTTCATGCTTCCAGTGCTACCAGTGGTTGAAGGAGAAGATTGTGAGTGAGGATGGGAGAAAGCAGCAATCAAAGCTGAAAGATCTCTTTCCAATTGCTGAACGCCTTGGATGCACACTACCTCAGCTAGCCGTTGGTGAGAAATTCTGGAGTCCTCAGTGTCTCCATGTCTTACTGTTCAGGTCTTGAGTGTTCTTAATGTTTGACTAGGGAGGTTTTCCAATTTTTTTCTCATATATGAACTCTTTCATCTGAATGGGTATGAACAGCTGCAAATTTTTAAATAAAAAATGTTATCTTAATTTCTCACAGGTAGAAAAGGAAGGGGGGGGTAAGAGTCCTACAAGGGGCATTCATTAAAGATTTCCCCTGACCCACGCCTGTGTACTGAGAGCAATGAAACTTGGCACAGTTATTAGTCCGTCTCTATATAGTTGCCATCTAGGGACACACACTTCTCTCATCTTTTTAAGCATCTGTAAACACCTTGCTTGCAGAAGTTTACAGGTTGCTCCAAAAGCCATGTTGTGACTTTGGAAATCAGAGTGTCATCATCTGAAGAATGCTTGCCCTTCAAAAGTAAGTTCATGTTTTGAAAGAGGTGGAAGTCCAATGATGCAAGGCCGGGTGAATAAGAGGGATCCAGTAGAATTTCAAAGCCACAGGAACGTGCTTCCATTTGAGCAACATGTGAGTTGTGAACTGGTGCATTGTCTTGCAGAAAGTGGACACCCTTGATGAACATGCCACATTGTCTCTTGGTTTTGATGGCCTCCTGCAATTTCCACAGCAGAGAAACATATTATGCCCCATTGATCATAGTACCCTTTGCTAGGAAATCTATCAATACTACTCCGTACTGGTCCCAAAATACTGTGAGCATGACCTTGCCTCCTGAGAATTGTGCATGTGCCTTCTTTGAAGGTGGTCAGTTATGATGCTTCCATTGCATTGACTGAACTTTAGTCTCAGGATCATAGTGATGGACCCAGTGTTCATTCTATGTGATCAGTCTGTTAAAAAGTCCTCTTGGTTTCCATGCACATTGTCAATAGAGCCCGAGAGCATTCGACTCGTTCCCTCTTCTGGAAAGATGTGAACAGCCGGGGGACCCACTTATACATGTAAAGATAGTCTTGGATGATTTTTTTCCACTGACCCCTCACTAATCTTGGCATTTTGGGCTAGGTGGCAAATGGTTATGCGGCGATTTTCCAAAATGGCGACCTCCACTTGCTTGATGGTGTGTTCATCAATAGCAGAGTGGGGTCACCCTGGAATTGGAGCTGTTTCCACCAAAGTCCGACCACATTTGAATTGATAATGCCAGTTCTTGACTACATCATATGATGGGGAATCATCACCATTAACCTCTTTCATCTCATTAAACATCTCATTCGGTGTGTGGCCTTTCAAGTAATGGAACTTGATGACTGCTCTACAGAATACATTCCACTGGGTCCATTATCAAACCTCACACCACTTCAGCACCAGTAAAATCAAGACCATTATCAGTTCTGAGTTATAAATTGGCATGTAACCTATAGAGACTTATATCATTACGCATGTGCAGTTTCAGAGTCCTGTGATAAATAGAAGTGGGCCAAGGGAAATCTTTTTATGAACGTGTATAAGAATTTAAGTACGAATGATTTACACTGTCTCACTCTACAAGGCTAAAAATTTGGAGTCTGAAGAAATTTTCATTTGTAGACAGATTTCTTATTTGGAGGGACAATGTCCTTATTTTGTTTAATACCCTCAAATAGTTATATTATTCCTTTTATCAGTCCATTCCTTCTGTACTGCTATGTTAAGTCTGTAATCTTGTGCAATCATTGCAATATGAATACAAACAAAATCTTTGACTCACCTCCTGAAACACCAAGTAACTTTCTTACTTTCCTGAGTGAAACATAACTCAAACTTCCAGAGAAGTCCCCGAATGAAACATAACTTAAAAGGACATTCTCCTGGGGGAATATTGTGGGTTGCAATGGGTACATCCAAACTGACAGTTCTTTCTAGAGCAGCTTTCCACTTTAGGCAGCTGTGATGTGAAATTAGATAATTTCTGCCTAGTTGAAAACAAGTAATCATCAACATAATAAAACAAGAAATGCAGGTTACTTGAAAAGCTGCATAATGTTTATGTGTATTACACAGAGGGGGAAATACACCATGTTCAGGCATGTTGCAATGCAAAGATAAAGTCAAAAAGAAATTCAGAATATCCTTTATTTATCCTAAAAGGCCATTCTTTGGTGTGCAATACATGTTTGGAGATTACAACAGGACCGCTAATGATTTGCACAGGAATAAGTTGCACACCACATAAGGAGTTGTTTTGGAGACATTGGTACTTTCCAACTGAAAGTGCCCTAAGCAGAGTTGCAAATGTCTGAAACCACTCTGTATGTGGCAGCACATTAAAGGACACAATGGACATATTGCCTTTATGTACCACCAACCAGCTGCTGTAGGCTATATTTCAGAGGAAGGAACTGGCAAAATCACTTCTGAGGATTTCTTGCCTAAGAAAACCCTATGATCTTTAAGGGGGTTGTCATAAAGGGACAGGTGACTTGAAGGCACACACATACAGGCACTTTGCCTTTGCACATTATTCATTGCAGTTGGGTAATGGAATGTCAACCATGTGCATTAACTGGCAATTTCTTTCTCTCTCTGCCAATACTTTTTATTGCTTATCCTGCCTTTCTCTTAAAAACATGGGAAACCAGGAATTTAGAGTTAAAATCAAGTAAGCCAAATCTCACTGAGTCATAAAACAGATTTATTAGAACATGAGACAAATTAAAAACCAATGAAACTGGATCAATAAAAGCAATAAATATTGCATTCACGCACTGTAGTTGAGAGGCTATTTGCACACTGGTGTAATACAAAGCCACCCAACGACTATGTAGCATCCTATAGGCAACTACTTTCAGTCTCTTTAGGTGAAAATTGCCTCCATTTTTATGGACAACGGCCACAAAACGGGATTGGCAATTGCTATGAAATAATCATGAACAGGACAGCTATTTTTCTTGAATTCCTCTTCTGGGTGCATGCCTCCCCCCCAACAGCTGTGTGGCCATGATTGACTCAGGCGGCTGAAATACCGCTAACACAGCACAGAAACTCAAGAGAGGCCATTTGTCATTTTTAACTGTGCTGTCTTTTCCTGCCTTGCAAAAGACACCATCTAAATGTTTCATATAAATGATGGGGTGGGAGATGATAAATCATCTTATGAAGTTCAGGTAGACTTAGAAGTATAATTTCTGGCCCTGACAGATAATCTCCCCCCCCCCCCCCCAATATCCTAATGCAGTTATTGTAGGAATAATTTTACAATAAAAAAAATATCTGATGATGTTAAAATGGAAAACCTGTCTTGGAGTTTTGCAAACCGGCAAAGGAATAAATGTCTCAAAGTCTACAATTGGACTGAAAAGAAAGGATAGTTCTTAATGATATCAAAAACTTTCATAAATAAAGGACAGCACAGAATGCTAATCAAGGAAGAGTAGAATAGGCAGAATACGTTTCAAATCACCTATCCTCCTCAACTGCATAGTAATAAAGTTGATGCCTTGACTTCTGAAACTACGGCAGATACATCGCTATCAATTTCCACTTACCAGTCAGGAGCTGCTATGATTGAGAGGTCTGTTCTCCTATCACTTTGGAAGTAGCTAACAATCTCATTGTCTTTCACAAGCAATTTCCATTGTGACAGCCAGAAATGGGATACTTGTCACAATCCCCTACTACAGCGTTTCTCAACCTAGGATTGGGACCCCTGGGGGGGCATGAGAAGGTTTCAGAGGGGTCACCAAAGACCATCAGAAAACATATATTTCTGATGGCCTTAGGAACCCCTTCGGCAGAGAAGATTGAAGATCTCTTTGCCTGTCTTTCTCTTCCTTTTTGGAAACAGACTGCGAATCCTCCACCAAAAGTCCTCCTCTGCTGTGATTGGCCAGCCTCTCAGCCAAGGAAAGGGCTATTTCTGAGACTCCATGCGGGGAGGGGAGAGCAGGCATGCTCAGGGCATGGCAGCATGGTGCGCATTTGCAGGCGAGGGAGAGAGTGCGAGGCTGGAGGGAGGCTTGCACCAGCAAGTCCCTTCAAGGCATGGGGGTTCTGTGTGGGAAGCTTGGCCTAATTCTATCATTGGTGGGCTTCACAATGCTCTTTGGTTATAGGTTAACTATAAATCCTAGCAAGTACAATTCCCAAATGACAAAATCAATCCCCCCAGCCCAACCAGTATTCAAATTTGGACATATCGGGTCTTTATGCCAAATTTGGTCCAGTGAATGAAGATGCATCCTGCATATCAGATATTTACATTACAATTCATAACAGTAGCAAGAGCATAGTTACAAAGTAACAACAAAAATAATGTTATGGTTGGGGATCACCACAACATGAAGAACTGTATTAAGGGCTTGTGTCATTAGGAAGGTTAAGAAACACTGCCCTACTAGCATTGTGGGGTGAGAACGTCAGTCATCTGCTTCCTGGTTGACAGGAGAATAGACCCCTGTCTATTGCAGTGGCTGCTTTCCCTTAAGTGAGGATTATGAGACTTTCATGGCTCATAAAGCTGATTTAAAGCAGGTTACACAATCATAACTGTCATAGAGGATACCAGCCTATATCAGAACATCTGTTTTCAGTTGCCATGAATTTACTTCTGTCCTTTTCTTACTTACTTACCTATTTGTGCTATTGATGAGAAGAGCTATTGATGCTAACTTGGGATGTCAGAGGTTCCTATGTACTTGAATATATATTATTAGATAGCACTATTTGAGACTTCAGTAAAATGACATATTATTCTTTGATTTAATTTCTATCCCTATTTTTCCCACCATGGGATGCAAAGCAACATACAAAATTTAAAATAAAGACTTGATTAAAAATGTATTTTAGAGAAGTTAAGAAAAATTCAGTCACAATGATATTCACAAGGCACATGATTAAAATGGATCTTATGCATAACTGAAAAGATACAAGATAAAAGCGCAGTACACCACTTCCAAGCAACCTGCTACCATATGATTAAAAGTCAGAGGTTTGCCTAAATAAGTCTTATCCTGCGGGTCCTAGAATCATTGAATAGCAGAGTTGGAAGAAGCCACATGGGCCATCTAGTCCAACCCCCTGCCATGCAGGAAAAGCAAAATCAAAGCACCCCTGACAGATGGCCATCCAGCCTCTGTTTAAAAGCTTCTAAGGAAGGGGCTTCCACCACACTCCGAGGTAGAGAGTTCCACTGCTGAACAGCTCTTAGTCAGAAAATTCTTCCTAATGTTCAAGTGGAATCTCTTTTCTTGTAATTTGAAACCATTGCTCCGAGTCCTAGTCTCCAGGCAGCAGAAAACAAACCTGCTCTCTCTTCCATATATCATTTCAACTACTTAAACATGATGATCACACCTCTCTTGACCTTCTCTTCTGCAGGATAAACATCCCCATCTCTTTAGGTCACTCCTCGTGAGGCATGGTCTCCAGACCTTTAGTTGCCCTCCTCAGGACACATTCCAGCTTGTGAATATCTTTCTTGAATTGTGGTGCCCAGAATTGTACATTGTATTCCATATGTGAGGCCTGACCTCATCAAATAGGCTTGGGATGCTGGTGGGACTGAAAGTCTTTTCCCAAAGATCCCACAATTTGGGCTGGTTCACATAGGGAGATAACAGTCTTTCAGATAGTCTGGACCCAATTTCTGTTGAACTTTAAAGTAATAACTAGCATTTTGAATTATGCACAGGAAAATGCTGGCAACCAGTTGTTTCAATGGAGGAAATGTATTATCCTTGTATCTAATCCTGATCAGGAAGATGACCACACGTTGGACTCCCAGTTTCCAAAGGCAGGGCCACATAAGACTGTACTCCTGTAATTTAGACATGGTGCAATTAATTTCCCATAAGCAGATCTGACTTCACATCACTTGGGGGTTGGGGGGGGGGGAGGAGGTTGATAGATGTTTTTGGCCACTGCATGAACTGGAATCCTGGATTAGACTGCTCACCTTGAATGACAGCTATATGCTTTCTGTATTCCTAGCATGGTGTCTACGTAACGAAGGTGTAAGTTCCGTTCTCCTTGGCTCTTCCAACCCCGATCAACTAATAGAGAATCTTGGTGCCATACAGGTAAGTAAAAATGCCTCTCTTCGTGCAAAAGTAATGATCAATAGAAACAATTTAAGTGTCTATACTCGACCTTTCCAAACGGTATGCTGCTACACATTAGTGTGTCAGCCACAGAGTGTAGGTGTGTTGCATAAATCATATTTTTTTAAAAAAAGATTTTCATGAGATATACATACATTTCATTATTAGAATTTTTGCATGTGTCTGTATCTCTTACAAGGAATTGGTTTAACCCCTAGTTTGCTAGTAAAACTAAATGACTATGCAACAATGTGTTACCAATGTGAAGTCTTTGGAAAGCTCTGGTTTATGCCATTTACATTTATAACTTTATCAGTCTCATTTGGAACAGATTTTTTTTTAAAAAAAAAAATAACACAACATCATAAAACAAATGTGTGCATTTTATGTTTACAGGTTCTTCCGAAGATGACATCCCACATTGTGAATGAGATTGATAATATTTTGGGTAACAAACCTTTGAGCAAGAAGGACTACAGATCCTAAAGCATTGCATGATTAAACTGGACTGCATGGCTAAAATAGCACTCTGTACCTTGTACAGTACTGAGTCAATACTATCAAGTTACAGTTAGAATTATTCAGCAGTCTCTATGATTTACTAGATTCTTCAAGGTGGTAAGCTCCACCAAAATTCAAAATCACAGCTGATCTCCCTAAACAACTGAGATCCTATTTACTTTTTCCTCCTTGAAACTCAAGAATCTGGATTCAGCTCTGACTCCATTCAATGAGCAGAACTGAGTGGGACCTTCTCAGGTTCAGATGTCATTGAGATGGGTTAAGCGATGTAGAGCAGACAGTAGCAATGGCCTTGATCCAGCTGTGTGCCAATCACAAGACTTTTTCTCCTCCTCTTTGCACCCCCCCCCCCCCCCCACAACCCCTTCCTTGTAACACTCAGGAGCATCAGAATCTCGCTTGAGGGGTTGCCTGCTTTCTAAAGCAGGTTTTAGTGAGGAAGGAGTGCGATTACCTTCCTTCCTTTCCCCAATTCCGCTGGCGGAAGCAGCTCTTTATTTATTTGTTTGTTTATTTATTTATTTATTTACAGCTTTTATATTCCGCCCTTCTCACCCCGCAGGGGGCTCAGGGCGGATTACAGTGTACACATATATGGCAAACATTCAATGCCAATTTTTGACATACAAACATATACAGACATAGACAGAGGCTATTTAACGTTTTCTGGCTGCCAGGGGAGCTGTCGCTTTCATCGTCCATCTGCGACGCTGATGAAGCACTTCCGCATTCCCACATGCTTCCCCGCTGGAATGCTTTTGCTGGAGTCTTCTTTATGGCCTCATAAATCAGTTAATTTAGCCTCCCCACACTTTAAGGTGGTACCTTTGCTTTTGGCCTTCAAAGTCCTCTGGCTTATGTAAGAGAACTTCCCAGTAGATTGCACACCCATCCATGGCTCCTTTTTTCTCTTGATACTTCTCATTTATGCAGTGAAAATATACATGTAGAGAAACAATACAAGATTTCTAAGCTTTAGGTACTTGGAAATTAAAAGAGGGATGTACAGATATATTTTTTCAGTGAACAAAAAGCCAGAAACTGTTTAAAAGGCTTAGGGTAAAATAAAATTGCAATTTCTAGTGTAAAGAATCTTCAAGCTTTATCTCAAGGATGTGCAAGTTCTGATTTTTGTTGGTTTCCCATTTGTATTTTTATGCTGAATTGAGTTCTAAATAACTAGTCTTGTTTGCACTCCAGCTGAAAAAGGGCTTTCCATTTAGAAGCAAGGTTTGGGTCTCTGTCCATAGGTTAGTTCAGGATTTAGTACTCAAGTAGTAGTTGAAGATGGAGGTTGTATGGCCTAGCCAGAGCTACATCTATTGACTGGCATCCTATACACACAGATCTGGATGCAAGTCTTATTGGGTACAGAATGTGTTTCTAATGCAGTGGTTCCCAACCTGTGGTCCGTGGACCACCAGTGCTTGGTCCGCAAGAACTAAAATATGGTCCACGGCCTCACCGTTATTACATCGTTGCAACGAGAGCGACTGGTCTCGCAAAACCCTTTTATAGTGCCGAGGGTTATTAAATATGGTTTTCTGTGGGCAAGCAGATGGCAACTACTGGATGGCTTATGTTCTGTATCAGAAACTAGAGCTGATGTGATCTATCAAATGCAATTTTCTGAATCGGCACCCCAAATAACCAAACCAAATCTAAAGTTGACCAAAAACTGATTCATAAACCTTTTGATACTAATGTTGGAAAGTGGTTCCTGGTCAAAGTGGTTCCTGTTCAAGTGGTCACTAGTCAAAAAAAAAGGTTGGGAACCACTGTTCCTAAGATTGTGCTACCAAGCAAGGAAATCCTGTGGAGTTAAATGGAGTTAACTTCCAGATAATATTAGCCTGCAGACAAAATCTGTCTTATTTTTTTCTTGATCAAATATGATTTACTTTGAGAGGTTTTTCAGCTGAATAAATTAATGAACATCAATTGCACTTCTATTACAATAATAAGACTTAAAACTTTTACTGGACTGTATCTAGCATCTACAGTGACAAGAGGCTGCAATCTCATTCTTTTTTCTTGATGCTACACACAGCACAAATAAAAAACCCTCCACTGCATCAAGATTATTAACATCAGGCTGAAGAAGTCATCAAATCTGGTAAGGCTAAACTCAAACAAAAATTACTCCTGCCATTTTTCAGTATTCTTTTATTAAAACTTACATTTTCCTTTGGAAGTTTGTAAACAGAGATAGTGCACCTTCCATTTGTTAAATGTAACTAATATAATGTATTATAATTGTATATAATGTGCAGAGTTGTAAAATTTCCAAAGAGCAGATATCCACAAATGAGGAAGGCGTTTGTTCCTCTCTTCATACTTTTGTGCAGGTGTCAGTTGTACACTTCAATTGTGTGGATTTTCAGAAAGCCAAGTTGTGAATAATTCATCACAACTGAATGAAATCCCAGAGAAGATTTTTATCCAGTCTTTCTCTTCGTCATTGATAATTTCTTTATGATCACGACAGCAGAGTTCTGCTTGGTCACAACTCTCAACACATGGGCGCTGGGGTTTCCAGCTGCCCTGTGCTGGTTAACAAGGATTCACTGCTACTAAGCCCAACCTGTCCATAACAGAAGTGTGCCATGAAGTTTCTTGTTAGCTTTCTTGCACACGCTAACATGCCAAAAGCTTTAAGCCTCTATTTGCTGGTGACAACTGGGTGTAGCAGTCAGTGTTGTGATGAGCAGGAGTTCCTCAGCCATCTTTACTAGCCACAACCCCCAAGATGAATCCAAAACTGAGAACAACTTTGTTCATCTGTATCTATAGATCAGTTCTATCAATATGCATCTCCCCTTTGTAAAGCTAATAGGTTTTTGTTACCCATTTGAGCACACTTCCCACTCATCATATGACAGGGAGGAATATGTTGCAGCTGGGGAAATCTATCCTTCCCCAGCTGAGAATTGGAGTTAATTTTATCAGGGTCACAAAATCTGGAAAGGAGGCACCATCCCTGCTAGTTTTGCCCCTGTATCTTCCTTCCTCTACAACATTCCTCTATATTGATATTCCTGTCCTTTTGTAGCAGTAGGGCTAGAAGCCAGCAAAGACTGCATGAAAACTGCTAGCTCTGTTCTGTGGATTTGTTAACATCTGCAGTGAATATGATGCACTTCGGTCTATGCAGACTGCAGATCTAGCTCCTGAATAAAAATAAACATATACAGAGCATAAGCATAGTGCAGATAGCTCTCAACAAATTTGGAATGTTACCTGCCAACAGCCACAGCTATCATGGCCGATACTTAGGAACACTGGAATTTGTAGTCCAAAAGAGAAGGCAAAGATTAGAAAAATTGCTGTATGTCATAGTGGTAAACCTGTATGGTGCAATCCCATGTGAGCCTGTCTTGATTCACATGGGTGTCTACCAGTGCATGCATATAATTTTTATGCATTTTATGGGCCAGCATGGTGTAGTGGTTTGACTACTGGATCATGAATCTGGAGACCAGAGCTTTAATCTTTGCTCAGCAGTGGAAATCCACTGGGTGAGTGACCATATGCAAGTTATTCTCTCTCAGCCTAAAAGGAAGACAAATATATTGCACCACCAAGCAAATCTTGGTAAGAAAACATGATATATTAGCCTTAGGGTCACCATGTCAGAAACAACTTGGGAGTAGTATAAGGTCCAGATCAGGCTAGTCAAATGATCCTGCATGTTGAATACCTTCAACTGCACAAAACATAGCCTCTTCCTGCTTTCATGCATCAGTTCCCCTTGCTGGCTAAGACAAATAGCAGAGCTCCCTGTACTCAAAGGTTCCTAGTTCCCCCTTGTGGAAGAAAATCCACTATGTCACTATTTTATGAACATGCTCCTTACACTACTCATCTGGTCTCAGGATCAGCCCATACTTCCTTCCCATTTTCCACTGTTTGTTTCAATGGCAATAGTCACACAATGTGAATCCTTTACCAAAGATTTGTCCCGCCAATGAAATAAACAGAGCAACATGTACAGGGAAGGTATTCTTTCTTTTTAGTAAGCAGTAAAGTAGTACCTGAATATACAGGATGCAACTCTTCATTCTGAAACACAACCCCTCCATTTCACTGATTCCCTACAGTTGCAATTTTCATGAACAGAGCTTACTACAGAAGGCGCTGGAATTTTAAGGAACCCGTCTCTTCCCCTTCTATTGTGTTTAATCAAATCAGTGATCTGTATAAATGAATTCAGCAGCTGTATACTAGATTCTGCTTTCTATCTGCTTGGACATAATAAAGGCAATTTGTGCACCTAAATTATGATGTCAGACGCATTAATTTGGAGCAGGAGGATTGTATTAATTATTCCACAGCTGTTTCAGTTTATTACTATGAGAATCAATTCATATGAATTTAACTCCACAATCACATCGAGTAGAGAGCACGCTGCAGAAGAAAGGAGAATCCATCCTGAAGTATTTGAAGGCAGAGGAAGAACTTTCAAAATGTATACTGCTTCATGATGAGACATTGTGTAGCCAGAATTTCATCAGTGGTCATAAAACATAGTTTTACTTCAAGTATTTAACAAGCTGCAGAATTTACCTATTTTCTCCAAATGCCTTTTCGATGTAAGTTGTGTCTTCTAATGCCCCAAATTTCTTAAAAATGAAACTGAATGGCTGTTCAAAGATTATATAAATTATTTTAGTGAATTTATTATCCTTTATACTGTGCTCAAAGAAATGAACAGCAGTCTATATACATAGATCCCATCATAGGTTCTAATACCTTAAAGTTATCACTATGAGATTTAAATACTTTCCCAAAATGCATAGTTGTTCAACTGTTTTTTTAAAGAAAATGATCACAAGGTAAAAAGGGCACTGCTCGTCTGATGTTCTTCTCCCGCTGCAGGCAAATATAACTTATCATCACCAAATCATGTTTCTCTTTTATTAGCATCTCATTACTAGACTGTTATACCTCATTTCTCCATAATATAAAAAGCAGATAGTAAGTTGGAGGGGGGAGGTAAAAGGATTAGCTTGTATATATGCAGCAAATCTTGCTTAATTACATTTATCAGATAACCCTGGGGACACATACGAGTTCCATTAAAAAGGGAATCATTGAGCTAAATCAGGCTATTTAAACTAATCTTGCTTTAGTTGAAAACTGCACTCATCATACGACAAAGGAGTCCTTGGTTTATACAAAACACTTTGAAAGTACAATGGCTGAAAAACTTTACAGTAATAAAACTAATGCCACAAAGACATTCCTTATTAGAAACGATGAAATTACTCAACATATGCTTACAATCCCAGTAACATTTAAGAATACAGTGCCAGCCATGCTGATAACCCTTAGGTCTGACTAATTCTGCATTAGGTTTCTGTTATGGCCAGCCCAGTATCTGCAGACCAAGACCAAAACCACCCTCAATCTCCAGTAACAGTACTGCAACCTATTAGTAAATAAACACAACTGAGCAGAGTAAACACACATACATTTCCACCATAAGGGACATAAGTCAAAAGACTGGTATATCCAAAAGAACGACACTGAAAGACTATTTTTCATGCTTTTATTCAAACATGGTTACAAAATACTATAGAACAAGGCTACTGTTTTCTGCCCACAAGATGTGTTTTGCTGACAGATTACAAACATTTCTCCGGGAGGATGCCAAACACAGAAGGCTTAGCTATAAACTAATGTTCCTGAAATCCAATGCCTGACAGGTTGTAACTGTCAGAAATATTTTAGGTGTGTTTGGGCCTAGTCTGGAAGATCTGAGGAGCTCAGCTCTGTTAACTAAAGATGAGGCCTATAGTATTTTTTTCCCATCTTCTTTCTTCTTTTAAAAAAAGTAATGATCATGGTTTCAAAGTATAAAAAAGGCAATACCCCCCTTCTTACACCTGTATGCAATTGGGCAGGACCCATCCTCCCAAACAATTCCATTTACTTAGAGCCTGTTGACAGCAACGCAATCAATCCAGATGAAGCACTGATGGAAAGGATGTAGTTTCTGAAAAAGCAACATGTCAAGGATAAAACAAAGGAGCAAACTATGACTAATAAACTGACAGAATATCTTTAAAAAGACATCTAAAGCATACTATTCAAATCCAGATCCTGAGTACTACTCAGCTCACTGTAGAGTCAAGAAGTTCTAGATGCTTGTAAACATACTCATCTAAATTAATACTTATGAATACACTTAGTTAACAAAGACTCTAACAGAAAAGCTTCTTTTTAGGCTTTTTCTGCCCTCTGCCTGCCAGCCAGCCCCCTGATCCCACCTCCTGTCTTGCTGGAAAGTTTTTTGGGACAATAAAATGGATAGGAAGATGAAGACGGGCTAGAAAAACGGTTCTGGCCCCGCTTACCTCTCCGAACGCATCTCCACCTATGAACCGACTAGAACATTAAGATCGTCTGGGGAGGCCCTGCTCTCGATCCCGCCTGCGTCACAGGCGCGCTTGGCGGGGACGAGAGACAGGGCCTTCTCAGTGGTGGCCCCTCGGCTATGGAATGCCTTGCCAGCAGACATCAGACAGGCACCTTCGTTGCTGACGTTTCGGAGACTGGTCAAGACCTGGCTTTACGAACAAGCGTTTGGCTAGGCAATGCAACTAATCAAGGAAGACGGCAAATGGAACATAGGAACGGCACAAGGACTATGAGAATGGATCTGATTTCAATTGAGGCGTTATATATGTTGTCTTGTTGATTTGTCCTGTCTGATTGTTAATCGTTGTGGATCGATGTGTTGATCCTGTTGTTGCACTGTTATGTTTTAATTGCACTGTAAACCTCATTGAGTCGCCTGTTAAGGGCTGAAAAATGCGGTATAAAAGTGAAGCAAATAAATAAATAAATTAAATCCAGCATAGAGTGGTACCTTACCATTACAGTTTGCTATGCAATACACTAAAGATTGAACTGGGAAAGAATGAAATTCTAATCTAGACAATTCTACTATGTTTGCGTGTGCCTTCTTACAACAGGCAAGGTGAATAGCATCTCCCTCCAGAATCCCTGCTTCACCAGCTACCCACAGCATATTAAAAAACAAGATTTGTGGATCTTGATGGGGACTCATACAAAAAATGGAGGCTGGTGGGAAAGAAATCGAGATGCATTGAGGAAAAAGCTTTCAGTTGGTCCCTAAATCATTTAGCATATTTTGTTAGCTCAGCTGACACAGTGTGCATATCTTTAGCTTTCAATAAAACGTCTAACTAAAACATCTTCAACTGCTCTTTTATTATGGAGTAAGAACTTACCTGTATTATTTCCATCTCTTTTCTACCTTTGGTACCAAATTTTCTATAAAGGTAACAATGTCTACCAACACATCTACTTTGTTAATTGGGGTAACCTAAATACAGCACAATGCTTCTCTAGTTAGGACCTGAAACCAGATTTAGGTCACATATGGAAGCAATTACAGGATTAGCTAGAAATCCCAGCCAGAAAGTGAGGTTGGATTCAAGACATCTACTCATCAACCATTTTAAGTAATTTATTGTGTTTGCAACTTCCCACTATAGAACGGGTTAAGTAAACTCATACACTGCCTCCACTGTTAGCTACAGAAAAGGAATTAAAATACCAACTAAAGAACCCAACAGGAAGCTGCATTTGTGGTAAGAGCCTGTATCCATGCCCTACACCAATACAGGTCATGCAGACGCACTATCAGTCAGGCGACTGGAATAAATGTCAAAACTCTAAAAACAGTAATAGTTTTAGAACTATTATAAGAACTTGTCTAAGCTTGGCCAAACATAAAACACCTTTTCACCTTGCAAAATACTGCTGACAGAAATACTCCCCCAAAAACCTTAATACACTTACAGCAGCTACATCAGGAAAAATTTCTTCAGGGTGACTTTATATAAAGCTGAAAATATAAGGACAGGGAATTTTTAGCAAAGGCAGTATGTAATGTAATTTCAATGGTAGCTCCCGGTGGTGCAATGGGTTAAACCCTTGTGTCAGCAGGACTACTGGCTGAAAGGTTGGTAGTTCGAATCCGGGGAGCGGGTGAGCTCTTGTCTGTCAGCTCCAGCTTCTCATGCAGGGACATGAGAAAAGCCTCCACAGGATAGTAAAATTCCCAAGTCACTCCTGACTTGAAAAAAATGTAGTTAAACCTTTTGGTCTCGAACACTAATCAGCTTCAAGCAAAATGACATCACACTTTTTGTCCCTGCTTGCTGCTGATGGCAAAATAATATTTTATTAATCTTTTCTTCACTGTAGCATGCATTTTTATTTATTTGGGTTTCAATGTAGCGATGTGGAGCTATTTCCTCTACCATTGCTGCGGTATTTGTACTATATTTGTACCTTGAACATTATACACCTTTAGACTATAAATATTATTAGTGACTTCCTTGAGCTATCTACCGAGAATTGCTTGAAATTTTGAGGAAGAAAGGATACACGGTGGGATTGAAATTCTTCAGTATAAAGAAGGAAGCAACAATGACCAAAACTAAGAAGAGAGTATTGTTGTAGAAGATAGAAAATGTTGTGGCTTCATAGTCTGCCACTTCATTCTTCTTCCACAAAATTCTGCAGAGACAATAGGCATTTCAAGATTAACAAATGTGGAACACTTCCTTAAATGAAGCAATTTTTCTCCTTAAATTCCTATAGGATACTGTACATACATACATACATACATACATACATACATATAACTGTAAAGCCATTTTCCAGGTAAAACTTACATTAATGAAACTGAATAAAATGACTGAAAACATAGTGCCTAAAAGATTCTGAAATCAAAAACAGCATGATTAAAAAGTCTCTGAAAGTTAATTTTCAAATGAAATCTGAATTTTATTTGTTGGGAATTGGTGGAAACATAGAAAATCACAATGATACATGTCCACAGCAGCAAGATTATATCTGCAGAAGTTGAAACACAACCAATGGCACACAAAGCTGGAATGGACAAATTAACATTTTAATTAAAACAAAATCACTGGTTACCATTTGGAAAAATTGGGATGCTTTAATTAGTTCTTTGTGTAGAGTAAAGAGAACAACAGGCTGACTTTAGGTTTTGATGACTAGTACATTGATTTAAACCAGAGGTTCTCGAACTTTTTCAGCCGCAAAGCCCTTTTGAAATAAATGTTTCCTGTGGAGCCCCAGGGAGGCGGGAGAGAAATAGTCTGTGCCCTGAGAGGACACTGCTGCAGATGCTGTTGTAGCAGCACCAAACTTTAATTTCACTGCATTTCTCAGGAGGAGAGGAGGCAGGAAGCAGCATGGTGCTGAGGACCCCCTCACTATCACACATGGAGCCCCAAGGATTCAATGGAGCACAGTTTAAGAACTCCTGGTTTAAACAATAACAGTTGATAAATGGTAATTATATTTAAGTTCAAAATCAAATACATATTATTTTCTTTCTACTTATCCTTTATGGATTTTTAACTTCTGTTTTCTTTTATTTTGAGTATAGTTCTTACTGCGCATGAACATTTTTAATAAAACCTTTTCAAAAACCTTTCAAACACTTCACTTTTCTGGGTTACTCAAAGCTAAAACTTTGCTCCAGTATTTTGTTTTTGGTAGAGATGTCTAATTTACGGTTCATCAGTCTTATGCACAAATTGGTAGTAGCCCCCCCCCCCCAATTGTTACATGTTGTATTTAGGATGCCATATTGCAAGTCACATTTTGTTTAACATGATAGGTATTACCATGCCACACTATTAAATGTTGATTCATAGAGATATCCACTAGTGATACAGATTTCTCAACTTATGTTCATTGCAACTCACATAAATATCTTTTTGGAAAGGTGACTGGGGGAAAAATCAACAATGGGAGGCTTATTATAACTGAAACAAGTTGTGGGTAACTTTGACTGCCAAGCAGCATGTGGGAAATGATGGGAGGAAATCAACCACAAAACCACGTAACTGTCCTCATTTTTGGTAGGGAAGACACTTTCTGATGACATATTATAAGATATATATAGACATAGCTATGTCCCTACTTTATGAAATATTACAAATGGCTGGCATTAGGAAAGTTACAATGTTCAATCAGGCTTAGGATATTGTGACTGCTTTGTAGTCTCATCTGAGATCCTGGCTCTGGAGCCACAATCACAAATGATTCTGAAACACATTTTGAAAAGCAGGTGAGCCATTCAGAGCAATAGAGTTTTTTCTGCAGCCCAACAGGATGCTTCAGAATGATGGGGCCAGCTTACACTTCTCAGCAACAGAACCACAGGCCTGTGGTTCTGTTACTGGGAGTTTTAAAAGTGGGTTTTAGGAATCAGATTAGGAACTAGTGTGTCACTACAACATTGTGGCGATGCGTTTGGTACAGAATTTCAGTCAATTGTTGGATCTGTTGTGTGACCCAGACCCATGTAAAGAGGAAAATGCAGTATTGTTCAGAAAATGCATGTAAGTTGCAAATAAGTCTCCAAATCCATGAGCTATCCTAGCGATCTAGCTTATCTTTGTACATATGTATCATCTATCTACTCACCTACCTACCTCTTCAAGTCTTGTATCACATAATTTAGACCAGCTGCTGTGTACTTAAATGCTGGCTAGGAGCCAAGATAGGTTTCCCAATGCAATCTCTAAAGAAAATTGTTCCTAGCTTTCAGATGCACAGCCATTTTTCAAACAACTTTTTAAGCAAGGTAAGGTCTACTCCTTTGAGTTACTGCCATTATGAAAAATGAGAACTTTATTTGGTAGAATACCAGTCTCAGGGTTTGGTACCCAAGCATTCATGCCAGCACCAATGAAAAGCATTTTTAGAGGGAAACGGCTTTTAAAAGTGTATCTAATGCATCAAGATATATAAAATGAAGGTGAATTACACATATAGCTCTCACCCTCCCACACAAAGAGAACAAATTCAAAGCTGCTTTAAAAAGCATGCTACAATAACATTTGAAATACCAATAGTCAAAACCAGCATGTTGCAGGCTATCAACCCAGTAAGCATAAAATTGCAAGAATCAATGACTCCACATGAGTCCCCAACCACAATGACAAATTCCATTTTTAGGAAATGGAAGCAATTTAAATGCTTTGTAGCCAAGGCTGCATAGCATATTGGACAGTCACGGGGCATTACCTCTCATCTTTCTCCTTACGTGACATCTTCCGATTGTCTGCTTCAGAAAGTTTACGAGTTACTTCTTTGGAAACAGCATCTTCCCTTTTCTGGGCAACTCTAAAAAAGGAAAGAATTTACATTCTTATTTTCTATGAAGACTCACAATCAATTTCATAACAAGCTTTCCTACTAGAAGAACACAGGCAGAAGTCCCATAGCTTGCCAGCAAACAGGAACTGCTGTGTGATGTGAAAGTCCCACTACTAATATGGTGAAGACATAAAGCCAATGAGCTAAATCACATCCAATTCCAATTAATTCCTCATGGAGTAGTAAACATAGCAGTTCAATAGTCAGGAACATCGAAATGATGGCAGGATGTGTCAACAACATGTACTGAAGGTGAAGTGCATACACAAGTATATTTCAAAAGAAAGAGCATCCTCTTAACATACATAAAAGTAGTTACACGAAATCACATAAATTGTCTTAATTCTGGAACTGTCCTTCGTCAGAAACCTCCCAGAATACAATATTAAGTAATCTTCATGGTATAACAAGAATGATCTGAAATAGTTTTTAATTTCCACAGTGATATAGGCTAAGGGTTCCCGTAGTTCAATATCACATAGACCAACAGTAAGGAAAATAACCTATTCAAATGCTTACTTGTGTTTAAGAACAAACTTGACATTCTTGTAGGCAAAGGCAACCAGGTACGTACTGACGAGTGTCATTACACTGTAAAGGACTGCAGACTGAACAAGATCCATGTGCCATATCCGCCAGTACAGCCCTAAGGAAAAATGTTGAAGATGGTTAAGGTTTTTGGAGTTGCTCCTGTAAGTGGCACTGCAGGCCAAACATCATGTCTTCAACAGGCTGAGTGTCAAATAAATCAATTTATGTTCATCTTAAGACATCTTCATTCATTCATTCATTCATTCAGAACAGGAAGAATATAGTATGAAAATGTTTAAAATGCCACCTAGTGGTTCATTTACTAACCCAAAAATTGTTCCTGTATGTATGTACCTTGCCTACTGATAAATAGTAGGGTTTTGATAGGGTTTTCATAGACAAGGGGAGAGTGCAGATGAGCTCCCTCTATCAGCTCCGGCTCACCACGCAGGGACATGAGAGAACCCACCCACAAGGTAACACATCAAAACATCCCAACATCCCCTCGCAGTGTCCTTGCAGACAGCCAATACTCTCACCTCAGAAGTGATGTGAGCCTCAAGTCACTCCTGACACACACACACACACACACACAAATAGACAAGTAGAGCTCAGCAGGTGATTTGCAAGTTATTTCTTTAAGATTATAATATATTAACCATTTATAATACCTTCATTTTGCATACGCCAACATTACATTCCTGGTACACTTTGCTAATGTGGCTCGAATTTTTGTCACTTTTAGCCACATATGGAATTACTCTTATGTGGAACTGACATTAATATATATGTCATTTTCAATCAATACTGTACTGAGTAGGAAACTTGTATGTAATAACGAACAATACCTTTGATACTATAAAATTGTTCATAAAGACATATGTTCTGAAAGAAGTACAGAAAACAGGAAAATAGGGTTGCTGTTAATGTATTGGGCTGTATGGCCATGTTCCAATAGCATTCTCTCCTGACGTTTTTCCTGCATCTGTCACAAGCATCTTCTGAGCAAACCTATGAGGAAGCCTGCCACAGATGCAGGTTAAATGTCAGGAGAGAATGCTACTGGGATATGGCCATACAGCTCAAAAATTCACAGTAACACAGTGATTCCAGCCATGAAAGCCTTTGACAACACAATAGAATAATATCTCAATGTTATTAGTCTCTACTAGTCCAAACTCCCAGGGCCCTTCCACACAGCCATATAACCCACAATATCTGTTTTGAACTGGGTTATCTTGGGGTCCTTCCACACAGCCATATAACCTGGAATATCAAGGCAGAAAATCCCACAATATATGCTTTGAACTGGGTTATCTGAGCCCACACTGGCATACATTCCAGTTCAAAGCAGATAATGTGGGATATTATTCAGCTATGTGCAAGGTGCCTGAATCCACACAGCCATATATCCTAATTTAAAGCAGATAATGTGGGATATTGTTCAGCAGTGTGGAAGGGCCCCACGGACCCTTCCACATAGCCCTATAACCCAGATATCAAGGCAGAAAATCCTACTATATCTGTTTTGAACTGGGTTATCTGAGTTTACATTGCCATATATTCCAGTTCAAAGCAGATAATGTGGGATTTTATTCAGCTGGGTGGAAGGAGTCTCAGAAGCCATAGTCATCACAGCCACCAGGTTTTGTTTTTTCCCCATGTCAGGAGCGACTTGAGAAACCACAAGTCGCTTCTGCTGTGAGAGAATTGGCCATTTGCAAGAATGTTGCTCATCCTTGTGGGAGGCTTCTTTCATGTCCCCACATGGGGAGCTGGAGCTGACAGAGGGAGCTCATCTGCGCTCTCCCCGGATTCGAACCTCTAACCTATCAGTCTTCAGTCTGGCCAGCACGAGGGTTTAACCCATTATGCCAACCCATCAGGTGAAAGATAAGAGCAGCATCTGGTCACACATTTCTTCTCTATCTTCTGGATAAATAAAAATGTAATGTTTATTTGTGGTATTAACATAATTCAAAAACCACTGGACAAATTGGCACCAAATTTGGACACAATACACCTATCAGGCCAACGAGTGACCATCACTCATAAAAACACTGAAAACACAGCAGAAGAGACTTAAAAAGCCAAAAAATAAAAATACATTACAAAACCGCATATATACACAAACACACATATATACAAATATACACAAATATATATGCACACAAAGCACATGTACACAGACTAGGCCACAGCAATGCATGGCAGGGGATGGCTAGTATATAATGTAATGTTCATTTGTGGGATTAACATAACTCAAAAACCACTGGATGAATTGCCGCCAAATTTGACCACAAGACACCTAATAACCCAGGGAGTGGCCATCACTCAAAAAATTGATTTTGTCATTTGGGGGTTGTAGTTGCTGAGATTTATAGGTCACCTACAATCAAAGAGCATTCTGAACTCCACCATTGATGAAATTGAACCAAATGTGGCAGATAGGACTCCCACGACCAACAGAAAACACTAGAAAACACAAGATACCTATCCGACCGCATCTCTGCCTACGAACCCACCAGGACTTTGAGATCTTCCGGGGAGGCCCTGCTCTCGATCCCGCCTGCTTCACAAGCACGGCTGGCGGGGACGAGAGATAGGGCCTTCTCGGTGGTGGCTCCTCGGCTGTGGAACACCCTTCCCACAGACATTAGACGGGCACCTTCTCTAATGATTTTCCGCAAGAGATTAAAGACCTGGTTGTTCAAGCAGGCGTTCGAACATTAAGTGCAATGATTGGTAATGACTACAGGAATGGAACAACGGAAGACGAATTTGATTTATGTTTTGGACGATGAGATGACGCCGAATGGTTATCGTAGTAATGTTGTTAACTTTGTATAGTTTTGGATTGTGAATTGTTTTTATACTGTGGCTTGAATCTGCTGTTTCTGTTGTTGTGTACCGCTGTGAGTCACCCCCGGGTTGAGAACAGCGGTATAGAAGTAAAGTAAAGTAAATAAATAAATAAGTGTATGGTGGGCATTGACCTTGAGTTTGGAAGTTGTAGTTCACCTACATAGAGAGCACTTTGGACTCAAGCAAGAAAGAGGGGCCAGGGGACAGTTCCACCTTGTCTCCTGTGCTATTCTAATAACATGTTATAATATAATATATTGTATATACATATAATATTTATAATATTGTAATGTAATGCAATATAATACTAGTAATTGTTTTTAAATGCATAATGATTTTGTATTCTGTATATCTAAACTGTTGTAAACCGCTCTGAGTCGCCTAAGGGCTGAGAAGAGCGGTATACAAATAAAGTAAATAAATAAATATGGACCAAACTTGGCACGTATATTCCATATGCATAAATATGAACACAGATGGAGTTTGGGGGAAATAGACCTTGACATCTGAGAGTTGTAATTACTGAGATTTACAGTTCACCTACTGTAGAGCATGCTGAACCCCACAAACGACAGAATTGGGGCAAACTTCCCACACAGAACCCCCATACTTAAGGCCATCCAGTCCAACACCCTTTATCAGGGCAAGAAAACGTAATCAAAGCCCTCCTGACAAAGAGCCATCCAGCCATAGATATAGATATATATATGATTCACACAGAGAGAGATATAGTATGATAGATTTGAAAGGGACCCCTAAAGAAGGACAATTATATGTTGCATATTCCAGAGTAGGCAAACCAGACACTCTCCACATCAACACTGAGAAAGAAACAGCAATAAATACTGTTTACTCACAAACATAAAGGAATTACATAGATTAGAAACCTAAAACAAAACCTTTGTCCCTCCAGGTGTTTTGGACTGCAACTCCCACAATTCCTAACAGCCCGGCTGTTAGGAATTGTGGGAGTTGCAGTCCAAAACACCTGGAGGGACAAAGTTTGCCCATGCCTGCTTTAAGTCGACCAACTTGAGCCCTCCAGGTGTTTTGGACTTGAGGTCCCACAATTCCTAACTGCCTGAGTTGTAGTCTGAAACACTTGGAGGGAAGGCCCAAGCTGACCAAGGCTTGGGTTGGTTGGCATTGGCTCTCCAGTCCCCTTCCTGACTGCCTGAGGCCTAGCAGTGCCATCCCGCCTGAGCCAGAGTTCTTCCCTTCCTCGCTTACAGATGGGGATGGCGGAGACGATGAACGCGTTCCCGAAGAAGAGTGCCGACGACTTGGCGGAGAGGTTGCGGCTGAAGTCCTGCAGGAGCAGCTCCTCCTCCGACTGCTGCCGAGCCCCGCCGCCGCCCTTGGGAGCCATGCCTGCTTCTTTGCCGCTCGAACGCCAAAGAAAGACGTGGGATGACCCTTCAGGGCTTCCGTCCTCGCCGGCGACTGTACACGCAGCACGGGCCCAAGAGGCGGGACTTCCGCCCACCAGGACTCACTTTACTTCCTGTGCCACGTTTGGGCCTATTAAGAAAGCCATAAAGGCAAGGAAAGCATCCGGGTCTTCAATTCTCCGCTGACGTGTCTTTGGCTTGACAAGGGGGCGTGGCTTGCTGGCTGAGTGTAGAACACGGACTCTGCTTTTCTCCAATAGGAACAGCTCTACCAGGAGTGGGCGTGGCTTAGAACATGTTCAGATTTCTTTGGACTTCAACTCCCAGAAGCCTCAGCTGCTTTGATTAATGTTCAGGGCTTCTGGGAGTTGAAGTCCTCAAAAGGCCAAAAGGCCAGCATTTGGGGAAAAACTTGGCCAGACGCCACTTTTTAATTGCCATTATGGAAAAAATAGACCCATGTCTGATTCCACAGCAAGCTGGCTTCAGGAAAGGCAAAAGCTGCACATCGCAAGTGTTGAACCTGACTCAGCACATAGAAGATGGCTTTAAAATTTATATTTATTTATTTACCTTACTTATATACCGCTGTTCTCAGCCCGAAGGCGACTCACAGCGGTTCACAACAAATACGAACAGCAAAAATTCAGTGCTACAGTATAGAAACAGTTAACAACCTAACACATTACACAATTAATAAACAGTTACTACAATACCCATTCACTGTCGTCTCGTCATCAAAAACATGTTCCAGATTCGTCATCCATTGTTCCATTCCAGTGTTCATTAACCAATCATTGCACTAATTATTCGAACGCCTGCTCAAACAGCCAGGTCTTCACTTTTTTGCGGAATACCATTAGAGATGGTGCTAGTCTAATGTCCGTAGGAAGGGCGTTCCACAGCCAAGGAGCCACGACCGAGAAGGCCCTATCCTCGTCCCCGCCAGCCATGCTTGAGAAGCAGGCGGGATCGAGAGCAGGGCCTCCCCGGAAGATCTCAAAGTCCTGGTGGGTTCATAGGCAGAGATGCGGTCGGATGGAAAAAATTGACCCATGTCTGATTCCACAGCAAGCTGGCTTCAGGAAAGGCAAAAGCTGCACATTGAAAGTGCTGAACCTGACTCAGCACATAGAAGATGGCTTTGAAAGGCAGCAGATCACAGGAGCTGTCTTCATAGACCTGTCAGTGGCTTATGATACTGTGAACCACCGCCTCCTCCTGAGAAAAATGTATAATATCACAAAGGACTACCACCTCACCCGCCTCATAGGAAACCTGCTACAAAACAGGAGCTTTTTTGTTGAGTTCCAGGGCCAGAGAAGCAGATGGCGGAAACAGAAGAACGGCCTGCCTCAGGGGAGCGTGCTTGCTCCATCCATGTTCAACATCTACACAAATGACCAGCCACTGCCAGAAGGGACAGAGAGATTCATTTATGCTGATGATCGTGCCATCACCACTCAAGCAGGGAGCTTTGAGATGGTTGAACAGAAGCTCTCCGAAGCTCTAGGTGCTGCCTATTACAGGGAAAACCTGTAATAGGCAGCACTGCCTATTACAGGGAAAACTGCCTATTACAGGGAAAACCAACTGATCCCTAATCCATCCAAAACACAGACATGCGCCTTTCACTTTAAGAACAGACAAGCATCCTGAGCTCTGAAGATCACCTGGGAAGGAATCCCACTGGAGCACTGCAGCACACCCAAATACCTGGGAGTCACTCTGGACCATGCCTCTTACCTACAAGAAGCACTGCCTGAACATCAAGCAAAAAGTGGGTGCTAGAAACAATATCATACGAAAGCTGACTGGCACAACCTGGGGATCACAACCAGATACAGTGAAGACATCTGCCCTTGCGCTGTGCTACTCTGCTGCTGAGTATGCATGCCCAGTGTGGAACACATCTCACCACACTAAAACAGTGGATGTGGCTCTTAATGAGACATGCCGCATTATCACGGGGTGTCTGCGCCCTACACCACTGGAGAAATTACACTGCTTAGCCGGTATTGCACCACCTGACATCCGCCGGGAAGTAGCAGCCAATAGTGAAAGGACCAAGGCAGAGACATCTCCAGCTCATCCCCTGTTTGGGTATCAGCCAGCACGTCAACGACTTAAATCTAGAAATAGTTTTCTAAGATCTACAGAGACACGCACTGGAACACCTCAGCAAGCGAGAGTCCAAAAGTGGCAGGCTCAAACCCAGAACCTCAACCAATGGCTGATACCCAATGAGAGACTCCCCCCTGGGCACACAGAAGACTGGGCGACTTGTAAGGCGCTGAACAGACTGCGCTCTGGCACCATGAGATGCAGAGCCAACCTTAAGAAATGGGACTACAAAGTGGAATCCACGACATGCGAGTGTGGAGAAGAGCAAACCACTGACCACCTGCTGCAATGCAACCTGAGCCCTGCCACATGCACAATGGAGGACCTTCTTGCAGCAACACCAGAAGCACTCCAAGTGGCCAGATACTGGTCAAAGGACATTTAATCAACTACCAAACTCACAAATTTTGTATTTTGTCTGTTTGTTTGCTTTGTTCTGTTAGAAATGTAATATAATTTGACTGGTTGTCCTGACACAACAAATAAATAGCTACTTTGTTTAATGTTCAGGGCTTCTGGGAGCTGTAGTCCTCAAAAGGCCGAAAGACCAGCATTTGGGGGAAAACTTGGTCAGACGCCACTTTTTAATTGCCATGGTTCAATGCTATGGAACCAGTTCTCTTTGGCAGGGAAAACTAAAGACTCCCATGATGTTATAGCATAACATTGTAATGTAACAGTGCTGGTATATTGTATGCAAAGATAATAATGTTGTAATATAATATATTGTATATACGACAAAAAAAAATCAATTGTGCTACGTTGGAAAGAAACCAAGAAACCATGGCATACAGCCTCTACTCTCATCAGATGGAACCAAACTCCTGAAGGACCAAAACTCAATTGCACTACGTTGGAAAGAACACTACCAAAGCCTCCTAAATCGCAGCTCCAATGTTGCCGAAGGGGTTGTCTCACAAATCCCGCAACAACAAATCAGGGATGAGCTTGCAGCACTGCCTGGTTTGGAAGAAGTCAGCAATGCCATCAGCCAACAAAAAAATAACAAAGCCAGCGGACCTGATGGGATCCCTGCTGAAATCTTTAAAGAGGGAGGACCTGAGCTGACACAACAACTCCACCAGCTCATAGAAAAAGTGTGGGTGACCCAAGAAAATCCCAGCAGATTTCAAGGATGCCACCATCATCACCCTCTTCAAAAAAGGAGAAAGAACAGACTGCAGAAACTATCGAGGAGTCTCCCTTCTAACCTCAGCTGGGAAAATCCTCACAAGAATCCTTGCAAACCGCCTTCTGCCCCTCTCAGAAAACAAACTCCCAGAATGGCTTCCGCCCCTCCTGAGGAACAATACCATTGATTTAACTATGCAGTTCTTCGTTGCCAGTGTGATGTCTCTACTCTTTACTATTTTATTGAGATTGGTCATTGCTCTCTTCCCAAGAAGTAAATGTCTTCTGATTTCCTGGCTGCACCTTGTGTCTGCAGTAATCTTTGCGCCTAGAAATACACAATCTGTTACTGCCTCCACATTTTATCCCTCTATTTGCCAGTTACCAATCAGTCTGTTTGTCATAATCTTGGGGTTTTTTTTAATGTTTAACTGCAACCCAGCTTTTGCACTTTTTTCTTTCACCTTGGTTATAAGCTTCCTCAGCTCCTCTTTGCTTTCAGCCATCAATATCTACAGACATCACATGCAACTCCTGAAACGATTCCTCAGGAGACAGACAAGGTGACTTGGGATCCCCATACCACCAAGAACTTGCCACAATTTATTATTATCACCACTTATCTGTTACTATATGTTACTATATTTTCCCCCTTTTTCGACCTAGATTTTGGACTTCCACAATTTTGAGATTTCCCCCTTTTTTAATTAAAAAAAGAAAAGAAAGTCATATGTATACACTCCACTGGTATGTATAATTGCCAACAGCTCTCAACAGGCCCGTAGCCAGGATTTCATTTCGGGGGGGGGGGGGGGGGGGGAATTTTTTTTCAGGGGGGGGGCTGGGATACCTCAGACATTAGCCCACCTGGACGTGTGAGTGAGTGGGCGGGGACTGAGTCGGGAGTGAAAGAGGGTCTATAGCCAGTTTAAAACACAGTTATAATAGACACTTCTCTACACCCCAATACCCCCATGAATATGGGATATATTGAGTATGGTGATCAGATCATGATATGAATAAACATAACAGTTTAAATAATGCACCAGTAAGGCCTTTTCGCAAACCACCATGAGAATTTAAGGGGTGGCGGCCCCAACCCCCCCCCCCCCAGCTACATGCCTGGCTCTCAAGATGCCAGTCACTGATGCTGGAGAGAATGCTTCTGGAACATAGCCATACAGCCCAAAAAACCAATAATTATAATAATCATCATCATCATCTTTATTTATACCCCGCCACCATCTCCCCAATGGGGATTCGGGGCGGCTTACATGAGGCCAAGCCCAAACAACAAATTACAGAGGAATAAAACCGAAAACGCAAACAATACACAAGACACAACAATATCATAATTACATAAAACATATGAATGCATAACAATACAAAATTGCAATAAACACAATCTCAGTGACAATAGGCGGGCTACATGAGGAGCAGGAGGAGGAGCCCAAATGAGAAAGTATTTTAATTTTTTGAGCACCAGTTTCAAGTTTTGCTTCACTTTATCTTCCTTTGAATCTAGACTGCTGTGTTGAACGAATCTTGGCCAAGAAATACCTCTTTTTTCTGTGCTAATTACGATTTTAGACTGAAGCTGTTGATCATGTTGATTTATGTATTTCAGTGTATGTAGTGCTTTAGGTGTGGCAGTGTGGGAAGTGTGTCCCAGTTTGAACAAAGGACTCAGTGACAGAATAGGCCCAATGAAATTCAGATGTTGTTTTATCTGATTAAACACATCCAGTTGAAGATTTTATCCACATGTTGATGAAATCCTTGCTGTTCGGAGATGGGAAATTGTTGAATGGTGAATCATGTTTTAACTGTGTCTCTGACTCATGATGAAACCCCTCATGAATCAAAAGCTAAAATATGTTTAGAAAACATAATCAGATTACAGTTCCACCTGTGCTTCTAATATGTCTTACCTGTTTCATAAAATCAATGTGCTGCTCAAAAGAGGAAAGGACAACATACAATCACATCCTTCATGGGAGATCTTTGAACCTTTATAGATTTAACATCCATGGCTTGCAAACTCTCCCCACAAAAAATCCAAACTGCAGACCTTGGTTTTGCTAATTTATATAAGGGATACCCCTCAACTGCACTACTGTATATAAGGGGATTTGGCCATCCATGGATTTTGGTATCCAAAGTAGGGATGAGGGTCCTGGAGCCAAACTCTACCAGATACTGTGCATCCACTGTACTCATATTGATCACCAAAACTTGGAAGATTTTCATTTGCTTTGGGTGGGGAGTAAAGATTTTCTACTGTCTATCCCTTGAAAGAGAAAACTCAAAATCAAATTAAGTTATAGAAGCCTATATAAATGTTGTACCTTTGTAAATAAATGTTGTCTGTGCTAATGGTAGGGATCCTATGGCTCTCCAGTTTTCTTCTTACCATTAGTCATGCAGTCTAGCTATTTTGGTTGAAGTCCAAAACATCTGGAGGGCAAAAGGTTCCCGAGACCTGTTCTCTGTGTGTACATGTGTGTGTACACACAGTGTGTGTGTGTGTGTGTGTGTGTGTATAGAGAGAGAGAGAAAGAGAAAAAGAGAGATAGAGAGAGCTTCAAGCCACTTGTCAACTTATAAAAACATCAGGAATTTCACAAAGTTTCTGAGGTAGGGAAAACTCAAAGGTGGTTTCACTTGTTCTCTCCTCTGAAATACAGCCTATCATTCCTGTTATTTGTTGGTGGTTTCCCACCCAAGTACTAACCAGGGTTGGTTCTGCTTAGCTTCCAAAGTTAGGATCTGCTGCCTTTGGGGTACTTACCATTTGCATCTTCTTAAAACACACACACATTTATATATATATATCCTAGTGTTGTCTGTCATCAGAGGTGTTCTTGCCTGTTCTTTCCTCTGAAATATAGCTTACAGCACTTATTTATGGGTGGTCTCCCACCCAGGAACTAACTAGGGCTGATCCTGCTTAGCTCCCAAAATGAGACAGGATCTAGTCCACGCCTGTTCAGGTACACACCTGTTTTGTATCATTTCTTTACTTGAGCACATTCTCCCATATTTATTTGTCTAATCACATATATATTTTGCATATGTTCCCAATATATGCAATGTTGATGTACACATTCCTGTACACACAGTTCAGAGAAGTAAATAACTAATACTTTATAATATTGCCTAATAGTTCCTGCAGGGAATTCCCTTCCTAAATCATGCAGCTCCATTTGTACACAGATCTTGTGACAGTTTTTTTTAAAATCAAAGATTTTATCATATAAATAAACATTCATCTATATGAGTCAATAGCTAGGGAAGATTGTATTACATTTATTTGCCTGAAGCCAGAACTCGCATAAAAGTTGTGGGATTTCACAAACTTTGACGCAGATTTACCTTGCTGTTGCTGCAGTTTATCTTTTTTGGAGAGGGGTTGGGAAACTTTTGATCCTACAAACGTTTTATCTGACCATTCCCAGTGTGTATACAATGCTTTAAACAAATGTCTTACAATTGATAATTAATTAATTTGGCACTTCCTTGTCTTCGGGTTTACAATCTTAAAAGAAAAGGAGATAGCAGTGGAAAGGGGGATTAAGATTAGCAGACAATGGCAGCTTTTTGTGTTGTGGAAGGCTTTCACATCTGGATTCACTGGGTTGCTGTGAGTTTTCTGGGTTGTATGGCCATGTTCCAGAAGCATTCTCTCACATCTTTCACCCACATCTATGGTAGGCATCCTCAGAGGTTGTGAGGTTGTGAGGACCTACACCAACCGACAAAAACAAAAATTCCACAAATGCCAAAAGCAACAGCTGAAACCAGAACTGGATACATCACGGACCATCATTGACCTGACAGACAGACAACTCTCTGAAGACCAAGTATCCATACTAGCGAAAGGAGGACATTTTGCCGTAACCGCCACCAGGATCCCAGTAGAAAACATCATTGCCAATGTCGAATCAGCAATTTACCGCCTCCCTGAGGAAGAAGTGGAAGACGTAAGAGGGGAAACAGCAAGGATCCTGAAAAAGGCAAAACTTCCCCCCAGCAACATAACAAGGAAGGAAATACAAATCATCAGAGACCTCAACTAAGATCCAGATATCATCATTCTCCCAGCAGACAATGATGCCACAGTAATCATGGATACAGAAAAATACAAAAAGATCAGAAAACTCTTGGATCCTACTATATACAGAAAACTTAAACAAGACCCAACTCCCAAAATAACCAGAAAAACCAATACTCTGGAAAAGAAACTGAGGATGCTTGCCATAGATGCAGGCAAAACGCCAGGAGAGAATGCCTCTAGAACATGGCCATATAACCCGAAAAACCTAAAACACCCCAGTGATTCCAGCCATGAAAGCCTTCGGAAAATACGTTGTGTGGTCTGTTGGAAACTAGGCAAGGGAGGTTTATATATCTGTGGAATGTCCAGGGTGGGAGAAAGAACTCTTGTCTGTTTGAGGCAGGTGTCAATGTTGCAATTTGCCACCTTGATTAGCAATGAGTGGCCTTGCAACTTCAAGGCCTAGCTGCATACTGCCTGGGGGAACACCTCCCAACAAAGGATCAGACTACTTTAACTGATACAGCTCATATGGGGAATGCTGAGATTTATAGCCTGGGGAAGAATTTAGAACACTATAGTAATTTGGTTCAGGAGATGGGACTAGCTTCTCTAGCAGATAATTCCAAATACAGTTGTCTCTCGCTTATCCAACCTTCGCTCATCCAATGTTCTGTATTATCCAGCACTGTCTGCCTCCTGCCTAGATCGACAGCTGTTTAAATACATTGCGATGCTTTGGTGCTAAATTTGTAAATACAGTAATTAATACATAAGTTACCATTTATTGAGCTGCTTTTTCTGTCAATTTGTTGTAAAACATGATGTTTTGGCACTTAATATGTAAAATCATAAAGTAATTTGACATTTTCCTTAATCCCTCCTTATTATCCAACATTTTCGCTTATCCAACATTCTGCCGGCTTGTTTATATTGCATAAGTGAAACTCTACTGTACCTCGTTAAGACTACAAATACCAGGATCCCATAGGATTCAACCATAAATGTTAGAGTGGTATCAAACTGTTATAATTGTAGGGTGTGGTTACCTTTTGAGACTTTGATAAGAAAGATGGTCTTCATGCTCTATATCAGCATTTCTCAACCTGGGGGTCGCGAGGGGCTGTCAGAGAGGTCATCAAAACCCATCACAAAACATAGCATTTTCTGTTGGTTGTTGGGGTTCTGTGTGGGAAGTTGAGCCCAATTCTATCATTGTTTGGGTTCTTTGATTGTTGGTGGACTATAAATCTAAGCAACTACAACTCCCAAATGTCAAGGTCTATTTTCCCCAAGCTCCATCAGTGTTCACATTTGGGCATATTAAGTATTGTTCTGGTACAGCTGTACCAGGAGCTCCAACCTCCCTTTCCATTTGTTGAGTGTTGCATGTATTTTGGGGTTCTGTGCATTTGCAGTTAGCTGGCTTTCCTTAATTTGCATTTATTGGATCTATGACCTGTCAATTATCATTAGGTTCCCTAGTCCCGCCCCCTTTTTGGGTTTTGGAGGGAATAGGAGCCATTTTGGGTCAGTCCACACAGAGAAGTCTTTCATACAGGACATAAAACCAGGAGCTCCTGTAGAAAGCTTCATCGTTTACAGCTTGGCTGGGGAGATACAGCCCCATAGCTTGGCCAGGGAGATACAGTCTCAGCACAGCTCCTTTGCTGAGGGAATCCAGTCCCACAGCGCTTCAGCCAGCCATCACTGAAACCTGAATACCTTCTTTTCCTCTGGAAGTCTACAAAGAACTCTGTTTGGTAAGGACCACTCGCGGCAGCCAGAAGCAGTTGGTACCGGGTGTAGGGGCTCCACGCCAACAGAGGCAAAGACAGACTGCCCAGATTAGAAGTTAAGGATTTCCCCATTAGTTACAGTTATGAAGATAGTGCCTGTTCCCTGTGGACAAGATTGCAAGAGCCAATAGACTGTTACGAAACCTTGAAAGTACCTGTTTGTTTTCAATAATAAAGAACTTTGTTGAACCTTTAAGCAATCTAAAGACTCTGTTTAAGGAAATCCAAAGGCCTTTAATCTGAGGCAGCCCCAGCGTCCCGTTGGGCACACAGAATTTATGTCCTGTCTGCAGTCTTTTATACAGGCCCAGCGCGCGACAGCACAAGTATTCATGCCATGTTTGGTCCCGATCCATCATTGCTTGAGTCCACAGAGCTCTCTGGATGTAGGTGAACTACAACTCCAAAACTCAAGGACAATGCCCACCAAACTTTTCCAGTATTTTCTCTAGGTCATAGGAGTTCTGTGTGCCAAGTTTGGTTCAATTCCATCGTTGGTAAAGCTCAGAATGCTCTTCTGATTGTAGGTTAACCATAAATCCCAGAAACTACAACTCCCAAATGACAAAATCAATCTCCTCCCAACCCCACCAAATTTGGGCACATTGAGTATTTGTGTCAAATTTGGTCCAATGAATGAAAATGCATCCTGCATATCGGATATTTACATTACGATTCATAACAGTGGCGATATTACAGTTGTGAAGTAGCAAAGAACACAATGTTATGGTTGGGGGTCACCACAACATGAGGAACTGTATTAAGGGGTTACAGCATTGGGAAGGTTGAGAAACACTGCTCTATATATTAGAGATATGAAGCATCAATCATAAATTTAATTTTTACTCACCTTGTAGGTGAGGATGGAGATCTCTGGTAAATCTTTATTTATCGTGTCAGAAACAAATTGAGAATACAGTTATAATACATTTAAAAAACTACAAACAAAGTTAAAAACTTGGCATTATACTGTTTCCTTTGACCAGAAGCTGTCCACTTGGAGTGCCTTTGTGTCGCTGTAAGAAGGTCCTCCACTGTGAATGAGGCAGGGCTCAAGACTACATTGCAGAAGCAACTTGCAGTATGCAACAAAACAAACAAGCAACTCTGGTAGATCAAACTACAAAATACTTCACACAACATCAGCAGTTACCCAAACGAGACAACACAGAAGAAATATTATCCCAATTAAGCAGTACAGCAAAGTTGCTGCCTCCAAAGGTAGAGCTAGAGACTGGAGACTTTTCTAGCACTCACTAAATTCACATTTAAATCACTAGATGGGGCCAGAGCTAAAGTTAACTCTCCAGTTACACTTTCACATTACACCAGGTTTGCTTTTTTCTTATGTTGCTCTCTGCATGACATCCAATCATCTCTATTTGTCTTAAGTCAGCATGGTCAGTGTGCAGCATAATTGGCAAGGAGACAGTGGGGGGCATTCAAACAAAAATTCTTAAGTGGTGTTTCAGGAAAACATACCTAAAGACTGAGAATTTTCAGACTCGTTCGTAAATGAGTGTTTTGAAAAGTTGCTGATAATTCACCTTTAAAAAACCCTCCCCTTTGAAATGCTATCAGCAATTATCCCCAGCTGTGGGAAACAACACCAGTGATGTTGACAGTCTCTCACACATCTGGGAAATATCCAAAATTATTGAAAGATGGGCAGAAAATGTGGTGAGGTACACATGTTTTTACTCTGTCGTTGCAATTGCAATGTGCTTTCAAGGCCCCTTCCACACTGCCCTATATCCCAGGATCTGATCCCGGATTATCTGATTATCTCAGATTATCTGGCAGTGTAGACTCATATAATCCAGTTCAAAGCAGATAATTTGGGATCAGATCATGGGATATAGTGCAGTGGAGATCCGGCCTTAATTCAATCCACAAATGATTACAAATGTCCTTTCTTCTATGGTGGCCACTAACTAAAGCCATGCTGATATTGTGTATATAGGTCACCAGTCACCTCCAGTCCAATTCCAGTTTTGCAGGACTACAACACTCATAATTGCCAGAATTTAGATGATGAACATGGAGCAACTATCCACCATTATTGGTGGGTCTCTACATTTTGGGGCATTTCTGAGGCAATTCAAACTCTGAAGCAGGGATGTACAAATGGTGCCCACAGGCTACATGCATTCCCACAATCCCGTAGTTTTGCTATCCCCCGGCATCCCCAGGGAAAATGTTAATTAGTTAGAGTCCTTTGTTTCTTTCCAAACTATGGCAACCCAAAAGTGTGCTTTCAAGTTGTTTCCAACCTATGGCAACCTTAAAGTGAACTTATCACAGGGTTTTCTTGGCAAGGTTTGTTCAGAAGGAGTTTGCTTTTACTTTTGTCTGGGAGAATGTGCTTTACCTAAGGTCACCCAATGGGATTTCATAGCTGGGCAGGAATTTGAATCCTGGTCTCCTGAGTCATAGCTCAATGTTCAAAGCACTATTACACCATGCTAACCTAAGGCCCCATAAAAGAGTTTGGGGGGGGGGGGGACGGTTGCCATAGGTGAAGAGAAATATAAACTCCAATGTATTATTTTTAATTAGAAGTTTGTTCAGTGACATTCTGCGTGCTGTTATATGAGGGTCCTTCCACACAATTATATTACCCAGAATATCAAGGCAGAAAATCCCACAATATCTGCTTTGAACTGAGTTATCTGAGTCCACAGTGCCATATATTCCAGTTCAAAGCAGATAATGAGGGATTTTATTCAGCTGTGTAGAAGGGGCCCAAGTGGCGTTAGCATCTGCACTGCATATTTATATTATTCAATAAGTGGTTGTAAGCCATAAACTACTATAGAAAAGTCACTTAAATACATTGATGCAACATATAAATATATTTTATTGTGGATAATAACAATATCAGTAATAGCTACCAAAGTGTGAACTCTGCTTTATATCATCAGTGGTTGTATTGGGTATGTGCACATAAATGACAATAGTGTCAGTATGGGTAGATTTAATGCAGTTTGACACCACTTTATTCGCCATGCCTCTGTGCTATGGAATTATAGGATTTGCAGTCTGGTGAGGTTCCAAAAGAGAAGGCTAAAGACCTTGTGAAACTATGAGTCCTATAAGCTTATAGCATTGAGTCCTGGAATTTAAAGTTGGGTCAAACTGCATTAATTATACAGTGTAGATGCACCTATGAGAACATGAAAGGTATTTCACATTGTGGGAACCAGAATAACAAAACTAATACACACTGATAAAGAAGTCTACTCAAGGAGGAACCATGTTATGATATGCAGAAGAAATAATAGGAAGTTCATGAAAAATGTAAATGATTGCAGTTCAAAGTTAGCAATTTATCTTTTAAATGAGCTGATTAAGTAGCTAATCCCAATAACCATGCAAAACAAATATATGTTGTTGATACTGTACTTCTGCTTTACTGCTCTTTGGGAGAGGAACAGTCCACAAGGTCATTCCACATTATTCTGTTGCCATGCTTGCAAATGCAATGCATGCAACAATTTACCTCTGTAAGATAGAATTTGTGAGCAATGCATATTCTGGTTGTATTTCAGCTGAACCTCACCAAGCTACGTTTCCAAGAATTCCATAGCATTTAGCCATAGCAGTTGAAGTGATGTCAGTCTGCATTAATTCTACAGAATAGATGCAGCCTATGTCGTGAGGGAGAACCATCTGACATACTGGACCCACCAAAGACTTCTGATGCCTCTAGAACATGGCCATATAGCCCGAAAAAACCTACAACAACCCAGTGATTCCAGCCATGAAAGCCTTTGACAATACTTCTTATTTGGTCACCTGTCTCAGGTGTATCAAATGGGTGCTAATGGTCCTTAATAAATACCCACAAGAAGCAACATTCAGCATCACAATAGCTGAGGTTGCAGGGTTTCTCTTCTCCAGTTGGCAAATTCTGACTGTTCTTCCTGTTTGTTCAGGACAGTAGGCAGTGATCAGAAGAGTTTTGACCTGAAAAGTGAGGCATTAAAGATCATTTACACCTCTTTGGATGCTTATACAATGTTATCTTTCTCAACCTTCACCTAAAGATTAATGCAATATGAGAAATTTTGGAACTGAAGGGATATTTGGGGAAGAGAGATCCCTCCCCGGTCTTTTTTCCTTGTTTAGGATGACTTAAATTTGATTTGAGGCTGTTGACAATTTGTATAATTGGAATGCTCTTTATATTATAGTAGTCAGTTCTGGATTTTCTCCTTGAAGCCATTCACACTATATCATTAAAGCACCATTAATCCAGTTTAACTATGGAAATAAAGTTTGTGTGTAAATATGCCTCCAAACTTCTTGCTGATTTTATTGTGGCTCTGTGAATTTCATAGGGTTTTTTTAGGCAAGGAGTCCTCAGAGGTGGTTTTGCCAGCTTCTTCCTCTGAATTAAAGCCTTGTTGGCTGGTAATAATAGTAACAAAACTGTATTTATACCCTGCCACCATCTCCCAAAAAGGACTCAGGCAGCTCACAGAAGCATATGCAGATACCATAACCACATAAAATACAGGCAAAATCACATCAAAACATTAGACAATGACAATATCAGTTCCCATAAAAATGGTAGTCTCCCATCCAAGTACTAACCAGAGCTGATCCTACTTAGCTTCCAAGATCAGATGGGATCTGTTGCTTTAGGATATTTAGGCCATTTATAGTTTAGGGAATGGGGTTAAGAATTCTCAGCCAGAGAGTTCTAGTATCTCATCAAACTACAAATCCTAGCATTCTATAGGATGCAGCTATAGCTGTTCAGATTGAATCATAGTGCTATACTTGTATTATTCGATGGGTTGTTGTGAATTTTCCGGGCTGTATGTCCATGTTCCAGAAGCATTCTCTCCTGACATTTCATCTGCATCTATCTCCTATGTGATACTTATAAAGAAGACTATATCTGAGACAAACTGCTGGAAACCACTAGGTTGGTGGCTTAATTGCAAATGTAGAAGGATATGGGTGGGTGGTTCTGATGTGTTGCTACATACTCAGAAGCTGCCTTTGGGAAGAGAAAGAACAGGATCTACTGGAATCTACCAGGAATTAGTATGTTCTATCTATGAATCTCTATGTCTTCAAGTGTGACTCAATGGTCAGCATCTTCCAGTTATGCTGGAGGACCTAGAGATTTCTAGAGAGGACAACTCTCTCGGTTCTCCAATGGTCACGTATGGAGGGCTGAGTGTATTTCTATTGTTGTGTATCTTCAGGACATTTCCATCTTGTGGCAGACCTAAGCCCAACATATCATGAGGTTTTCTGGGGCTAAGAGTGTGTGATTTGCTCAGTCAGCCAAAGGATTTCCCTGGCCGTGGGCAATTGAGCCTTCATCTCCTAGTTGAGCACTTTAACTACTACACCAAACTGGCACCAAAGACATTAGACATTTCTGATTGTTAGATCAGTCACTTCCCCACCCTTTCACCAAAATGTTTTTCTTTTCATTCTACCTTTTTTCATTTGTTTGATATGACCCACTGGAATCTTTGATTTAGAATGGTTTACAAATCCAATAAATAAATGTGATTTGTACTTCCTGTTTGGGGTTTATAACGCTGATCAAAACGAAACAACTGTGTTTTGAAGTTTGCTGCATTCAGAGAAGTAGGAGGAAAGTTCACAGGACCTGGAAGAAATGAAATAAGAGGATATGTTTAGGAGAAAAGTCACTGAGAGGAGGAACCTTGACAATCTTGCACCTAGATTATTATTTTGTATTATCGCAGCAACTGCACCACTTCAGTGCAGTGTCCCCTTGTTCTCTTAAAAGAAGCCAAGCAGACAACAGCTCCTCTCACCAATGTTATATCCAGATATAGCCAAGAGTTTTGTTTGATGTCTGCATCATTAACATTCCTTTACCCTAGGAATTTATATAACTTGTCCACTTGTTGGCACATGTCCATGTCAGAATTAGGCTAAGAGTTTCACATTAGTTATTACTGCCAGTTGCACAGAAAACAGCTGCACCTCCAGAAGGAAATACGTTATCTCGACTTCACCAAATTGGTTTTTAAAAGTTATTAAAGAAAATCTTAAACTGAGTTGCAAGTGATGGTTTACAAACTGAAGGAGTAATTAGGGCTTGATTATTAAATTGGATAATTCACATTATCTGCTTTGAACTGGATGATATGAGTCTACACTGCCATATAAACCAATTCAAAGCAGATAATCTGGATTTTATATGGCAATGTAGATGAGGCTTAGGTAACGCCTTGGAGCAGGTCAGGTTAGAATTACATCTGAATTATTTACTTAGCTACTTAATTACTTAGGCGACCCCTTGTTGTCCGAGTATGATGACCTTTCATGGATACATAGGCGCCCTGTTCTTGACCTGCATGTTCTCCTGCAGTGAGAACATCGGTCTCTAGGTGGAAGGAGGTCCTGATTAGGGTTGGTTTGACACACCTTCCTCTTGGCACATTTCCCCCTTTTGCCCTCCATCCGTGCCTCTTCAAATTCTGCAGCACTGCTGGCCCCAGTTGACCTCCAGTTAGAGTGCTCAAGGGCCAGGGCTTCCCAGTTGTCAGTGTCTATGCCACAGTTTTTAAGGTTTAACACACAAGAACCTACAGAGAAGGATCCATCCAATTTCACCCACAACCATGTTTTCCCAATATAACCTACGATTTTTGATAAAACTAGTTTCCACTGAGCTCAGTCTTTCCACTGGGCTCTTTTGTTGCTCCTATTTTATTACTTCAAGAAGTACATTGAGGAGATTTCAGAATACTGAAATATGTGATTTGCATCTATGTTTTCAAATGTTTAATATATATATTTTTAAAAAATCTAAATCTTATGCCATGCATGCTATAAGCGTAAAATTTATTCCAAGGTATGATTTCTAGTTTGGCAATTCAAATACTGAACAGCAATAAGGTTTTCTTACATGGCAAAACCATGCATTTTGTGAACTTTTTCTGTTAATTCTTCTTGGTCCAGTTTGCTCCCACCAATGTTGCTTGAGAGAGCACAGATGATTTAAAAATTCCAGTCCCTTTGATATCTTTGCTACAGATGTGATTGATGTCTCCCATTGTTTTTTATGCCAGCTAAGGTAGTAGTCCACCAAGGCTGGATATGTTTCGAATTATTGAACCAAATGGCTAGGATGGGATTGTGTTTTGAAACTTGGGTGGGGTAGGCTTCGAATCATCATAAAAAGATCTCTTATATTACTTGGGCTCCAGGAAAGGATCGTTACCTTGTCATGGTGCTGGAACTTGAGCACCTCAATGATGCAACAAGCGAAACTTTGAAGGGACACCTAAGACGGAAAGGTCATGGCAGACAGGTCAGACTAAATATGATCTGTGGGGAAGGTAATAGCAACCCACTCCAGTATTCTTGCCATGAAAACTAAATGGATCAGTATAACCAGAGATATGTCAATATCCATTAGAAAATGGGACTCCCAGGTCAAAATGCTACTTGGGAACTTCCAGGGAAATACTGGATGGTCCAAGCCCAAAGTGTGATGTCAATGAGATTTTTTTTCATGTCAGGAGCGACTTGAGAAACTGCAAGTCACTTCTGGTGTTAGAGAATTAGCCATCTGCAAGGACGTTGTCCAGGGGACACCTGGATGTTTTTGATATTTTACCATCCTTGTGGGAGGCTTCTCTCATGTCCTCACATGGGGAGCTGGAGCTGACAGAGGGAGCTCATCCACACTCTCCCCGGATTCAAACCTCCAACCTGTGGGTCTTCAGTCCTGCTGGCACAAGGTTTTAACCCATTGTGTCACCAGAGGCTCTGTCAATGAGAGGACCAAGAGGTAATCATGGGGAAAATTCCATGGATATGGAAGAAAGGCATTTCAGAATCTCTTGAGGAGGTTGGGATGTTATTATTAATAAACCCCACAATTTAAAGGTAGTTCCTTTTGACAGCTGGCCAAATGCCTGCAAGTTCACAAAGTGGTATTATTCAAATTGGTAGTCCATGGATGAATTCCCTGAGTCCTTGGCTACCTTGACAAGCTTTCAAGAAAGAGAGAAAGAATTTTAGCCAATGGACACAAATATGGTACTATTCCCATTGCACTGGTAAAAAATACTATCATTTCCCCACATCTGTTAACCTAGGAAAATTGAGAAGATAACTATGTTCCATTCCTCACATTAGTCTGGGAACGACATGTTAGGCTGGTACACTTAAAAATGCAAACCAAACAAACTTCTCCCTGATCACTAGTTCAGACCAGACATCAAAGCAGCACAATATACAGGAAAGATCCAAGAAGTCATCATCATTATTGCAATGCTGTATTTTCCCAGCAGATGCAGAGACTGATTACATTGCCAAAACAAAGAGAGCCCATCAGGGCTGATGAGTGGCAATGGAAGCTAGTACAAAGTAAAAGAATCTGGCAGCCCAGAAAAAAGACCTGGGGCTTGACTATGTTGTGTGGTGTATGTTTATTGTCTTTGGGGCAGAAGAGCCCAAAATTCTTTTTTTTTTTATCTAAAGCACAGCTTCTCAAGCTGTACTCTTTCAGATGTTTTGGATTTCAGCTCCCACAATTCCTAAAAGCTGGTAAGATGGCTGGGATTTCTGGGAGCTGAAGTCCAAAACACCTTGAGGAGCAGTTTGAAAAACACTGATCTAAAGGGTAGGAAGGGCAGGCATCAGCCATGTTGGCAATGGACCCAACCCAAGTGTTTGGGACCCAACAAAATGGGTTCAGATTTCAGTGGATCCATTATATCTGTGGATTTGGTACCTGCAAATTCAACCCAGCCCAATGCAAAACAAAACAACCCTAGAAAATGCACAATTGTCAACAGACATGTGCTTGCAAGGGAAAGAAATGGCATGACCAGCAGTCTATACAAGCCATTCTTGGCCTCCCAGAAGATGCAATGAAGATGCAGACATCTCACCACCATTTTTTTCATATCTATGTGGTGTTCTGTAACTAATTTACTGTAGATACCATAAGAAAAGGATCTTGAAGATCTCTTCATTCATAGGTTTTGAACACAGGCATGAGCTCCAGTTAGGGCAGTGGTTTTCAACCTGTGGGTCCCCAGATGTTTTGGTCTTCAACTCCCAGAAATCCTAACAGCTGGTAAACGGGCTGGGATTTCTGAGAGTTGAAGGCCAAAACACCTGGGACCGATAGGTTGAGAACCACTGAGTTGGGTTTCTGTTTGTTTGTTTTTTTTCTGTAATGTAATACAATGGTCTGGTTGCTGATGGCATGATAAATAAATACTGAGTTGGATTTTATGAAAATGGGAAATACCTCCTGCTTCTTTAAAAGCACCTTAGAAGTGAGAACTTGAACAAGTGTCACTGTTAAACAACCAGGTAACAAGCAACAATTTCTGAAACTCCCTTTCCTATTGGCAGCTGCTGGCAAGTCAAATTTGACTAAAAAGCAAACCCATGAATGAGAGATCTCCAAGTCACCCCATCATCAATAACCCTGCAGACTACATAGTCCTTAAAAGCACAGGAGGCATTTCTAGTTTTCTTGCTAGCAACCCTATTTGCAGTTCACTGTCTGGTTTAGCAAAAGGCCTAAAATCCTGGGGTAAACATAGCAAAATAGCCATTCATGCCACCTAGACTGTTGGGCTGGATTTAAATTGCTCAAAACTTTATAAGGTCTAGAAAGGGCTGTGTGCAGCCTCAGCTTTATACCTCTGATTTCAAAAACTACTCATTGCATTGCCCAGTGTATTGGCCATTTCTTTTTCTATTATTTTCCATTATTTTGGGAGACAAGATGACATTGCTAAAAGAATGACATAACATGTAAATGTTTATCTCAAAATAGCTAGAACCAATTTTATATTAACCTTTAAGACTAGAAATGTTATTGTTCATAACAATAAAATAGCTTCATTCTTGCTTATGATTGCACAGCTGGAAGTATCCAAGACACTGGAATTTCAGGGCCAGGATCCAAGACTGGGAAAAGTCTTTGGTTGATGACACAAAGGATGGGCCCTAATGATGTCATTAAGCATGATACATTAATCAGTGTCAACCACAGTTGCTCAGAGCAAGTGATTCAGATTACATACACCAAGTGGAACAAAAGAGAAAGCAAATGATGTTTTTCAAAATTTATACTGAACACCAAAAAACCCCACCACACCTTTCTGAGCAATCTTGTGAACATCTATGCCAAGTCTGCTTGGAAAAAAAAGGATTTTTCAAGGTGTGCTTTGAATGGAAAACAGTTTATGATGGCCACTTCCAAACAGCTTGTAACAGGAGAGGGAGCCCAACGAAGTAATAGAGATGTAGGTACATGGCAGACAGACAGCTAACTAGTTTACAAGATTATATGCTACCTTTGAGATTCCTCCCTTTCCCCTGAATACTTTATTTATTTATTTTATTTACAGTATTTTTATCCCGCTCTTTGAAACCCTGAAAGGGACTCAGAGCCACAACAATTTGATGCCATATACACAACAGACATAAAATAAACATATATTAAAACATGAATTTAAAATTATATAAAGACTAAAACACTAGAGAAAAGAGTCTCCAGTTCTGATATTCAGGGACAGGCTTCAAAATCTTGGGATCCTATTCCTACTTTTTACAACCAGCAGATATTGTGCCTGAGTCAAAACGGTCCTCCAAGTTCTGGAGGGGAGACATGAAAAGTGACATGCTTTTCCCAATATGTCACTGAAAGCAAAGATCTCACCATACTTTATCAGAAAGCAAGTCCAGAAGTTACATGCCTTAAGTAAGGACTGAACAATCGACCCCAATTTCTGGCATCTCATCTGGAGACAGCTGGGAAAGAACATGAGATACAAAACCTTGAGGGACCTTTACCAACATTGTATGAGGGGAACAATAGCGTGGTATAACAATTTGAATGCTGGACTATGACTCGAGATCAGGGCTCAAAACCCACTCAGCTATGGAAACCAACTGCATGACCATGAGCAAGTCAGACTCTCTCAGCCTCAATCAAGGGAGACAAAGGCAAACCCCTCTAAGAGCCCTTCCAGACAGGTCCTATATTGCAAGATCTGATCCCAGCTTTTCTGTTTATCCAATTATCTGGCAGTGGGGAACCACATAATCCAGTTTAATGCAGAAAACCTGGGATCAGGTCTTGGGATATTGGGCCTGTCTGGAAGGGTCCTGAATAAATTATGCCAGGGAAACTCAATGACAGGTATGCCTAAGCTTTGCCATACATCAAAAAGATTGGAAATGCACACAACATCATGGTGCCTAGATGTCAAGAATTTGAGGAGCACATAGTAGCTGGTATTTCTCTTTTCTGTACAAGTAAGCTGCACATACTTGAAGAAAACCCCTTCTTCACACAAAATACCAAGACTATCCCCTATGCTCCAAGCTGAGTGAGATGGGAGCTTGGCAATCACTCTATGAATGATGCTTGCATCTTTTTCTCCATTCCACCTGGAATGAAGCATCAAGGAAGAGTTGCTGCTGTTTTTGGTGGTTTTCTGAGCTTACTGCCCTGCCAACCTGAGTAGTCAAGCAGGAATGGCAGAAGGGAACCACAGTCACAACTAATTCTCACCTTTGGGAAGTGATATGGATTTTCAGTCCTACCTGCTGCCCAGAGGTAAAAGGCAGTTGAGTGATGAGGTGTGAACAACCCCTGAGATATGGCCTTGCCAGGAACTAGGGCTGGTTACTGAAGAAATCTCCTATACTTTTAAAATTTTGTCAAAGAGGATATTTCAGCAGGTGTTAAATGATTAAAGGTACAGAACCCCCTTTGAGTTTTCAAGCTAGCAACCCTAGCCAGAAGACAGCCCTCAAAGTTGCAAGAGCACGAAAGCCACTGGTGCCATCACTTCAGGTAAAAGTCTGTCTCCTCTTACCAATTCTGTTTTGAACAAAACAAGCCGCGATTTTCAGATGGTCTTCTAAGAAGTCTCTGGTTCCGATAACTAATCTCTTGAAATAACTTAACAATCATGTTTCTCTGCCTCTCAGTTGCATTGTGGTTTCATAAAGGGTGGTGCCTTTCCTGTACAAACTAGTTTGCACGGCGGTGACTTTGCTGCACCTTTATCTGAAGGGAGAACCTGGTGAGAGAGATTGCACTAAGGTCTATTCTACACAACAGACTGAGTCATTTAGAAACTTTCCTCCCAGTCGTCTCAAAGTTCAACTATCTGTGTTTGAGAAAATGAAAATGCAAACACAATTAAGTTTCAGGCAGCTGACTGAAGGGGCTAATGCAGCTGGGTTCAGCCCTGATTCTACTGGAATGCAGGCCTAAGTAAGCAATCTTGTTATGAACACAGCCTTAATGAGAGAGGGCCTCTTCTTTACCTTGTGAACCTATTTTTTCTTAGCTATTAAGAGAGGAGGGGATGTAGTATAAAGTTACTTTAAAATACTAGACCCATAATAACTGCCAAACCTGAACTACACATGGAACAATTCTATGAACCCTCATAGTTAAAGCAGAAAACCTTATGCAAGCTTATGGTGTGTAAAATAAATTCTACAGGTTGATTATGACCTTTTGTAGTTTTAAGCAGCTGGCTGGGCTATTTGTTCATTAGGTTTTTCTAAATACAGGTTGGGTATTCCTTATTTAAAATGCTTGGAACGAGAAGTGTTTGGGAAGTTAAGATATTGGAATATTTGTATTTGCATATAAATACACAATGAAATTGCTTGGAGATGGGACCCAAGTCTGAACATGACATTCATTTCTGTTTTACATATACCTTATGTGTGTTTTGAGGTGAGTTTCTTGATTGGATCCTGCTCTTTCAGTCTCAGAGAAAACCAATGGCAAACCCTCTCATGGTAGGCTGCCATAAGTCAGACATGACTTGAAGGCACAATAAGAACTCCACTCCAGAGACCTACAAAGAGAAATAATTAGAAGAAGATAAAATCTATCCTCACAATAATACTTTAAGGTAAATTAGGGCAAGAGATTAGGTAGGCCCGAGATCACACAATAACTGGGAATCTGAGCCAAGATCTTCCTAGTCTGATGATCTAATACAGGGTTCTCAACCTGTGGGTCTCCAGGTGTTTGGTCTACAACTCCCAGAAATCCCAGCCAGTTTATTAGCTGTTAGGATTTCTGGGAGTTGAAGGCCAAGACATCTGGGGACCCACAGGTTGAGAACCACTGCTCTAGTACAATTCTCTCTTTGCTGCCCCCAGATGCTTTGGATTACAACCTCCATCATCCCTGGAGTGATGAAGATTGTGTAGTATTCCAACTCATCTGGAGAGCACAACTTTTGAAAGACTTTCTACATGATCCAGCAAACAGAACAGTGAAACATTCACACATAACAGTGAAATATTTGTAGCCCTATTTCTAAAATTCCAGCAACAGATCTGCATTTCTTTAAATAGTTTGTGCTTGTTCCCTATCACATTATACCGTTATATTACTATATATCATATGTCCCACTCTAAATGCCATGACAACATCCTGTGCAATTCTGGGGTTTGTAAATGAGTTGAAGCCCAAGAAGTCTTTGGATGAGAGTTCAAAATGCTTCTCTCTAAACTGCAAATCCCAGGTTTCCATAAAATGTTGCTATAGTAGTTCAGGTGGAATATAATGCTATAACAGTGTAGCGTGATAAGGAATGTAGGTGTACCTATTTCTGCTTCATCGTCTGTGCTGCTTTGATGCTAGTTCTTTCATTTTCTTCTATTCATTCCATATTATAGGAAGCTATTAAAAATAAAAGCTGAGAGGACAATCATGCCTAAAGGGATGCCAATAATTCCTGTGCTGGTATTCACTGAACTGATTCTTTATGCAGATGTGTTGTTGCTTCGGTCTGACCCTTTGACATTCAGATTTGCACATTCCAATTTTTACTGAACGTGGCACGCAAGAAGAAATGCAATGGAGCATATCCAAGCATACAACAGCATATGTGAATGTTACTTTTGTGGACAATAACTCCAATAATCTTTTTGCCAGATTGGCTGCTGGATGCAAATTACCAACAGCCATTGTTCCTTTTGCACACCCCGTTTGATTCTTATTTAGCAGCCCAAGAACTGACTACTTACTTCTCAAGAGCCAATTCTAAACCCGGCCTCCTCTAGTATCCTTCCCTGCAGATACTTTGGACAATGCCTCCTATCACTAATGACCCTATCACATATTAGTTGGGGCTGATGGTGGTTGTAGTTGAAACACCACTAAAAGTGAGAGGGTAGTCTTACTGGGGACCCTTCTACACTGCCATATAAAATCCAGATTATCTGCTTTGAACTGGAGTATATGGCAGTGTAAAAGCATCCTGTCTTAAGGTTTGGGAGTTTGGTCCAACCTCAGTTCAGTACCTGATGGATAATTCTAATCTAATTTTTCCCTTTGAAATGGGCCACACACATCATAAAGAGCAATATTTAGTTCAATGAATGTAAACTACTTTTGAATGCAGTTTGCAACAACTGAAGTAAACTGAGAATTAAGGGAGAAAACTCAGTGGAAGAGAGAAAAAACCAGAACATTATAAAAACAACTAAAAAGGGGAACAGCAGAGGAATAATAATAATAATAATAATAAATACAAAGTATGGATTGTCAATGTTGCAATCCCAGGTGACAGCAGGATTGAAGAGAAACAACTGGAAAAGCTGACACGATATGAGGATTTAAAGATAGAACTGCAAAGACTCTGGCACAAGCCAGTAAAGGTGGTCCCAGTGCTGATCGGCACACTGGGTGCAGTGCCTAAAGACCTTGGCCTGCACTTAAACACAATCGGCGCTGACAAGATTACCATCTGCCAGCTGCAGAAGGCCACCTTACTGCGATCTGCACACATTATTCGCCGATACATCACACAGTCCTAGACACTTGGGAAGTGTCTGACGTGTGATCCAATACAACAGCCAGCAGAGTGATCTTGTCTACTGTGGACTCATCTTGTTGTGTTTCAAATAATAATAATAATAACTTTATTTTTATATCCCGCCTCCATCTCCCCGAAGGGACTGGGGCAGCTTACAAAGGGACAAGCCCAAGAAGTACAGGTTAAAACAAGCACCGAAAATACAATCAACAACAAAAATCAATAAAACATCACAATCCGGCTGCATCATAAAAATGGTATTATGGCTGAACAAATGCTGGATTCGGGCTCATAGTTCCTATGTGCAATGATTCCTAAGTGCAACAATCAGAGGGCTGGGCTGGAAGGATAATGCCCATAACCATAAAGTGTCAGAAGTGCAGGAAAGGGGCCAAGTTAAAGTGCAGGAGATTAAATAATGTTAGGAAAATTCTCTAGTGACCTGCCTAATCAAAGGCACAAAGGAACAACCAAGTTTTTAATTCCTTGCAGAAAATGGACGGAGTGGGGAGAGAGTTCCAGAGCCGAGGGGCCACCACAGAGAAGGCCCTTCCCCTCGTCCCCACCAACTGCGCTTGAGACAGAGGTAGAAGTGAGAGAAGAGCCTCCCCAGACGATCTTAGAGTACATACTGGTTCATAGGGGAAGATGCAATCACGAAGATAGGTAGGTTCCAAACCGTTTAGGGCTGTTCCAGTTTAATTTGCTATATTGGAACAGTTTGAGGGTATGAAAGAGTGACCATCTGAATTGTTTATATACATATACAACAGAACATATTAATTTCCAATGACTCCACTGTATCTGGCAGAAATGGGTCAATGTGTGACTGTTTTGTGAACGGCTGTGCAGATCAGTATTGCTGGGCAGATCAAGGAGAAACATCTGGCCTTCTGGCCTTGTGCAGCTGCCAAAACAAGCTTAGAATAAACCTGGTGCCCTCATTCCTCAGTAAGATTGCACTGACTGATTGCAGTCCAATCCACGTTGTGACAACCAAAAATCCTTAGGAGAGGTCTTTCCTCGAATCTCACTACTTCCATGGGTAAAGGTGTCAGGAACACTGGAAAGGGCCCCCTTTTTTTCTTGGTAGCTGCCCCTAGGCTCTGGAATTCCCTTCCATAGCAGGAAAGACTCCTCTTAAATATTTTTATAGGTTTTTAGAAGTGAAGGGTTTTAAGGGAAGCTTTTAAGAAACATATTTTGTTTTAAATAGGGCAGCATTAAAAACTTCTTTTTTATTGATGGATTGCTGTGATTTTCTCAAGTTGTACGGCCATGTTCCAGAAGCATTCTCTCCTGACATTTTGCCCACATCTATGGCAGGCATCCTCAGAGGTTGTGAGGTCTGTTGGAAACTAGGCAAATGGGGTTTATATATCTGTGGAATGTCCAGGGTGGGAGAAAGAACTCTTGTCTGCTTGAGGCAAATGCAAATGTTGCAGTTGGCCACCTTGATTAGAACTGAATAGCCTTGCAGCTTCAAAGCCTGGCTGATTCTTGCCTGGGGGAATCCTTTGTTGCATCATGGAAATCCATGATTGTATTGTGGAAAGAGAAGATTTAAGCATGTAACTGTCAAGGGTTGTGATTAACTGAAATTGTACTGATTCCATTTGGTCTTTTTAAAGAATCACTTCTAACTATTACATGGGATTGTTATCTTAATAAATAAAAAGAGAGAGGGGAGCAAAAGTTAAAGAGGAACAAAATTATGTATCTTTCTCAGGAAGGAGGTGTTGAATGCCATGAACAGATAGCAAATTCTTCATTTTTTTACTTTGTCCTTACTACATTCACCAGCGAGAAATGCTTCTGTGTTTTTCTCCCTCGGGCACCAAAATAATCTCACTGGTTTTGTGTAAGGTGCCTTAGGTGAATGGTGAAGGCAAGGGTTCAATCCAGTTCGACTCAGATAATCTAGATACAGAAACAGTGTGTAGCTAGTTAAAGTTTGCCTCATGGGGTTTGTGTGAGGACCCACTGAGTGGTGAGTTGAGTGAAGACCCATTGAGCGATGATATAGCCCCATAATCACCACTCTAAAATTAATTGATGACTGGAACAGCTATTATAATTACTTTACTGTAAACATGAGCTTTTTGTTAATATATACAGTTTAGGAATGGTCTTTGGATGTAGTCTTTTACTTTGCTATTGGCTTCTAAAGCAGTCTTGCTGGGCAAGTGAGCTAACACCATGGCCCTTTACACACACACACAATAGTTTTACTAACTTCCTGTGGAATCTGGTAATTTACAATTTAGACAAAGGCATTTGGCATCATCAAATAGAAACTACACACTTCAGAATCCCATAGCATGAACGGGGACCATGATTAGGGTTGCCATATTCACTTCCTCAAATCAGGCTACTTATTTGCTTATTGTGCAAACTAGTTTAATCATGCAAATCATTCTAATTTGCATCAAATTATGAAAATTTGGCACATTAATTTATGCATTTTCTTCTGATAGGTTTCAAACATTTTCTACAGCAGCAACTGATCTTTTTTTGCACATTTGTATTGACAAACACCCTCTTAAATATATAAAACAGCATATGTTGCAGCTATAAAAGCAACAAATCTAAACTAGCATAATAAACTGAACTTTAACAAACATACGTAACTTTACAAACACAGCAAATGGAAAAACAGAGAAACACAAATGGCTTCCAACTTTTTAGCTGATGGTTATAAGTATTAAAATGTCTTGCATTTTCTATATTTACTGTTAAGTAAATTTCTACTACTATTGATCTAAAAATAGGGTTTCTTAATTAGGGTTCCCTGGAATTTTAGGGTTCCACAAATGGTTCCATGAGAAATTGTGATTGGGAAAAACATTATTTTTTGGCTTGTAGGCGTAAGAATTTATATTCAGAGATTCCCTGAGACATAAAATGTATTTCAAGCATTTTTCCTGCAGGAAAATAGCCTTTATTATTGTGTCAGAAGCGACTTGAGAGCATACTGCAAGTTGCTTCTGGCATGAGAGATTGGTCGTCTACAGAGACGTCGCCTAGGGGACGTCCAGATGTGTTACCATCCTGCTGGGGAGCTTCTCTCTTGTCCCCACAAGCTAGAGCTGACAGACGGGAGCTCACCCTGTCTCACGGATTCAAACTGGCAACCTTGAGGTCAGCAACTCAAACTTGAGGTCAGCAACCCAACCTTCAGGTCAGCAGTCCAGCAGGCACAAGGGTTTAACCCATTGTGCCACCGCAGCTCCCGCTGAGCTAATGTTTAAGGCTGGGGTCCTCAATTTTTTAAAAGAGCTGTTAAAAAAAAACCATGAACGAATTGCTATGCTCATGGCACACATGTGCAAAAGAAGAAAAAGAGAGAACAATATGATATTTTTAAATAAGAACAATTTTAACTAGCATAAACGAATCAATGGTAAGTGTGAGCCTGCTTTTAGCTGATGAGATAGTCAAGTTAATTAGGATTGTTGTTGTGTGCCTTCAGGTCATTTCAGACTTAGGGTAGGGGCCAGGTAAATAACCCCGAAGGGCTGCATCTGGCCTACAGGTCTTAGTTTGGGGACCCTTGGTTTATGGTGTTGCTTGGTCAAACAATTTACCCTTGGGCTATCACTTCCTCTCAGGCCACTACCTTAAATTGGTCTGTTACTTGCACTGATCACTCTTGTACTGAACCCCTCTCTGACTTCTTAAAGTCATAGAGCTCATTCCCGTTCCCTCCAACCCCTTGGTCACCTCACTTCAATGTGCCCCTGTGATAACTATGAATGTTAAATTGAGCAAATACTCCAGCTCTCCCTGTCCTTCAAAACTCAGTCAGTACAATTCCTTCCTTAGGCTTTCACCACCCACTGAGCCAAGCCAGTCTGCCTTGGGGTTCCACCCTTCCCTTGTTTCTTGCACTCTACCACCTGCAATACACTCACCCTGCCTTACCTTGTTCCTGATTAAAGCATGTGTTCGGAAATTTCCAAATACAGCACATAAAAATCTACTGTCTACTGCAGAGTTTATTTTTTACTTGGTTGCTGTGAGTTTTCTGGGCTGTTTGGCCATGTTCCAGAAGCCATGTTCTCTCCTGACGTTTCGCCCACATCTGTGGCAGGCATCCTCAGAGGTTGTGAGGTTTGTTGGAAACTAGGCAAGTGAGGTTTATATATCTGTGGAATGTCCAGGGTGGGAGAAAGGACTCTTGTCTGCTTGAGGCAAGTGTGAATATTGCAATTGGCCTCCTTGATTTGCCTTCTAACTTCAAAGCCTGGCTGATTGCTGCCTGGGGAACACCTCCCAACAAAGGATGCCCCCAGACAGGAGGTTGGTTGTAATTGATTCTTGTCTGGAATTCCCATGTTTTTTGAGTGTTGCTCTATTTACTGTCCTGGTTTTAGAGGTTTTTAAATACTGGTACCAAGGGTTTTTTTTCTTTCCATTTTCATGGTTTTCTCCTTTCTGTTGAATTTGTTCACATGCTTGTGGATTTCAATGGCTTCTCTGTGTAGTCTGAAATAGTAGTAGATAGAAAGGTCCAGCATTTCTGTGTTCTCAAATAATGCTGTGTCCAGGTTGGTTCATTAAGTGCTCTGCTATGGCTAACTTCTCAGGCCGAATTAGTCTGCTGTACCTTTTAAAACTTGTTAACTGTTATCAAGTCAGCTTTGGCTTTTGACTAATCTATGAATGAGATGTCCAAATCATCTTGTCATCGAAAGCCCTGTTCAGGTCATGAAGACCTGGAACCTGGCTGACTTGATTGAATCTATCCATCAGAAGTATGGTCTTCTTCTTTTCCCAAAGCTTTCCAACTTGTCAAGTATTTACGTCTTTTCTAGTGAGTCAAGGCCTCTCAGTTGTCCAAAGTTTAGTCATTTTGGCTTCTAAGGAGAGTTGAGGACAGATTTGCTATAGGGCACATTTGTCCTAGAAGAAATCAAAGAGAAGGAAACACACAGAATTATACTTTCCTTGCCCAATTGGAGATTTGTTTGGGAATGTGAAAGAAAGGATAGAGAAACAGTGAGTAACCAGCCACTAAGTAAGCAAGCAAAATCATCTCACCATTTCTTGAGTCAGAAAATGTTGGGTGTAAACATAAGAAGAAAAGAAACCAAGGAGGAACTCTGTCTCTACAGTAACAGGAATCTACCATAAAGAAAAAAGAAAGATGCCACAGGTAGTACAGTTTATTCTGACAATCAAAAAACCAGCATCTATCCCCTTTCCTGGAACAATTTTGGGTTTAAACATGTTTTCTTTAAAAAAATCTCAGTTCAGTAGAAGTACATAATGAGCAATACAAAATATGATGTCCTAACAACCCCTTCCCTAAAAAGCTGTTAACGAACCAGAAACATCTCTATTTGGAATGCTTCCCAGAAGAAAATACATTTTATGGGAAGGAGAACTCATAAAATATCTGACAACACAGCTATATGAAAAACAATGAACAAATCATTTTGTGTCTACTATATAATCCTTATACCATACACATAAGGTCCTGTTTGGACATAGCCGTATCTTGGCTAAAAAAACACTGTGATATCAACTGATCTCGATACCCCACACACTTTCTTCCATTTTTGAAGCGTTTTGATTCACCCCAAAAGTTTTAATCTGCCTCTTCTGGGAAAACTAGGACATTATGGATACTATTTCTGCAACAAGTCTAGGTCTTAAAACAAAATCTAATTAGATGTTAACACCCTAGCTTGATCTGATCCAAAAAAATGACAAGATAATTCCCTGCTTTAGATGCTATGAGAAACTATGGCTAACCGAAGACAGAAGTGCATATGGATGAGGAAAGAGAGTATGTGTCACACACAAAATTTATTTGTATTCCCACTCATTAAACTTTCAAAAATAGTTTCATCCATTGGCTTCATTTGTTTAATATTACAGCCATGCCTTGAGCTTGTGAACTGATCTCTCTCCCTCTTCTTCCAACATGACTCTGTGAACTTTCCAAATAAAGAAGACTGAGCAGGAAGAGCAGTGTCATGAGAGTAGAAAAATAGCGGTGGGTAAGCAACTGTCCAATGTATTCACAGTGTCATGTGTCAGAACCAACCAGCTGCCAAATGGAAAACAAGTCATGGATGTAAATTTGGAGCAGCAAACTCAGGATTTTGGGAGAACAAGAGCCTTATCTACACCGGCTGCTTAATCCATGGCCATTCTGGAGCAGTAATACTTTGGATTGGCCCCTGTGGTGGCCATACACTCCTAGGACTACGGTGGCGGAATGGCCATAGCGGCCAGGTCCATAGCCACCTCCAATCCCCATATTCATCAGCACAGGGGAAAGATAATAGCAGTGCCCTTAGATGTCACATAGACATCAAGAAATAATTTTTCAGTCACTGTAATTACCAGGTCCATTAAAACCAGTCCAAAGTCACCCCCTTGAAACTAAGATGCTGTAGTTGACATGGAGGAGAGAAAACCAGAGAAGTTCGTGAAAGGCAGGATTAGAATGGTTAGGAGCCTGGAACAGTTTTAGTCTAAGAGTGGCGGTACAGACAGAAATTGATTAAACGAATGTGCATATAATTAATAAAATATACAAGGTAATGGATAGAAATGAAAAAAACATGATGCATGGGTCTACTTTTCACCTCACACTTACATTTTAGACTAAGAGACTGCTTTCACATTTTTTTTGCAATTATTCAACTAACACACAAAATAATATTGATAACAGAAACATCAGGAGATTCAGATAATAAAAATAGTATTGGACAAAGCAAACACCTAGCTAGTGAGGAGCCTGGAGCAACTGTATGAACTTAACAACAGATAATCCAGACCTGTGTTTGCAGACGAAGTTTTTGTTCTTAATGTGTGCTTTCAGGTTGTTTCCAATTCATGGTGACCCTAGGGCACAGGGATTTCTGGGACTAGAGTGCATGACTCACCCCAGGTCACTCAGTAGTGTGCAGGGAACTAAATTCTGGTTTCAAGTCATCGTTCAAAACTCAAATCACTACACCACATTGGCTTTGGAGATAGGATCATAGCATCCTACTCTCATAGTGTGTGTGTGTGTGTTTGTTTGTTTGTGTGTGTGAGAGAGCCTTCAAGTCTTTTCATAGAGTTTTCTGAGGAAAATAATACTCTGAGATTGTTTTGCCAGTTCCTTTCTTTGAAATATATCCTACAGCACCCAGCCTTCCATCCAAGTATTAACCAGGGCTGACTTTACTTAGCTGCCAAGCTCATACAATATCTGGTGCCTTTATTCTCATGGGAAAAGGGATATAATTCTGAAGGTGAGGCAATCCCTCCCACCAATCAAAGGAGAATAACCTATAGTAAGAAGCACCCAGTTGTGAAGAATAAATTCTATAGGTAGTTTTATGTTGTACATGCCATTGTATTTGTATTTCTTTTTATCTCTTTAGCTGCCTTGGAGGGAAAGGTGGGATATAAATAAAGTGATTGATTGACTAATTGGCTGATTGAATTTTGAGAGTTGCAATCCAAAAATACCTTTAGGGCCATAGTTGTCAGTCACTGCCGTAGAGAGTTACGGCAAGGTTTTATTTAGATGAACTGTACGAGTAACTTGCTGTGCCATCTGAATCTAGACAAACAATGATTCAAATAAACTACTGTTCATTGAAATAATATAGGAGCCTGACTTATTTCAGTTAACTAAATTTCGGATGAAAGACCTATTAGGATGCAGATGAAAAGCTAAAATACAGTCCATTTAAAAGGAAAGCTTCAGGTCTCCTCATGGCCATACCAGAGGTGGAAAGACATAATGTGGTTTGCTTAAGCTCATGCCAGTGAGTCTCTTGAAGGCAGGGGGGGAAAGCACCCGTGCAACATGGGACTGACATAGTTGATGGGGTTCAAGGGGTTCCTTGATTGTAGGTGAACTACAAATCTCAGCAACGACTACTCCCAAATATCACGATCTATTTTCCCTAAACTCCACTAGTGTTCACATTTGGGCATATTGAGTATTTGTGCCAAGTTTGGTCCTGATCCATCCTTGTTTGAGTCCACAATGCTCTCTGGATGTAGGTGAACTACAACTCCAAAACAAACGATCAATGCCCATCAAACCCTTCCAGTATTTTCTGTTGGTCATGGGAGTTCTGTGTGCCAAGTTTGGTTCAATTCCATCATTGGTGGAGGTCAGAATGCTCTTTGATTGTAGGCTAACTATAAATCCCAGCAACTACAACTCCCAAATAACAAAATCAATCTTCCACCAACCCCACCAGTATTCAAACTTGGGCGTATCGGGTATTTGTGCCAAATTTGGTCCAGTGAATGAAAATACATCCTGCATATCAGATATTTATATTACGATTCATAACAGTAGCAAAATTACAGTTGTGAATTAGCAATGAAAATAATTTTATGGCTGAGGGTCATCACAACATGAAGAACTGTATTAAGGAGTCGCCACATTAGGAAGGTTGAGAACCACTGGTTTGTTGTGATAGATCCTTCTTTTTCTTAAAAGTACAAAAGGCTAAGTGGAAGAAGAGAACACCGTAAAGAAAGGAAGGGTCCATGCTGACCTCCTCTTTTTTGGTTGTTGGGATAGCGATCACATGTATGAACTTTGGTGAAGTTTGCTTTTGGAAAATAATTAATTAAAGGCTCTGTTGCTGAGGGCACAGAAACATGTATTTAGGAATGAGATCATGCCTTCATGGTGGTCACGGCTGCTGCCTGTATGTGTGGCATAGCCTGAGAAATCACTTTGTAATCCTTTGGCTTGTGTCATGACTTCTCATCTTAAATTACATGGCTGCCTAATGAAAATACAAACACTCACATTCTGATTCTGTGCAACTATATATAGCCACTGGGAATTGGGTTTGTCTGTGGAAGTGCAATCATTGGGTGCAATTACCTCTATCCTCAGAAGTGTTGTTCCCTCCCAAGCTCTGTTTTTCTGCTCATGCTGAGCAGCTGCAGATTTAAAGATCTAGATAGTGATGTTTTCCTTCTATTCATGTATGCAAACAGACAAAAAATAGTTATACACATTAATTCAACCTATGGGTGGTGGTGGTAGGAGAAATCTTGGCAGAAAAACTCCAAATACATGGTGGGATTAGGCTCTTCAGGGTAGCAGACTTTCCCTCCTCCTTCTACTTACTCTTTTAATTTTTTCCTCCCACAGTTTTTCAGGAAAGGTCAAATAACAAGGTTCAGAACTGGTAGTTTTTTCTCCTTGTTGGAAACATACCAGAGGAACAAAGGGGCTCTGAATCCAGTAGATCCAAAGGCTGTGTTTTCACTCCTACTGCTGTTGGAACCTCAGCAACAGAGGAGCTCATAGTGGTGGAGTTTTCCATTGCAAAAATGTGACAGCATTGCACATAAAATGACAGATCTGTTGGAAAATGTAAGTGATAGAGTATCTCCCAAGAAGCAGAAGGTGAGCAATAACCAGTTCCACCTCCCCCCCCCCCAGCCTAACATGGAAATAAAACAGACTTAGTTCCATTGGTGAAAACAAATTCAAACTGCAAGAAAGGGAGTGCCACTGCAGCATTAGGAATAACATCCTGACAGTAACTGCTGTTCCACAGACTGACTTAGACAGTGCTTTCTTCTCTTTCTTTGGAGGTCTTTAAACAGAAGTTGGATTACTCTCTCTCGGGATTCTGCCCTATGATTCTGTGACAGCAGTCATGCAAACACTTCCACTGACAGGGAGGAGTAGATAAGTTGCCAGTCACAACAGCACTGTCCTTATAGTTCAGGCATGAGCAAACTTTGGCCTTCCAGGTGTTTTGGACTTCAACTCCCACAATTCCTAACATGCCTGCTATAACTCAGTCAGAAGATGTCCTCATAGAAGTGCATCACCTGGAAAAAATGAATGGTGTACAGATCTTCAGGGCTCAACAGCTTGTTCCTGAGGTATTTCCTTGGTACTAGGCATTGCAGAGAAGTGTTGCAAACTCAGAGGTTGTCCAAGGACCTGGGTTGCTCAGTCAGGAATATCTCAAACCCTGAGGTATCAGAGTCAAAACCTGACACTTAAGGATGTCCTCTTGTGACATAATAGCAGGCAAGAGAAAGCCCCAATTGATGCCATTGAGCATCAATCTCAGTTGCAAAATGTATTCAATTGAAATAAAAACACCAAGTCTTAGTAATGGGGAAGGTGTGTGTGTGTGTGTGTCTACACACACATACCCAAGGCAGCATTCCTGAGTCTCTCCTCCCACACACCCACCCCCTTTATTCTGAGAACTAGAGAAAAGCAGCCAGAACCCAAAACCTGTGGTTCAAACCCAAGATCTAAAGACATGGCCTGGGGCACTAATCCCACAAAGCATGGCTCTGAGAAAGGATCCTCTCAAGGCCAGGTATTTGGACACAGCACTTTGGAGGGTTTTGCTGGAAGTGTCCTTCAGCTGATGCGATTCTCCAGAGAACGTATTGTCTTATAAATTCTGAGGTTTGCTTCAGGTAATCCTGCTGACTGGTCAGGTGGTATGATGGTATGATGTTTTCTTCTTGAAACGCTTCACTGCTGTGCCACTTTACTCTACATCCCTCCCAGTAGTGATGTTGGGTGCACAATTTGCTGTAACACTTGTTTGCTCCACTACCTGAGGCAAAAGATTCACTCTTCCTCATGGGATAGCCTGATTTAAAAAAAATGCAAACACTCCAGACACAAATTTCACACAGTGGTTTAATAAAGATTAAAGGCATAGTGTTTGACATTTTAAAAAAAAGGTTAACAAAAAAATAACTCAGCAGCAGTATAACATGATTAAAAAGCAAGAGACAAAACAATGATCAAAGGGATCTGGGAAAATAAACGTTTTCACCTAACAGCATAATGATAAAGGTTTTTTGCTTAACACCTTAATAATAAACGAGCTGAGAGAGTTCCAAAACTGCAGTTCTGCAGTCCTTTTACCACCTGCCAATGCTGGTAATGGAGGGGCTCTGAGACAGGCTGCTGGGAGGAAATAGATTTAAACCTTGGATTTAGGCTTGTGTGGCAAAAGGCAGGTACATTTGTTGAGATTAGGGTGCAGGACCCCTGTGAAAGTGGAAAGGCCACTAACATTTATTTAAACTGTAGGAAAGTCCCCCGGTGCAACTGTACGGTCAACTTCCACAACTCAGCCATAGAATTATGCTGGAAAATCTAGAAATTCCAAGATAAATGTCCTTTCAGGGTGTGTGTGTGTTTTTGCTTCAAGGGGATCCTGTGCCTCAAACCCCAGTAAATGTTCAGTGCTGACTGTATTCTCAACAGAGATTAGAACCAACAAGTTATTACTAATCACATTAATTCAGGTGTTTTGGAAGAAAAAAATAAGTCAGAATACATAAAGTACCTTTTCTTTGGACAAGTCGTAATGTAATTTGGGGCGATTTAAAGGAGAACACTATGGTAAATGGTGTTTCATTGGCTATGTAGTTACTACCATTATGAACCTAATCCTTCCATTCTGATTTTTTTCTCTGTAATGCAGATCTTTCCAAATATTTCATGCTGGTGACACAGTTTTCAGACATACATGAGAGAGGCTGACTATGCACGATAATAGTTTACTACTACCACATCAGTTCTTTTGTTGTTCATTCGTTCAGTCGTATCCGACTCTTCGTGACCTCATGGACCAGCCCACGCCAGAGCTCCCTGTCGGCCGTTACCACCCCCAGCTCCCTCAAGGTCAGTCCAGTCACTTCAAGGATGCCATCCATCCATCTTGCCCTTGGTCGGGCCCTCTTCCTTTTGCCTTCCACTTTCCCCAGCATAATTGTCTTCTCTAGGCTTTCCTGTCTCCTCATGATGTGGCCAAAGTACTTCAACTTTGTCTCTAGTATCTTTCCCTCCAGTGAGCAGCCGGACTTTATTTCCTGGAGGATGGACTGGTTGGATCTTCTCGCAGTCCAAGGCACTCTCAGCACTTTCCTCCAACACCACAGCTCAAAAGCATCGATCTTCCTTCGCTCAGCCTTCCCTAAGGTCCAGCTCTCCCATCCGTAGGTGACTACAGGGAATACCATGGCTTTGACTAGGCGGATCTTTGTTGCCAGTGTGATGTCTCTACTCTTTACTATTTTATCGGGATTGGACATTGCTCTCCTCCCAAGAAGTAAGCGTCTTCTGATTTCCTGGCCACAGTCTGCGTCTGCAGTAATCTTTGCACCTAGAAATACAAAGTCTGTCACGGCCTCCACATTTTCTCCCTCTATTTTCCAGTTGTCAATCATTCTTGTTGCCATAATCTTGGTTTTTTTATGTTTAGCTGCAACCCGGCTTTTGCGCTTTCTTCTTTCACCTTGCATTAGAAGGCTCCTCAGCTCCTCCTCGCTTTCGGCCATCAGAGTGGTGTCATCTGCATTTCTGAGGTTGTTAATGTTTCTTCCTGCAATTTTACCCCAGCTTTGCATTCATCAAGCCCCGCACATCGCATGATGTGTTCTGCATACAAGTTAAATAGGTTGGGTGAGAGTATGCAGCCTTGCCGTACGCCTTTCCCAATCTTGAACCAGTCTGTTGTTCCATGGTCAGTTCTGACTGTTGCTACTTGGTCCTTGTACAGATTCCTCAGGAGAGAGACAAGGTGGCTTGGGATGCCCATCCCACTAAGAACTTGCCACAATTTATTATGATCCACACAGTCAAAGGCTTTAGAATAGTCAATGAAGCAGAAGTAGATGTTTTTCTGAAACTCCCTGCCTGTCTCCATTATCCAGCGGATATTGGCAATTTGGTCTCTCGTTCCTCTACCTTTTCTAAACCCAGCTTGAACATCTGGCAACTCTCGCTCCATGTATTGCTGGACTCTTCCTTGCAGGATCTTGAGCATTACCTTACTGGCATGAGAAATAAGGGCCACTGTACGGAAGTTTGAGCAGTCTTTCGCATTTCCCTTTTTTGGTATGGGGATATAAGTTGATTTTTTCCAGTCTGATGGCCATTCTTGTGTTTTCCATATTTGCTGGCAAATGGCATGCATCACCTTGACAGCATCATCTTTTAAGATTTTTAAACAGTTCAGCTGGGATCCGTCGTCTCCTGCTTCCTTGTTGTTAGCAATGCTTCTTAAGGCCCATTCAACCTCACTCCTCAGGATGTCTGGTTCTAATTCATTCACCACACCGTCAAAACTATCCTCAATATTATTATCCTTCCTATACAGATCTTCTGTATAGTCTCGCCACCTTCTCTTGATCTCTTCAGCTTCTGTTAGGTCCCTGTCATCTTTGTTTCTTATCATACCAATTTTTGCCTGAAATTTACCTCCAATGTTTCTAATTTTCTGGAAGAGGTCTCTTGTCCTTCCTATTCTGTTGTCTTCTTCCACTTCCATGCATTGCTTATTTAAAAATAGTTCCTTATCTCTTCTGGCTAACCTCTGGAATTGCGCATTTCACTGGGCATATCTCCCCTTATCCCTGTTTCCTTTTGCTTTCCTCCTTTCTTGGGCTACTTCCAGTGTCTCAGCAGACAACCATTTTGCCTTCTTGGTTTTCTTTTTCTTTGGGACGTACTTTGTTGCCGCCTCCTGAACAATGTCGCGGACTTCTGTCCATAGTTCTTCTGGGACTCTGTTTACTAAATCTAGTCCTTCAAATCTGTTCTTCACTTCCACTGTATATTCGCTAGGAATGTTAGTGAGATCATATCTAACTGGTCTGTGTATTTTCCCTGATCTCTTTAGTTTTATTCTAAATTGGGCAATAAGAAGTTCGTGATCTGAGCTACAGTCAGCCCCAGGTCTTGTTTTCACCGACTGGATGGATGTCCGCCACCTTTGGCTGCAAAGGATGTAGTCAATCTGATTTCGGTGTTGACCGTCTGGTGAGGTCCATGTGTAAAGCCGTCTTTTAGGTTGTTGGAAGAGAGTATTCATTATACACAGCGAGTTTTCCTGGCAAAATTCTATCAGCCTGCGTCCCGCTTCATTTTGTTCTCCCAGACCATGCTTGCCTGTGATCCCAGTTGTCATTTGACTTCCCACCTTGGCATTCCAGTCTCCTGTAATGAAAATAATGTCTCTTTTTGGTGTATTATCCAGTAGGTCCTGCAGATTCTCATAGAACTGATCTACTTCTGCTTCTTCAGCAGCTGTGGTTGGGGCGTATATTTGGATCACTGTCATGTTGAAAGGCTTTCCTTGCACTCGAATTGAGATCATTCTGTCATTTTTTGGGTTGTATCCAAGCACCGCTTTAGCGAATTTCTTATTAATTATGAAGGCTACTCCATTTCTTCGATGTTCCTCTTGTCCGCAGTAGTAGATCTGGTGGTCATCTGATGTGAAGTGGCCCATTCCAGTCCATTTCAGTTCGCTGACCCCCAGAATGTCTATCTTTAGTCTTGACATCTCACCAATACCAACATCCAATTTGCCCTGGCTCATAGATCTTACATTCCAGGTTCCTATGGTGTGTTGATCTTTAGAGCATCGGATTCGTCGTTCACCTCCAGTACCGTCGGCCGCTAGCCTTCCTTTCGGCTTTGAGCTAGCTGCGTCATCACATCTGGGGCTAGTTGAACTTATCCTCTGCTCCTCCCCAGTAGCATTTTGGCCATCTTCCGACCTGGGAGTCCCATCTTCCAATGGCATACAGACATATCTCTGGTTGTACTGGTCCATTTAGTTTTCTTGGCAAGGATACTGGAGTGGTTTGCCATTGCCTTCCCCAGGGATCACGCTTGGTCTGACCTCTCTGCCACAACCGTCCCGTCTTGGGTGTGCCCTTCACGGTTTCGCTCATGACATCATTGAGGTGCTCAAGCTCCAGCGCCCCGACAAGGCGGTGATCCTTTGCTGGAGCACATCAGTTCTAGATTATTAAATATGGTTTTCTGTGGGCAAGCAGATGGTGACTATTGGAGGGCATATGTTGTGTATCAGAAACTAGAGCTGATGTGGTCTATGTAATGCAGTTTTCTAAATCAGCACCCCAAATAACCAAACCAAATCTAAAGTTGACCAAAACGGGATTCATAACCTTTTTTGGTACTAATATTGGAAAGTGGTTCCTGGTCAAGTGGTCCCTGATCAAGTTGTTCCTGGTCAAAAAAGGTCAGGAACCACTTGGTTATACCAACTCCCAGGCATGTAGCCGGGGGGGGGGGGGGGGGCTTCAGCCCCCCCCCCCAAATTCTCATGGTGGTCCGCGAGAAGGCCTTACTGGTACATTATTTAAACTGTTATGTTTATTCATATCATGATCTGATCACCATGCTCAATATATCCCATATGCATGGGGGTATTGGGGTAACGATACAAAAGGTTTGCTAGGGTAGATCCTCTTTCACTCAGGCTCAGCCCCCCCCCAAACCAAAGTCAGCCCCCGCAAACAAAGTCCTGGCTACGGGCCTGTTATGAGAGACACGTACATAAATTGTAATAATTGTGTCCCCAATAATTGTTATAGGGACACAATATATCTCTTTCATTTATATTTTAAAATGTATGATGTATAATATAATAACACATTTCCAAAGTTTTTGTCATTTATGAGTAACAATATATTACTTATACTGATATTAATAATGTTACTAATACTAACCAGCACATTTGCTGCATAAAAATGCATGCAAGTTGGTATTGCTTATTTTACATAGAATCCGAGGTTTCTTGTTACATGAATGTATTGCTACATAGTTTGGAAAGCTCTGTTGTAATAGATGACAGTTGCAATGGACCACTGGCAAGTGCAAGGGATATCAAAGAACAGGAGGGAGGGAGAAAGAAAAGGTGCATTGCTTCAGCATGCAAAGACATGCAGGACAAGTGAAGCTGCATATTGAAGAATGGATACACTGAAGAATGTTAGAAAGAAAGAGCAGCAAAAGGGTAGGAACATAGGATGGAGAAGTCAAACTCTTAATACTGCTTTTCAGCTGCATTCAAGTAACATGCTTAGCGCAATCATGTAATGTAAATTAAAGGTATTGGTCAGAATTGAAAAAATTATAAGCATTCACAACATAATTAACTGTAAAGGATTTTTTTTAAAGGATTTTAGTATATCCATTATTTAATTGCATTTCCTACCTACTTTCCTGTCTTTGATCCTCAATGGATTTGTCTTGTCTACATTTGAAGCTGGCCTGGTTCAGTTGCATCAGTGGTTCCCAACCATTTTTTGACCAGGGACCACTTTGACTAGGGATCACTCTGCAACATTAGTACCAAAAGGGTTACGAATCAGATTTTGGTCAACTTTAGATTCAGTTTGCTTATTTGGGATGCTGATTCAGAAAATTGTATTGAATAGATGACATCAGCTCTAATTTCTGATACAGAACACATCCCATCCAGTAGTTGCCATCTCCTCGCCTGCAAAAAACCATATTTAATAAGCCTTGGCACTATAAGAGGGTTTTGCAAAACCAATCGCTCTCATTGCAACGGTGTAGTAACAATGAGGCCTCAGATCACATTTTAGTTCTTGTGGGCCACTGGTGGTCCATGTACCACAGATTGGGAACCACCGAGTTACATAAAGAAACTGCTTTTATTCTGGAATTGAATTTAGTATACTGTATTTCTGAAATTACACTACACACCAGCTTTTCCAAAGCTTCCCAAGCATGTCCATCCTTTTTCTGGTTTTATTTACGGCAACATTTTGAAACAGCAAATCTGGTTATTTTATAACTTTTTTGTGACATCAATATGAGTTCCCACTGTTCCTGGGATTAATAACCCTGGCCGGCTAATGAGATGATTTGTTCCTCCCACCAACTATCCTTCTCTGTCTAGTTCTCAGTGCAAAATACTTCTCACACTGTGCTATCAGACCTGCAGGAGTCTGAAAAATACCCTTGATGTTTTGCAAATGTATGGTGATACGTGTAGCTGCTGGCTAACTGGGAGCTAGTCAAGACTAGCTGTGAATTCACAGCCTCCCAGGTCAGGCTGTAATTAATATACTGTGACCCTAGTTCACTGAGCCTATCAGACTGATGAAGTTCTTCTGAAGGAGTACAGATTAGATCACTGGGTGTAAGGAAGTACAACCAGACAAAGAGTTTTACCCTGAGGATATTCTGCAGTTTGCAATGGTTCACACCCTATGCCTTACTAAAAAGGAAATCACCTTAGGCAGTCTGATTAATATGGGGCATCTGGCTGTTTTGTTTAGGGAATAGCTCACGAAAAAAAATTCCATGCATTGCTTGCAACACAATCATATGCATTCTTTATATAATAAGTTCCGTACAGACTTACCTCATTTAACAAAGCCCCCGACAATGAAGCTCCTTTTTATAAAGGCTTTTCAGGCTTCCTTGTCCACCTTTTTTCTTTGTACTCTATGGAATTTGGATAGGTTTTTTGTGAAAGTATCATTGGGATCAGGATGACAGTGACCTAAGGCACGAGAAGCACAGATTTTTGGCTGTTGAGTTGCACCACATATCTGCAATGAAGAATGCAATAATAATAATTTCATTTTCATACCCCGCCAACATCTCCCCAAAGGGACTCGACGCAGCTTACATGGGAAACCAAGCTCAAGGCATACAACAAAATATATCAACAAAACACAGTTAAAAACAATATACATATACCAACTTAAATAAATAAATAAAAACAAGGTTTAAAATCATTAAAATATTAAAAACAAACCTCAGTAACCAGAGATATGGTAGACACGATCAGAATTAGTGAGGACTGGGGAAGGACTTGTGCAAAAAGCAAACTATAGTGCCAAGGCTGGAGGTAAAGTCTATCGATCAATAAGAACTGGATGTTTATGAACAGGGCCTAACTATCATCACATGCACACTGGAATAACCGGGTTTTCAAGTCCCTGCGGAAGGCAGACAGAGTAGGGGCTAACCTAATCTCCCTTGGGAGGGAGTTCCAGAGCAGGGGGTCATTAATAATAATAATAATAATAATAATAATAATAATAATAATGGGTTGTTGTAGGTTTTTTCGGGCTATATGGCCATGGTCTAGAGGCATTCTCTCCTGATGTTTCACCTGCATCTATGGCAAGCATCCTCAGAGGTAGTGAGGTCTGTTGGAACTAGGAAAATTGGGTTTATATATCTGTGGAATGACCAGGGTGGGACAAAGAACTCTTGTCTGCTGGAGCTAGGTGTGAATGTTTCAACTGCCCACCTTGATTAGCATATAATGGCCTGACAGTAATAGCTGGTATAGTGATTATTAGGGCTGGGCGGTTTCGTTTCGTTAATTCGTAATTCATTAAAAAATTCGTTAATTTTTCAATTACAAAACGATAACGAACCAGTCTGGAGCAATTTTTAAAAACGAATTTTTAAATCGTTTCGTAAATGTTTTGTATTTCGTTATTGTATTCGTTTCGTTATCGTTTTGAGGTCGTTTCGTTATTATTTCCGCATGTCTGGGGCAAGTTTTATAGTTGTTTTTGGTTTTCTTAGGGTTTTTATAGTTGTTTTTGGGAGAGGGAAGCTTCAGCAGGTTTTGGAGGTTTTTTAGCGTATTTCGCGGTCGCGTCCGCCATCGATTCGTTATTGTTTCGGAAATCGATTCGTTAATTTTTTTTTTTTTAACATTTACGAAATTTCGTAAATATCGAACTTTTTTAAAGGAAAATTTTGTAATTATTTTAAATAACGAAACGCAAAAACCCCCAAAAAAACGAATCGATTTTAGAAACGATTTTTTCCGTTGTTACCCAGGCCTAGTGATTAGATGTCCTTGTTTGTTTCCTCTCTGTTGTTGTGCTGTTGTAATTTTAGAGTTTTTTTAATACTGGTAGCCAGATTTTGTTCATTTTCATGGTTTCCTCCTTTCTGTTGAAATTGTCCACATGCTTGTGTATTTCAATGGCTTCTCTGTGTAGTCTGACATGGTGGTTGTGAGAGTGGTCCAGCATTTCTGTGTTCTCAAATAAAATGCTGTGTCCAGGTTGGTTCATCAGGTGCTCTGCTATGGCTGATTTCTCTGGTTGAAGTAGTCTGCAGTGCCTTTCATGTTCCTTGATTCGTGTTTGGGCAATGCTGCGTTTGGTGGTCCCTATGTAGACTTGTCCACAGCTGCATGGTATATGGTAGACTCCTGCAGAAGCGAGAGGATCCCTCTTGTCCTTTGCTGAACGTAGCATTTGTTGGATTTTCTTGGTGGTTCTGTAAATAGTTTGTAGGGTATGTTTCTTCATCAGCTTCCCTATGCGGTCAGTGGCTTCCTTGATGTATGGTAAGAACACTTTTCCTCTGGGTGGATCTTCGTCTTTACTCTCGTGGCTTGTTCTCGGTCTTGCAGCTCTTCTGATGTCTGAGGTGGAGTATCCATTGGCCTGGAGAGCCCAGTTGAGGTGGTTCAGTTCATCTTGAAGGAGGTGAGGTTCTAATGGTGCTTCTTTTTTGACTTGCGTGATGGTTGGAGTTTTTATGTAGATATCTAGTTTTCTAAGATCTACAGAGACACTCGCTGGAACACTTCAGCAAGCAAGAGTGCAAAAGTGGCAGGCTCAAACCCAGAACCTCAATCAATGGCTGATACCAAATGAGAGACTCCCCCCTGGGCACACAGAAGACTGGGCGACTTGGAAGGCACTGAACAGACTGCGCTCTAGCACCACGAGATGCAGACAACTCTTAAGAAATTGGGCTACAAAGTGGAGTCCATGGCATGTTTGTGTGAAGAAGAGCAAACCACAGATCACCTACTACAATGCAACCTGAGCCCTGCCACATGCATAATGGAGGACCTTCTTATAGCAACACCAGAGGCACTCCAAGTGGCCAGCTACTAGTCAAAGGACATTTAATACAATATCAAGTTTTTTAAACTTTGTGCTTTTAAAATACATTACAATTGTATCCTCGGTTCACTTCTGATACGATAAATAAATAAAAACCAAGGTATATCTGTTTATGCTTCTGCTGCATCCATGACTCTTCCGGGTTTAATCTCCAAGAGACACTATCCCAGGTGTCACACCCTCACAATTTGCATAATATAAAACAAATGGCTTAAGCATCTAAATTCTCAGGATATTTGGTACTAGGTGCTATGTCCCCACTGACTTAAAGAGCAATTATGACGGTTCATTGCATTACACCCAGATACAGAGAAGATATGACACAATCTCAGATATTTAATTAAAAAGGGCAGCATAGAATATTTGGCTTCAAGCACGGAGCAATCCCAGAACAGGAAGAAATATCATGGCATCCATGTGAAACAGTGCTGTCTGCAGACTTGAGGCTCCCATTAACAATTTAGGAATGCTTAGCTGTGATGTAATTTTGTATAATTGAGTATCTCCTCCACCTCCTGAGTGTTTTGAACAAGAAACCCCCCTATTCAGCTGGGAGATTCTCCAGGAATGATGCTCCATCTCGTCAATGAAATACCACAATGTGATCTTCAAACTCCAGAGCAAGACAGGTACATAGGTGTAGCTTCAAAGTTAGGATCAAACACTCTCCGTCTTGTCCTGGAGGCACAGGTGAGACAGGAATTAGATGACTCCTAGATTAGAAATTCTTTACATACGTACGTATTGTTGGATTGATTTCTCATTCTGCTCCTACTATTGTTTCTCATGAGAATGCATCCTCAAAGGGTAGTACTGGTCCTACTGGCTGCGTGTGTGTCCAAAATCACTCATGCATGAAAACAGTCTTGACAACTGTCAACTTCCTCAGGCTGATGCATTTAACTTTCATTCTGGTTTTAAGCCAGGGCTTGGCCCAGAAACAGCTTTGGTCCTCTTGCCTGATGAAAAATTGGTGTGTTCTGCTCTCATGATCTCAACGGCTTTTGATAACCTTAACCACACTATCCCATTGGAGCCACTCTGTGGAGCAGGTATAAGAAGCACAGCAGTACAGTTCCACCTATACTTACAGGATTGACTACAAAGAATGACTCTGGAGAACAATTCTTGTGGCTATAAAACTCTCTGAAGCTTCGTAATTGCTTCGTTAAGATTTGTTCCATTATAGGCAAAGGGGAAAATGTAAAGGCATGTTTCTCTGGCACTCTTGTGGGCAACATTTACGACTTTAAGTCTATCAAGTTTCAGAACATTTTGATCATCCACTGATTTTTAGGACATTTTTAAAGCTTTTACAACATTTTTTTAAAAACTCAAAGATATGTAGCCTTGAATTCCTGCACAATGAGAAAACATGCAGAGCATCATTCCTGCAAAGTTGCAGAAAGATTCATTCAACGACTTTCTTCTTTACTCTTCTTCTGCTTGGCTGACAAGGAAATAAAACAGCATGCAGCTGCCCTTGTCAATCACATATCCCCCCTCGCCCCCTCCCGCCTGCAGACTAATGCTGCAGAGGGGTCCCTTTCTGATTAGTATACAAATTCTCCAGTATTGATGTATTCAGATAAGTTCTATAGACACCAAAATTGAGTTAGGAAGTAGATTAAACTGAACCATGTTCCAGGAATGAGTTCAAGGCTGGGAGAATGGCCACGGTATCCATTGATTACAGATCAGAACAAGACCCAGAATTTTTTTTTACCCAGTCTGCTGATATGCACTAATGCACATCACCATGCGCATTGAGAATAAGCACCAGACCATGGCAAGACACAGGAAATGGGAATAAGGAGTGGAAAATGAACATTCCCATAGAAATGATGTGGTTTCCTCTCCTGTCGGAGTACTTATTTACCTTCGAGCCAGGTGCGTTTTAGCATTTTTTAAAGTGTGTCAGCACTAGCGGTGTTTCCACAAGTGCTTCACATTTTATCAATCTCTGATTCGAGCCATGCATGGGATATACTCTGGTTGGGTGCAGAGGATATCCTGACATTCTGGACTTTCTGATCAATTTTAATGCACTGTTTCTGGCTTAATCCGTTCTACGGTGTGCATCTCACAAGGACCTAAAATGACCTTCCTTCCAAAGGAGGTGTAAATCCTCTCCTTGCTTTGCTTCAGCCCAGAAGATCTCAGAGCACTCATGCAGGATTCAAACTGTTTGTTTGTTTAAATAGCCGTATTTTATTTTTCAGTTTTGTTCTCTCACAACAAGATGAAGAAACCTGAACTTGTCATTTTGGTGCACAGTGCTGTTTCCTTGCACTCAGATTTCCTGTGGAAGTAACTGGTAACAGAGTATCATGTGATGAATTGGCCTGACTTTATTAGTCAGCTCAGCAAAATTGACTCATTTGAGGGTGTTAATTAGCAAGACGAGCAGAATTAGGCCCACTTCAAACCGATGGACAAGCAGCCTCAGCTTTGGCTGAAACCTACTAATCAAATGTAAGCATGTGACTCAGCCACAGAAACATCTCTGCCAAAGGCACCACTGCACTGAATTCACACACCGTGTCCTGGCATGTCTGCATGTGTGCGTGCACAACCAAACACACACAGAAAGATTGTACAGCAGCAACAGAGACAGTGTGGTTAACAAGCAACTGTGGCACCCAAATGAAATTGATAACACTTTCTGTAAACCACACATGTGCGTGCGTGCGTGTGTTGATCCACGCAATCTGTTTAAAAGTTTATTAGCAAAAGGGAAATGTTATATTACATGCAGTATAGTAAACAGAATATTATTTGGGGTTTGCTTTATCACCAAACGTTGAGGAACATCTGCTGCCTTTGCCCTAGTCAAGTGACCTCTTGCCTGGAGGATATTGTCTCCATGTGGCATATCCTTCTATGAGCTTGACTGGTTGGCTAAGTTCCCATATATTCATGGATGGCCTCTCCTTTCTTGAAGAAGCCGCGCTCACTGGATTTCACTTATTTACCACGCTATTCCTTTCTGTTGTTTATGATACTCAGCTGGCCCCTTATCTGCTCCTACTTTGTTTTTGTTTTGGCTGGCTCTGTCCAGAATCAGGACTGAGGCTTGAACATTTAATGTTTCCCCGTCTCTTACAAAGACAAGCATCTTTTCAGCTTTTAGAGTACAAATACAAGAGGTGCATTGTTATTGGCAAATGATAACAGATTTCCTATGACGTGAGGCTGGGAATCTTGTGAGCCTGCAAATGTTATCAGACTCCAATCCCTATTAACCACAACTAATCTGGCCAATGCAGAGGGAAGATTGGAGATGTCCATTGTCAGCCTCTACAGAGCGTTGACTTTTCAGCCTTGACTAATGGTACAATATGGCTAGGATGATATCTCATGAAATCATTGGACCCCTGCTGACTATCTAGTCCAGTGTCCTCCTTTTGAAAATGGTCAGTCAGATAGGAGCCCTGCACATCATGAAAGCAATAGCAATCTCTTATTGTTCCACAGCAACTGGTGTCCAACAGCATCCTACCCCTATTCCTGGAAGGGACATACAACCTACGCAGAAGCGTTATTAGTGAATCCTTTGCCATAGGAATTGTCAATCCAGTCCCAAGAGAGAATGGCACTGGAAAAGCTGTCAAACAATCTGGATTAGTTACTGGAGAAGCAGATTTAAAGCTGGTATGGATGCATTGCTCCAACAGAAATAGATCCACCTGCCTGCATACACCCTGAAAAACTTAACTTCAATGGCGGTCTCCCAGTGACACAGTGGGGTAAACCACTGACAAGCTGAACTTGCTGACCAAAAGGTTGGCAGTTCGAATATGGGGAGTGGATGAGCTCCTGCTGTTAGGCCCAGCATCTGGCAATCTAGCAGTTTGAAAACATGCAAATGTGAATAGATCAATAGGTACCGCTTCTGCGGGAAGGTAACAGTGCTCCATGCAGTCATGCTGGCCACATAACCTTGGAGGTGTCTACAGACAATGCCAGCTCATCTCTAGAAATGGAAATGAGCACCACCCCCCAGAGTTGGACATGACTAGACTTAATGTCAGGGGAAACCTTTACCTTTTTATGACTGTCAAGTTGGAGGCATGATCTTTCCATTTTGCAGCAATGAACTGAATGCTTACCTATCTGTTGGATGAAGAAGCACTTCTTTTTGTCTGCCCTGAATGTCTCTGCTCCAAGTGGGCCAAAAGTTCTGGAATATGTAAGTCTGTTTTGTTTCCAGATTTCATATCTTGCAGAAATGTTAGCTGGTCCTGGAATTCCAGACAGGAAATGATCAGGGCCAGTTAATATCTCCCAACAAAGAGTTCCCCCAGACAGGAAGCAGCCAGGCTTCAAAGGTGTAAGGCTATTCAATGCTAATTAAGGTGGCCAATTGCAACATTCACACTTGCCTCAAACAATCAAGAGTTCTTTCTCCCACCCTGAACATTCCAGATATACAAACCCTACTGGCCTAGTTCCCAACAGACCTCACAACATCTGAGAATGCCTGCCATAGATGTGGGTGAAACGTCAGAAGAGAATGCTTCTGGAACATGGTCATACAGCCCGGAAAACTCACAGCAATACAGTGATTCTGGCCATGGAAGCCTTTGACAACACATTAACTCTGAAAAAAATAATTTGGATTCAGCTTATGTGATGCATACATTATAGATGCTTGGATCTTTAGTATTAAATGATAGCCATAGAGCTGTGAGTGAGCCCCCCTGTGTCTCATAGAAACCAATGTCACTTGAAGGAGAAGTAAGACCAGATAAAAGATTTTGTGACAAAAGTCTAATGTCCATTCAATACAACTTCAGTGAAGCCACCCAAAGCACTGGAATATTGAAACAATGAACATAGGAATTGCAATTTACTCTTGCCCTGTATTGAAAACTCCTGGGACAAGGCGAAAAGGGGGGGGGGGGAGCACACCCAGTTTTTAAAAAATGGTGGCTAGCCCAGGAAAATCACAAGAAATAGTCCCAGACATGAATTACATTTTACAGATATTTTTACTAATCCTAGCAAGTACAGCTCCAACTCCTGTCAAATAACAGGGCATTTGGCCAGTCCAGATGAGTCCTCAGTTTCGTAGGATAGCACTGATGACTCCTACATTGACAAAAAAGCTATTGGGGAGGCTTCTTTCTACTTTATTCACACCCTGATTCATTTTATGCCCTTCAGTAATGGTCCCCAACCCATTCAATTTTGTTCTAAATTCCATTTTATTTTTTTTACTCACAACAGAAGTAAAAAGCAGTAACAGAAAGATCAACCTTTGCACAAAGATTGCCACATTTTAACTACTCCTGCTGTATATTTATAGCAGTTTGATATGCCAGCATTAGCTAGCAATTTTGATTATCTCCATTTTATGAAAAATTGCACCTGTTTCTGCCTGTAAACCCAGCTGCTTTTAAAAGCACTGAATAGGCCAGGTGGCCACTTTACCCTGCCACAAACTCAGATTTCTGAGTATGCCTTTCTATAGTTTACAGAACTGGAAAGAAGCAAAAGAAATCCTTTGGTATTGGTGAAGTGGAGAGGGCACTGTTGTGGTCAAGTCACTATGTTATTGTTTGCCTTTAAGTTGTTGGTTGTTATGGCAGCCTCAAAGCAAACCTATCACAGGATTTTCTGGAGCTGAGAGTGTGCAACTTGCCCAAGGTTACCCAGTTTCCATGGTCTAACAGTGACCTGAACTCTCTGCTGTTGGAGCATGCAATTAATAAATGTGTGTGTGAGTGTAAACTGTAAAATAAGATGCATGAAACTGATTGGGAGCAAGCTGAGCCGTGGACTTTTGGTTACTGTTACATTTTTGTTCAGGCTTGACCTATGCAGGTGCAGAGAGAAGGAGAGACAGACAGGCTGATTTGCTTCTGAGCTGCTAAAGGAAGATTCTCCACATGGACAAAGAGAGAGCATGTTAAATCTCTCATAAAAGGACATTATGTGAGTTGATGCAATTGATCACATTGTACATACGTTGTTCTGCACTACGAAGAGTAAACTATTTGTTCTTTACTGTTCATCTGCATGGCATATTTTCTTCTTCTGACAAGGCAGTATGTGGGCTAATCAAATGTGAACTACATGTAACTTATTTTACATTATGCCACATGTTCTACAGAGTCATAGTTTAACTCTGAAGCCATTTCCCATGCTGGCTCTTATTGTGTACACACATTAATATTAATAAAGTAGATTGAGTTCACATCCCCCAGATTGGCAGGACAGATGATAATGGTCTTTTCCAATCTTACCTGGAGATATTAGGGATTGAACCTTTAACCTTCTGTATACAAAGCCGGTATTCATCTACCCTGCTATAATCCTTTCATATAGAAGTGAGGCATTATGTCCAGTGATTATGTTCTATGATGCCAACCAATTACGAGTTAAATATGCTGATGCATTCAAAATCTGGATTATATGAGGCTCCAAGGTTATTCCCTTTCCAGATACTAATAAATAGGTGTCCTCTTTGGGTTTTAGGATAATAGAATTGCAGAGTTGAAAAGGACACGAGTGAGTATCATGTAATCCCTGGCACAAGCAATGCCCCGAACAGATGGCCATCCAGCTGCCAACTCATGGGGCAGTTTGTTCCATTGTCAAACAGCTTTTACCATAAGACAGACATTTTCCCTAGCATTTGACTGAATTCTGCTTTTTGAGATCTCTTCCCAGTGGTTCTAGCCTGTGAAATGGCAGAAATTGAGTCTGTCTCATTTCTTAAAGCAACCTACCTTTGCATTGGCTTTTTAAAGCAGCTCCTGGTGTTTTCACAATCCTGGAATGTGGAGCAGACCTGACAGATTTCACTCACATGTCTCTGTAAAAGCACAGCATTCAATTAGGGATAATAATAACCTTGTCAATTTTTCCCCTGGTTTACCTGAGCAGAGAACACGAAGAAAAGGCAACATTTGACATTTTTGCTTTTGGAAAAGAGTATAGAGCACTTGTTGCACCCCAAACTTTCATTCTGCCTTCTTCCAGATGTGTTAGCTTTGCTACACATGGTGACTGGGAATGAACTTGTGCGCCAGCTGCGCCTGTACTTTGGGAAGTCTGACTTGGCCATGGTGGTCCACGCTCTGGTTACATCCCGTTTAGATTACTGCAATGCTCTCTACGTGGGGTTGCCTCTGAAGACTGCCCGGAAGCTCCAACTAGTCCAACGAGCGGCAGCCAGACTACTAACAAGAGCGGGGTACAGGGAGCATACTACTCCTCTGTTGCACCAGCTCCACTGGCTGCCAATTAGCTTCCGAGCACAATTCAAAGTGCTGGTGTTAACCTATAAAGCCCTAAACGACTCCGGCCCAGTTTACCTGTCCGAACGTATTCTCCCCTATGAACCATCAAGATTATTAAGATCGTCTGGAGGGGCCCTGCTCTCGGTCCCACCGGCCTCACAAGCACGTCTGGTGGGGGACGAGGGACAGGGCCTTCTCGGTGGTGGCCCCTCGACTCTGGAACTCCTTCCACTGGAGATCAGAACTGCCCCTTCTATCCTGACGTTTAGAAAACAGGTGAAAACTTGGCTCTGGAAACTGGCATTCAACGAGTGAGGCAATATCCTGCGATATGGATGGATGATGATGAACAACAATTTTATTGTGATGACTGACCATTGTAATTATATGACTGTATTTTGCTCTTTTAATGTTTTAGTGTAATATATGATGTTTTTAATGATTGTTTGTGATATTGCCTGAGTCCCTCGATGGAGGTGAGAAGACTGGTATACAAAATTTCTAAATAAATAAATAGGTGTAGTAATCTAACATCTGGAGGATGCCAAGTTTGGCAATGCGGGTCTATATGGCACTTAATATTCTGTTTTCCCCATTCATTTGCCTTCCGTCTCTTTATGGAAGAACATTTTATCAGCGTCAACAGTTTCATATTCCTAGGCTCACTGGGGACAAGTTGCCAATATATAGAAAGAGAGAGAAACAGAAAGAGAACACGTGGAGCTTGTGCTCTGATTTACAGTGAGGAGGACACTCTTGTTAGTCATCATCAGCTGGGATTTTATTTTCTCCCTCAAATCATTTACAAACTAAAGCAAACAAAAAGTAGCTGTGTCATCCAAAAATAGAAGCAACATTCATAGTTGGAAAAGGCTTCTGAGTAAGTTTCTAAAGGACACAAAAGGCAATATGGTGTATAGGATTGGGATAAGCATATGCAAATGTATAGCTATAGAGGCCAATTGAGAAACAATTACTGTAATTTAAATCAGGGGTAGGAACAGCTGGCTCTTTAAAGCTTAAAATATTCAACTCATATTTTGACAGAGGGAAGTTGTGTATGGATTTCTACTTTTCTCTACAGCAGCGTTTCTCGACCTGGGTGTCAGAGAGGTCACCAAAGACCATCAGAAATCACAAAATTTTCTATTGATCATGGGGGTTCTGTGTGGGAAGTTTGGTCCAATTCTATCGTCGGTGGGGTTCAGAATGCTCTTTAATTGTAAATTAACTATAAATCCCAGCAACTACAACTCCCAAATCTCAAGGTCTGTTTTCCCTAAACTCCACAAGTGTTCACATTTGGTCACATAGAGTATCCGTGCCAAGTTTGGTCCAGATCCATCATTGTTTGAGTCCATACTGCTCTCTGGATGTAGGTGAACTTCAACTCCAAAACTCAAGGTCAATGCCCACCAAACCCTTCCTGTATTTTCTGTTGGTCATAGGAGTTCTGTGTGCCAAGTTTGGTTCAATTCCGTCATTGATTGGGTTCAGAATGCTCTTTGATTGTAGGTTAACTATAAATCCCAGCAGCTACAACTCCCAAATGACAAAATCAAATTTCTACCAACCCCACTAGCATTCAAATTTGGGTAAATCGGGTATTTGTGTCAAATTTGGTCCAGTGAATGAAAATACACCCTGTGTATCAGATATTTTCATTACAATTCATAACAGTAGCAAAATTACAGTTGTGAAGCAGCAATGAAAATAATTTTATGGTTGGGGATCACCACAGCATGAGGCACTTCATTAAGGGGTTGTGGCATTAGGAAGGTTGAGAAACAGTGCTCTACAGGCTTTCCTAGCAATAACTTGTGTGTCAATGTAAGTGTGCAAAAGCCACAGATTGCCTTCGCCATCTCCGAAGGTCTCAAATGAAGCTTTCTCACACACATATTAATCTTCATCATATAGCTGGAGCCCCCGGTAGCTCAATGGGTTAAACCCTTGTGCCAACACGTCTGAAGACTGACAGGTCAGAGTTTTGAATCCGGGGATAATGTAGATGAGCTCCCTTCGTCAGCTACAGCTTCCCATGCGGGGATATGAGAGAAGCACGACAGGATGGTAAAACATCCTGCATCCCCTGGGCAATGGCCTTGCAAACGGCCAATTCTCTCATACCAGAAACGACTTGCCGTTTCTCAGGTCACTCCCGACACACACAAAAAATTAAAAAATCATAAAGTTACTACGTTTTGTTTCTCTGTATGGAGAAACACTATGTGTATGGAAAAATAAAGATGGTCAACAGAGTTCTTCCAGGCATCCAGCCAGAATGAGAATATTAACATTCCTTCCACTGATAAAAGAATTCAGGAAAAACACCAAAGCCCAGCTGTAGAGCCATAGATAGGGTTATTTTAGACTAGAAATAGCAGAATGCTGGACTGATGACATCTCTTTCAAGAGTCCTGATTTCTAGGAACATTCAGGACCAAAGAGATGGGATTTAAGAATCATCCCTTTTGAATTTAATGTTTAGATGTTTGCAGAAATCACCAGCCTGGCCAACTATATAAACAAACCCAAGATTACATACTGGATTTCAGTCAAGTCAGCAATTTCATATTACGCAACCACTGCCTCAAAGATGTCAGAATCAGAACAGAAAAATGTTTCCAAATTCTCAGAAGTCTTCTTCTAGAGAACCCACCACAGATGTGGAACCACAGATCCAAGGCACACACAGCTATGAAAGTTTACTTGTACTCAATGTTCTGATGGTGGGTGATTGAATACAGTACATTCTCAAGAATACATTTCCCAATAACCCAATACTTTAAATTGTTCTTAAAAGGCATGGCACAATTTATCTAGAATATATTTTTGTTTACAGTCTTGGAAGCCCAGGTCACCAAAAAGATGAACTCTAAAGGACTTTGACTAGGTGCAGATTGACAAATAAAGGGCAAAGTACCTCCAACCTTCTAAGAGACAATAATGGAGGAACTGTGCCCATTTTAAGGCTGTGAAGCATTATTTCACATACATTCCACAGGTATATAAACCTCATTTACATAGTTTCCAATAGGCTTTTCAACCTCTGTGGATGCCTGCCATAGATGTGTGTAAAACGTCAGGAGAGAATGCTTCTGGAACATGGCCACACAGCCCGGAAGACTCACAGCAACCCAGTGATTCTGGCCATCAAAGCCTTTGACAACACATTCTTTCTTTATTTGACACAAGAAAGAAGATGTAAGGGACCCCCCCCCCCCCCACATCAGCTGCTCAAAAAAGTTATTTATTTAAACCTATGCCAAAAGAGAGTTTTTCTATTGGCTTACTGTTTTGTTTGCAGATCATCTTGGAAAGTGAGTGAGACAGAATAGGGTTAAGCATGCAGATAAAGTGGCAGATCAAAATGTTCATTCGATAAGTCTGTGTACGATATTTCCAAGTCCTTTGACAGATATCAACAGAAATTATTTTCTACCTCTTCCTCCATTCCTCACACACATTCATTTGAGAATAATGGCTTTCAATCCTTCAAATCTATGCTTATTTTGTTTTTCCTGTTCAAATGGTCTACAGCGATTTCTCTGTTAAGCTGCCAGCAATGTGCTTGGCAAGGACAATTGGGTGAATGTGTCAGGTCTCCTGGCTTCTCATCTTTACAGTCAGATCAGTTTACAAGAGTGATACGCAAGCTAGATCTCACACGTTTGTTCAGATGTCACTTGAGTACAAGGTTCAAAATGGATGATCTTTGAAGCATGCGGAAGAGAGAAAATGACAAGTTGATCAGCACGAATAGAATGTGTGCCTGTGCCTTCAAATTGCCTGTCAATTTATGGTTCCCCCACTAATTTCATGGAGCTGTCATAGACAAAGAATATTCAGACGTGATTTTGCCAGTTCTTTCCTCAGAAATATAGCCAAAAGCACCTGGTACTTCGTGGTTGCCCATCATGCACTAAGCAGGGCTGACCCCCCCTTAGATTCCAAGATCAGACAGAATCTGGTGCTTTGGGGTACAGTGCAACCCCTGTATCCATAGAACAAATACATATGGTTTCTCTTATCTACAGTTTTGCTTTTTCCTGTTGGAAAAAAGTATATTTTTATCAGCACCATTGAAAACAATAGAGCTTACTATTACCTGCAGTTTCATGTATTCACATGAAATCTGGGAACATATCCCCTGTGGATATGGGGGTCATTTTCTATTTAGGTACCATGCTTAGAATGCATCATGAAAACATAGTTTTCGGGCTGCTCTAGACTGTCCAGAAAGTATTAGGAATTTGGCAGAAGTGATAACATTAAATTTAGGTAAAAGTAAAGGTTTTGCCTGCCATTAAGTCTAGTCGTGTCTGACTCCCGGCAATGCTGCTCATCTCCATTTCTAAGCCGAAGAGCTGGTGTTATCCGTAGACACTTCCAAGGTCATGTGGCCAGCATGACTGCCTAGAGTGCCATTACCTTCCCACAGAAGAAGTGGTATCTATTAATCTACTCACATTTGCATGTTTTCGAACTGCAAAGTTGGCAGAAGCTGGGCCTAACAGTGGGAGCTTACCCTGCTCCTCGGATTCAAACCACCAACCTTTCAGTCAGCAAGTTCAGCAGCTCAGCAGTTTAACCCACTGTGCCACCAGGGTCCCTAACACCAACATTAAACTTAGAAGGCTTAAAATATCCATACTGATGGACCTCTTGTCCCAGTTTATTTCTGGTGAATTTCCAGCAGTAGTCATTACTTCTTAAACCCATTGAAGGGAGCTGGCGGAATATTTGGTGTTCCAGGACTTTTTGATCCAGACCAGGGTAGATGTCATTCATTTGTACTTGTTGTCTTAGTTGCTCTCACTAATTTTGGGTGGTACTGCTGAAGATGTGATGATTAGAGGTGTGACCTGCACCACCTAGATTTTCCTCTGACGTTCTTTCCTCATTACATATTTCTGGCTGAACCTTTTTTCCTTTCCTCCTTTTCTCTACAATTGCTATTAAATAAAATTACAAACTGAAATGTATGAGGGAGGAATATGGATGTGAGGGGTGGGATGGAGGTGTTGAATTAACGAAGAAGATGATGGGGAGGAATGGAAAGAGGAATGAACAAAATTGGTTATGAGGTAAGAATAATAGAATCATAGAGTTGGAAGAGACCTCATGGGCCATCCAGTCCAACCCCCTGACAAGAAGCAGGAATATTGCATTCAAAGCACCCCTGACAGATGGCCATCCAGCCTCTGTTTAAAAGCTTCCAAAGAAGGAGCCTCCACCACACTCCGGGGCAGAGAGTTCCACTGCTGAACAGCTCTCACAGTCAGGAAGTTCGTAATGTTCAGATGGAATCTCCTTTCCTGTAGTTTGAAGCCATTGTTCTGTGTCCTAGTCTCCAGGGCTGTACCATACCTTAACATAAACTAGGATTTATTTTTAATTTTTTTTTGAATTATCTTTATTAGGTTTTCAAGAAAAAAATTACAGCAAGGGATAAAGAGCTGGGGGGGGGGGTGGTAAGGGAATAGTGGGGATTGGTAAGGGAGGCAGGGCATGAGGAGGAAAGGGATGGGATGGGATGGGGAGGGGAGGGGAGGGGAGGGTAGGTGGAGGGTGGGTGTACTTTATGGGATAGGGAGTGGGAAAAGAGGGGAGGGGTTTGGGTTTGCAGCGACTTCCCGTCAGCCATCTGGGATCTTCCCTCTGTCGTCAAGATTTCGTCTTCTTCTTTATTATCAGCACCGACGTTTGTTCTCCATTGTGTTCATAAGCTGGACAGATCTACTTGAAGCGGGATACCTTGGTTCTTAATAAAGTCTGAAAATCCGCTCCATATTGTGTCTTTATTTTTTCCTTTAAGCCTTTGTGTGAGATTGTCCATTTGTATAATGTCCAATACTTTTATAGACCAATCTTCTAGGGTGGGTATCTCCTTTCGTTTCCATACCTTGGCGAGGAGCATTCTCGCCGCTGTGCTGAGGAGGAAGCACATCTTATCTTGATTTTTGTCAAATTTTATATTTGTGATACCTAGTAAGTATGTTTCTGGAGTCATGGGAAACTTAAATTTTATAATTTTTTGGGTTGCATCATGAATTCCCTTCCAATATTTTTTAATTAAATTACACGACCACCACTGGTGGAAAAAAGTTCCTTTTTCTCTCCCACACTTCCAGCACCTATCTGATCCCTTTTTATTAAATTTCGCAATTTTTTCGGGGGTGTAATACCACCTGAAAAACATTTTATGCCAGTTTTCCCGAAGGTCGCTGGCATCTGTGTATTTTAATTTTGTTTTCCAAATTTCTTCCCACTGTTTAATTAGTATGTTATGGCCCAAATCTCTGGCCCATTTTACCTGGCATTCTTTTATTTGTTCTTCCTCTGTATTCCAGGTGAGTAATTGTTGATATAAGATTTTAATTAGTTTACTCTTTTTCTTCATGACCATTTCCCATATTCCTTGGTCCAAACTGAACCCTAATTTGTTATCCTCTTTGAATTGATGATGGATCTGGTGGTAGTTAAGCCAAGTAATTCTTTCATTTTGTTGTTTGATTTCATCCAGTGATTTTAATATCAGGTTTCCCCCTCCCCGCTCTTCTTCTCTTATTAATAAATGCTGATATGTTAACCATTTTTTTTCCTCTAATTCTCTTTTGTGCTTGGCTTCTATGGGAGAAATCCACAGTGGTGTTTTTGAATATAATCTGGGTCTATATTTCTCCCACGTTTTAATAAGGGCTGATCTCACATAGTGATTACTAAAGGCTTTTTCCACCTTCCTTTTATTGTACCATAGGTACCCGTGCCACCCGGCCCTAAGGTCATATCCTTCTAATGCCAATAATGGGCGATTTTCTAATGTGGCCCATTCTTTTATTGCGACCAGATTACACGCCTCGTAGTAAAGTTTGAAATCTGGTACACCTAGGCCTCCCCTTTTTTTTTCGTCGGTAAGAATTTTTAGACTTATCCTCGGTTTATGGTCTTTCCAGATAAATTTGGTTACCTCTTTTTTCCATTTTTTGAATAAATGATCAGTTCTTATGATCGGTAGAGCTTGAAAAAGGAATAGGAGTTGTGGCAGTATTGTCATTTTAAGCAAGGCAATTCGTCCTAGTAAGGAGAGATTCTGTTGTTTCCATCTATTCATGTCCTTTTGTATTTTACTCCATAATGTCTCATAGTTATTTTTTATTAGGTTGATATTACTTTTAGTAATGGTTATTCCTAAATATTTTATCTTGTTTTCAATTTTTAATTCTGTCAATTCTTGTATTTTCTGTTGTGTCTTCTGGTCTATATTTTTCGTCAGCAATTTTGTTTTTCTTTTGTTCAATTTGAAGCCTGCTACCTCCCCGAAATTTTCAATCTTTTTTATCCAATTACTGATGTTACTTAGTGGATCTTCCACTATGCAGACTACATCGTCTGCATAGACTCTTAATTTGAAGTGATGGCTACCTACCTTGATTCCCTTAAGTGCTTGGTCGTTATTTATTACTCTGATTAACGTTTCCATGACCAGGATGAAGAGTAGTGGGGATAGGGGGCATCCCTGACGTGTTCCCTGCCTGATTTTTATAGCCTTATTGGGTTCTATCCCATTTATTATAAGCGTGGCCTCCTGATTCGAATAAATGGCATCAACAGCATTTTTGAAATGGAATCCCATATCTAGCTCGTCTATTAATAATTTGAGGTATTGCCAATTAATTCTATCAAAAGCCTTCTCGGCATCAATGAACATAAGGGCTAATTGTTTCTCATTATGGTGTTCATAATATTCAATTGTATCAATTAATATTCGAATGTTGTCTTTTATTTGTCTATTGGGCAGAAACCCGGCTTGATCCATAGAAATCCAATTTTTCAAAAAAATTTTCAATCTTTCTGCCATAATTATTGCAAAAATCTTATAATCTGTGTTTAAAAGTGATATGGGCCTGTAACTTTTAACATCCGTTGGGTCTAAACCTTCTTTATGTATTAACGTAATGTTAGTTTTTTCCCATGATTTAGGTATTATTTTATTTTCTATAACATTATTTAAAATATCTTTTAAAAGTGGGATTAGTTCATCCTTGTATGTTTTGTAAAAGATGGCGGTAAAGCCGTCTGGGCCCGGTGATTTATTTGGTTTCAGCTTGCGGATGGCTTCTTCTATTTCGAAAGTGGAGATTTTCCCGTTCAAAATCTCTCTTTGCGCCTCCGTTAGTTTTGTAAGGTTTAGACTACCCAAATATTTTGAAACTTTCTCTGGGGGGATATTTGCTTTTTTGTACAAATCGTGATAAAATTGGATAAATTGTTCTGCTATGGCTGTTTCCGTTGTGTATAATTTCCCTTTTGACTCTATTTTAGTGATGACCTGTTTTTGTCTTTGTTTTTTAATTTTTCTTGCGAGCCATTTTCCTACCTTATTAGCATTTTGGAAGTGATAAACTTTGGTATATTTCATTTGTTTTTCTATTACTTCTGTCTGCAGCAATTCTAATTGCTTTCTTATCATTTTAGAGGTATGTAATAAAGTTTTGTCTTTAGGGTTTCCCTTAAGTGATTTTTCGGTTTTATTTAGATTCTCCAATAATTCCTCTAGTTGCTTATTTTTATTTTTCCGTCTTATGGCTTCTTGCTGAATAAAGTAGCCTCTCATGACTACTTTCATTGCCTCCCACTGGGAGGTTATTGCCGTCTCACTTCCTCTATTTATCTCTAAGTATTCTTCTAGCAGTTTTTTATTTCTTTCAATATCTTCTTCCTTTCTTAGTAGGTTCCCATTTAGTCTCCATCTAAAGGGTCTGTCAGACCCTTTCATCACAATCTCAAGTGCGCAGTGGTCCGAAAAGGTCCTTGGCATTATTTCTATTTTTTTAATTCTCGTATTTAAGGAGTTACTTAACCACGCCATATCAATTCGTGACCATGAGTCGTGTCTACCCGAATAGTAAGTATAGTCTCTTTTTTGGTTATTATGGAGCCTCCATGAATCTTTTAGATTCAGTTTTTCTAATGAGGCTACAAATTTCTTGGGTAATAGGCCACTTTTGTTTTTGTCGTTATTTTTATCTCCTTTATATTGGCGTTTATCTAATACCCCATCTATAACTCCATTAAAATCTCCAATTATGATTAATTCATCATATTCTACCCTATTAATTTCTTTAACTAATTCATTCATAAATTGGGTTTTCGGCCCATTTGGGCAATAAATGTTACACAATAAAATTTTTTGGTTTTTTATTACAATTGTAATTCCTAGATATCTGCCTTCTGTATCTTTGAAGTTCTGTATTGGATTTAACCACTCTTTTGCATAGGTTACCACTCCTCTTTTTTTCCCACTGAAGGATGCATGGAATGCTTTTCCTAATTTGTTTTGTGTTAAGTGTTTTGTATGTCTGTCCGCTATGTGGGTTTCTTGCAAGATTATCAGGTCCATGTTTTTCTGTTTTAAGAAGTTGAACAGTTTCTTTCTCTTGCTCGGAGAGTTAATACCATTAATATTATTCGAATATATTCTGATATTTCTTCTATTCATCATTACTCTCTGGCATTTCCCATTGAATCATCTCCTGGGGGACCACCAATTGATAGTTCTCCGGGGAGAATTCTCTTAATCTTTTTTGTTCTCTGGCTTCTTCTTCTTCCAGCAGGCTCCTTGCCCATTTCTGCGTATTTTTCCCACTTTTTCCTTCTTCGTTTTCCCTCTTTTCTTGAGCTGTTCTTTTCTCTTCTAAGTTGATTTCTTTTGTATTATTATGGAATTTCCTTTCGCTTGGGTCTGGGGTCTTGTCTCTAATATGGGAGTTGTAAAAGGCCCGTGCACTCTCTTCTGTGTTTAACCAGTATTTTTTTTCCTTAAAGGTAACCATTATGCCATCAGTTTTCTCCCATCTGAACTTGATTTTTTTCCTTATAAGTTGTTCTGTAAGAAAGGAGAATTTCCTACGCTTTGCCAATATTTGTTGGGGAATTTCCTTCATTATTGTTATTTTCTGGTCCTTGAAAAAAATTGATTTCTTTGTATTTTCCTTAAGGATTTCGTCGCGAGTACTTTTCCGACAAAAACTAACCACCACGTCACGAGGGGTCTTATGTTTTTTTGCGTATCCTGTCGGCACCCTATATGCCCTATCGACGTCTTGTCCTATGGTTTCTGTACCCACATCTAGCAATTCTGCCAATAGTTCAATCAGATTTTGTTTAACATTCTCATCCGTAGCTTCTTTCATGTTTCTGATTCGTAATTGAAATTCTGCTTCTCTGAACTCCAATCTGTCTATTTGTTGTTGCACTTTCGATGTCGTTGTTTCCATTTTACTTACTTTGGATTCAATTTTCCCCTGATTTTTGATTAACTTTTGATTCTCCGTTTTGATTTTATCGACGTCTTCTTTTATCTTACAGATCTCTTCTTTTAATTCCTTCTTCATATTATGTATTTCAGATTTCAGTTCTTTATGCTGTTCCTCATGTTTCGCAGAGAGTTTCTTGATTTCCGCTAGAATATTATCTAGCACAGAGTCGTCAGCTGGTTGTTCTCTCTTAGGTTGCCCTTCTGATTGGAGGTCTATTTTGCAAAGAGAGTCTCTTCTAGACTGGCTCTTATATATCTGTGGGTTTTTCCCTTTCCCACTCTGGGCTGCCATGGTCAATTGATCGCCTGGGATCAGTATTAGCTTTCTTTGTTTCTTTCTCGTTTTTTTTTTTAATTTTATTTATTTATTTATTTTTATTATATATATATATTATTTTATTAAAAACGTTTGAGATTGTTTTCCACTCCTTATATGCTTTAAATTTATTTATTTATTATCTTTCTTACCTTTATCTTCCCTTTTGAATTCTTCCTGAGTATAATTACTTCTTTCTCTGTCTTTCACTTCTTCGATTCTGTCCTTTACCCCCTGCTTTATCCCGGTTTTAGATAGTTTGTGTTATAGTCCTTTCCCTGCAGGGGTTTCTCTTTTCTTCCCTTTCTCCTTCCTTATTGACCTTTTGCTTTTCTTTTCTCGAGAGAGTTTATTTCTTTAATTCCTTTTATTCCCCGGGACTTCCTCTTCCCGCGAGATGTGGTTCTTCAGAAGATCTCGCGATAGGTCGCTCGGCCTCCCGTCCTCACGCGATAACTCGCCGCGTCACCCCGCAGACCTCTGCGCGCCACTCCCCAATGGCCTGCGTGGGAGTCCTCCGCAGCAGACCCTCTCAAGGACACCTCCGCGTCGCCTGCCTCCCGGATGAAACTCCACCACCTCCCCGGCGCTCCTGCAGCGCGTCTTCAAGGTCAGTTATTATGGGCAGTGTTATCTTTTCCGTCCACGTGTTCTGCCTCGGCTGCCCTGAAGGTTTAAGGGCCTATAATTTGTGAAGGAGCCCGTAGTTATATGCGTTTATTAGCCCTTTCTCTCCTTTCCACTCTGCGTTACGTCTCTGTATACGGGATATTTCCCTTATCCCTTTTGTCCTCTCTACTCTTTTTATGTTCGCCGCAGCCCGCTATGCCTCCTGCCTCCCTTGCCACCTCCAATTGTACCTTCCAGGCTCGCTCTTTGGCGGTCGGGGGCCCTCGGCTCTGCTGTCCCCTTGGGGGGAGGGAGCATCCAGCTCTACCCAGCCGCGGCGATTTTCTTTCTTTCCCTCTTTGCTTTTAGCTTTTGCTAGAGGTCAGAATGTGGACTTGCAAACCTACCGACGGTCTCGTATAAAGGGAGGATCTTTTGTTCTCTTTTGATCACTTTTATTTTTTAGCTTTCTCCTTATATTTTCTTATCTCTCTTGTCTCGTTGTCTCTCCTTTCTCACCCTTTCTCACCCTTCCATTGGGTCTCTCTTACCTTTATAGTCCATAGGCCGATTCTCTCACATTGTCGGAATCTTTTGCTGTGTGCATTCCCGCAGCCTCTAGAGCTGCCTGGAGCTGACTCCTATTCCCAGCCTCTTTACCATCTGTCCGCCATCCGCTTTTAGGTAGATGTTGCGCCTATACCTTGTGATTATTTCTTGTCGGCTGTATCTTTCCCAGATGGACTGCACGCTTTATTTGTTGTTGTTGTTGTAAATCCGGTTTCTTTTCTTTAGATCAGTGTGTTGGCGATCAATGGAGTTGCGGAGGCTTAATACCTCCCTCCAGATGTTGCGTCCTCCTGTGTTGCCCCGTTGCCGGGCTTCTTGGACCCCCCCCCTTGAGGGGAGAGCCACTCAGAAGCCGTCGGCCGATGGCACCAGGGTATCCCCGAGATCTCTGACCATCCGCGGGTGAGGGTTTACCCCCCCAGTGTCGCAACTGTCTGTTCGATCCGAGACCTGATCCACCAGCTCTCAGATCGTGTCCTCCATCTTGCGCTCGCCAACCTCTCACTTTTATACATGGCTGTCATATGTCCTCTCAGCCTTCTCTTCTTCAGGCTAAACATGCCCAGCTCTTTAAGCCGCTCGTCATAGGGCTTGTTCTGCACACCCTTGATCATTTTAGTCGCCCTCCTCTGGACACATTCCAGCTTGTCAATAACCCAGAAACAGAATATACCAACTAGAACTCCTGGTTTATCCAGAGTAGACGTTTGTTTTCCTTGTAGCTGACATAACAAAGAAAACCTATTCAATATATTTTAAATTTGGGGCAAGAGCATTGCAGCGGTAGTAGTGAGCAAAACTGCAGTTCTATCGGCACAGCCAATATAATAATATATTAGTTCCAACATTTTCTTTGCTACTAAAACATTAATATTAAAATTCAAACTGTATTCAAGGTGCACAAAGTACAATTTCATATTTCATGGAACATTGAGAAACATCTCACTTTGACAACATTAAGATGTTCAACGGTCAGACAATCAACATGCTGTAATCTCTAAGGCAGGGAACAAATTTATTATGACTTTACAGCTGTCATTTCATAGGCTATCGCTGGCAGCTGAGTATGATTGTCTATCAAGTGTAGGATTTTGGTGGTGGGTCCATAGGTGATTGTAGAGACCTATTCTGGAGCTACACATTCTTTTGCAGTGAGGACCTCAATTTCAGATGGAAGGCGTTCCCAGTCAGGGTTGGCTTGATGCCCTTCCTCTTGACACATTTCTCCCTCCATTCATGCCTCTTCGAAGTCCACAGCACTGTTGGTAACAGCTGACCTCCAGTTAGAATGCTGCAGGTCCAGGGCTTCCCAATCCTTGGTGTCGATGTCACAGATGGTTGTGCAAAGTGCTGGGGAAAGTGAAAAGTTGATCCCTCCTTTCTCCTTTTGGGATGTCTATTCCTTTAAAGAGGCATGATAAATTTAAGATGCAGCAGATGATACTATTGCTCAGGGGGAATGGCAAAACTGTGTAATTTCTGTGTGATTTTAGTGGTTTCCAAATGTACAGGTCTTTCAATTTAATGGCTTTGTAATTTAGAAGACCAAAGCTTCCAGTAATGGAAAGCAAAACTTTGGGATATATCCTTGCTGTAGAATGAATTCTCTTGAATGGCCTTGGTTCAGTGCTATAGACTGTAGTTTTATAAGGGTTTGAGCCTTAGGTTCTTGTGGGGTTTTTTGGGCTATAGGGCCATGTTCTAGAGGCATTTCTCCTGAACATGGCCCTATAGCCCGAAAAAACCCACAAGAACCTAGTGATGCCAGCCATGAAAGCCTTCAACAATACATGGTTTGAGCCTTCTCTGCTAAAGAATGCCGAAGCCCCACCAAGGTGCAAGTTCTTACAAATTCCAGGACGGCATAGCATTTCGCAATGGCCATTAAATTAGTGAGCTCCAGGGATTCCTGAAGCAGATTCCCTTTTGGCTTTGGGTGAGCACTAAGATTTCCATATGTTAGTGTTCATCCAAAAAGGCATGCATTCGATTCAAGTAAAAAGTACTTTCAGGATTATTACAAAATGCTTTTAATTACCAAATGTTCATTTTCTACTTGTTTTGAAGATATTTTTAATGGACTAAATCCTGTTGAGTTAAACAGGTAAAGGATTGGGTTGCTGTGAGTTTTCCGGGCTGTATGGCCATGTTCCAGAAGCATTCGCTCCTGGCATCTATGGCAGGCATCCTCCCAGGGCTGTGTGGTCTGTTGGAACTAGCCATCTTGATTAGCATTGAATAGCCTTGCAGCTTCAAGGCCTGGCTGGTTGCTGCCTGAGGGAGATCCTTTGTTGGGAGGTGTTAGCCGGCTCGGATTGTTTCCTGTCTGGAGTTCCTCTGTTTGGAGTCCAAAACACCCGAAGGGCCAAAGTTTGCCATGCCTGGTGTAGATGCACAAGTAGAAGCCTTCACTGGACTCTTCTCGGGTAGATCCACAGGTAGAGAAGCCTTCACTGGACTCAGGTGGAGCTCACTTCTCAGGAGAACCCTAAAAGCAGGCCTTCATTCTGCTTCAGACCAGTAACTCCTTGAGCCTCCCATTCCCCAGCTCCACCTGAGCTCACCAATGGTACTGTTAAGGATAGAGCACTTGCATGAGTTTTCCTGGGACTCTTTGTCCCCCAAGGTAAAGCACAGGCTGCCATTCAAATGTCAGGAGAGGCTGGGAGAGATGGGAGGGCTGGGCGAGGAAACAAATTGGGATATGCCGCTCAATAGTCGGGTTTTGTGGGCTTTCCTTGGTCGCGTGTTTCTGTTAAAAAGATCCTCTCGAAGAGCTTCCCGGCTGTGCCTTTCCTTTCCTCCCCGCCCTCCGCTGGAGTTTCAAGCCGGCCCTCTTTGCAAAGGCCGCCTCTCTCTCTCTCCTCCTTCCCGGCCGCGCTCACTCTCTGTTTCCCATTTCCTGCCTTCCAGCTCAGAGGACAGAAACCGACACCAAACGCTTGGTTTCCTCGCAGGTTTCTCCTCTGTTTCCCGCTCGGTGCTTATGCAAGGCGGGCCTGAGCAGCCTCCCTTTACAGGCAGGGAGAGTCATAGAAGGAATAAGAATAATTTGTGTGTGTGTGTCTTGAGAAACTGCAAGTAGCTTCTGGTGTGAGAGAATTGGCCGTCTGCAAGGACGTTACTCACGGAACGACCGGATGTTTTGATGTTTTACCATCCCTGTGGGAGCCTTCTCTCATGTCCACGCATGGGGAGCTGGAGCTGACAGAGGGAGGTCATCTGCACTCTCCATTCCTGTGGGAGGCTTCTCTCATGTCCCCGCTTGGGGAGCTGGAGCTGACAAAAGGAGCTCAGTCGCTCTCACCATCCCTGTGGGAGCCTTCCCTCATGTCCCCGCGTGGGGGTGCTCGAACTGGCAGAGGGAGCTCATCCACGCTTGCCATCCCTGTGGGAGCCTTCTCTCATGTCCCCGCATGAGGAGCTGGAGCTGACAGAGGGAGCTCATCCACGCTCTCCATCCCAGTGGGAGGCTTCTCTCATGTCCCTGCGTGGGGAGCTGGAGCTGACAGAGGGAGCTCATCCACACTCTCCCCGGATTCGAACCTGCAACCTGTAGGTCTTCAGCCCTGCCAGTACAAGGGTTTAACCCACTGCGCCACTGGGGGCTCAATAATAATGATAATGAATTATACCTACCTACTATCCTTGGCAACCCCATGCATTTCATAGGGCAGTGTTTCTCAACGGGGGGGGGGGGGGGGGGTGTCAAAAGGGTCGCCAAAGACCATCAGAAAACACAGTACTGTGAGGGAAGTCTAGCCCAATTCTATTGTTGGTGGGATTATGTATGCTCTTTGGTTGTAGGTGAACTCCAAATCCCAGCAACTACAAATCCCAAATGTCAAAATCTATTTTCCCCAAACTTCACCAGTGTTTACGTTTGGTTCCATCTTATCATTGGTGGAGTTCAGAATGCTCTTTGATTGTAGGTGAACTCCAAATCACAGCAATTACAGCTCACAAATGTCAAAATCAATTTCCCCCAAATTCTACCAGTGTTCACATTTGGGCATCTTGAGTATTCATTCCTAGTTTGGTCCAGATCCATCATTATTTGCGTCCATGGTGTTCTCTGGATGTAGGTGAACTACAACTCCAAAACTCAAAACTTTTGGTCATGGGAGTTGGTTCAATTCCATCATTGGTGGAGTTCAGAATTCTCTTTGACTGTAGGTTAACTATAAATCCCAGCAATTACAATTCCCAAATGACAAAATCAATCTCCCCCAACAACCTCACCAGGATTCAAATTTGGACAAATTGGATATTTGTGCCAAATTTGGTCCAGTGAATGCAAATGCATCCTACAAATCAGATATTTACATTATGATTCATAACAGTACCAAAATTACAGTTATGAAGTAGCAACAAAAATAATTTTATGGTTGGAGGTCACCACAACATGAGGAACTATATTAAGGGGTCGTGGCATTAGGAAGGTTGAGAAACATGGTCATAGGGTTTCCTTAGGCAAGGAAGGCACAGAAAGAAAGGTGGTTGTATGGTTCAGATATGTGGATGACACCTTCACCATTTGGAGCCATGTTTGGGTGGATACCACCTCAACAGTATCCACCCAAACATCCAATTCACTATGGAAAAAGAAAATGAAGGAAAACTGCCAATTCCAGATGTCCTAATCATCTGCAAACCATATCAAAAATTGGGCCACACGGTTTACAGAAAAGCTATACACACGGATAGATACCTACATAAGAAGCCCAACCATCACCCAAGTCAGAAAAGAAGCACAATTAAAGCCCTGGCAGACCGTGCAAAAAGAATCTGCGAAGCCCACCTCCTCCAAGGTGAACTGAACCACCTAAACTGGGCTCCACAGGCCAATGGACACTCCACCTCAGACATCAGAAGAGCTGCAAGACCAAGAACAAGCCATGAGAGAAAAGATAAAGATACACCCAGAGGAAAGGTGTTCTAACCATACATCAAGGGAACCACTGACCATATAGGGAAGCTGATGAAGAAACACAACCTACAAATCATCTACAGTCCCACTAAGAAAATCCAGCAAATGCTACGTTCAGCAAAGGACAAGAGGGATCCTCACACCTCTGCAGGAGTCTACCGTATACCATGCAGCTGTGGACAAGTCTACATAGGGACTACGAAACACAGCGTCCAAACACAAATCAAAGAACATGAAAGGCACTGCAGATGAATTCAACCAGAGAAGTCAGCCATAGCAGAGCATCTGATGAACCAACCAGTATTAAAAAAGCTTGTAAAATCAGAACAGTAAATAAACAACAACACTCAAAACAGGGGGGTTCCAGACATGAAACAATCAGGGCCAGCTAACACCTCCCCCCAGGCAGGAAGCAACTAGGCTTTGAAACTTCAAGGCCATTCAATGTTAATCAAGGTGGCCAATTGCAACATTCACACTTGCCTCAAGCAGACAAGAGTTCTTTGTCCCACTCTGGACATTCCACAGATATATAAACCCCACTTAGCTAGTTTCCAACAGACCTCACAACCTCTGAGAATGCTTGGCATAGATGTGGCCAACATGTCAGGAGAAAATGCTTCTGGAACATGGCCAGACATCTTGGAAAACTCACAGCAACCCAGTGATTCTGACCATGAAAGCCTTCAACAACACAAAGGTGCCAGTTCTTCTGAAATATTCCTAGCTTGTTTTTAAAAGCGGAGGAGGGGATGAAGTTTCCCCCTCCCCTCTGGATCAAGTAAATTGCTATATAGGCCATTGATCCATCTCTAATCGAACATTGGCCCCACTGACTGGCAGCAGCAGGCATGTGGGGGGGGGGGGCTTGAGGGGCTTCAGGCCACCCCCCCAGAATTCTCAGGGTGGTCTGCGAGAAGGCCATACTGGTACATTATTTAAACTTATGTTTATTCATATCAAGATCTGATCACCATGCTCAATATATCCCATATGCATGGGGGCATTGGGATAACGATACAAAAGGTTTGCTAGGGTAGATCCTCAGCCCCCCCCCAATCAAACTCAGCCCCCCCCCCCATCAAAATTCTGGCTACAGGCCTGGGCAGCAGCATTTAGATTTTTCAGGCTGTATTTACACTACCACATAATCCAGATTATCTGATATGGACTGGATTATATCACATTGCCATATAATCTAGTCCAAAGCAGATAGTCTGGATTTTATATGGCAGACAGAAGGAGCCTCAGGCCCTTCCACATAGGCCCTCAGGCCCTTCCATATAAACCAGAATATCAAGACAAAAATTCCCGCAATATCTGCTCTGAACTGGTTTTGCAGAGTCCACACTGCCATATATCCCAGCTCGAAGCAGAAAATTTGGGATTCTGTTTGTTACCAAGTCAGATAATCCCACAATATCTGCTTTGAATTGGATTAGCAGAGTCCACACTGCCATATATTCCAGTTCCAAGCAGAAAATGTGGAATTTTGCTCAACATCAAGGCAGATAATCCCACAATATCTGCTTTGAACTGGTTTATGAGTCCACGCTGCCATACATTCCAGTTCAAAGCAGAAAATGTGAGATTTTGCTCAATATCAAGGTAGATAATCACACAATATCTTCTTTGAACTGGGTTAGCAGAGTCCACACTACTATATGTTCCAGTTCAAAGCAGATGTGGGTTTTTGCTCAATATCAAGGCAGGAAATCCCACAATATCTGTTTTGAACTGGTTTGTGAGTCCACACTGCCATATGGTCCTGTTCGAAGCAGATAGTGTGGGTTTTTGCTCAACATCAAGGCAGATCATCCCACAATATCTGCTTTGAACTGGGTTAGCAGAGTCCATACTGCCCTATATTCCAGCTCAAAGCAGATAATCCCGTGGGATTTTGTTCAGCTGTGTGGAAGAGGAGCCTAAGCATTGCCAACTCTGACCGGCTGCAGGTCATTAGATTCTCCTTGGGGATCTGCTTCCTTGGGATGACATAGAGATCTTTGGTTGCTTCCCAGGTCTTCCCAGGATTGTGGACTGTGGGTGAGACTGGGATTTCCATGCGATGGCCCTTCTTGGCGGTCTCTTACTGGCACGAAAGGGGAGGCTCCGCACGCACCCCAGGCAGACCGCGCTGGTTTCGGATGCTCAGCAGAGCCCGGGCCGGTTAACCGGTCTGCCTGGGGTGCGTGCGGAGCCTCCCCTTTCGTGCCAGAGTCCTTTCCTCGCCTCGCCCTTCCCATTGACCCTTGGAGGGCAAGGCAGCAACGGTGGGTGACTCTGCCTATGCAAATACAGTCAATGTATGCAAATATAGTCCGCCAAGCCCCGCTCATTCCTGCTCCTCCCCCAGCTCCTCCTCCTCTTGGAAGCGCAGCAGCAGCAGCAGGAGGAGGAGCCTTTGGGGGCTTCTCCTCGGCTTCGCTCCGCCTTTAGCCCGTGCAGCTGCTGCCCAGGCCCTGGGCTTCGGAGGAAGCGGTATTTAACGCGGGGCCCATGTGAGAGAGGAGCGGAGTGGAGCAGGAGACAGGGAAAGGGAGAGAAGAAGGAGGGGGCCACAAAGCAAGGAAGGCCAGGCTGGGTGCAGGCGCCGCGCCCCCTTCTCCTTCCTCCTCCTCCTTGTGTCTCTTTCCTGCCTCGGAATGGGCTCTGGGTCACGTCCGGACGGAGGAAACGGAGCACCCGCCTGAATCCGCAGTGTCGGCTTTGCAGACTCCTCGTCGCCTTGGCTTCTCCTTTCGGGGCTTTGTTGGGAGACTTGTGCCGGCGCCGGACGCTGCGCCAGAAGACCTCCAAACACAGCCAAGTCGGGGAACTTATCTCTTCTTTGTCCCTTGCGGAAGGAAAGGAAAGGCCAGGAGCGGAGAGTCTCTCTCGTCTCCCCAGCTTGGTTTGGACCTACTTCGGAGGAAAGGGAAGACAGCATTGCAGAGCCAACCCCACACGGTTCGTTCCTTTCATCTTTCTTCCCCTTTCCTCTCTTTCTTTCCAAGCTCTTCTGCGCCAGGACAAGAGGCGCGACCCTTTTGCCTCTCGGCGCTCGGCGTCTCCAGGTTCGGGTCTCTCTGCTCGCCCTTAAGGTGTCGGGAGCCCACTTTCAGGGAGGAAAAAACACCCCTTCTCGTTCTATTTTGGAGTAAAGCCCCTCCGGAGGTGGACTTGGCTGCCCTTCCCGGTGGGGAGTCGCTGGAAGAGGGAGGAAACCCAGGGCTTAAGAGTCTTCTCCTGGAGGAGGGTTTCTTTTTCCTCGGGTCTTCTCTGGGAAGAGGTCCTCATGAGAGAGGAAACCTAGCTAGGGCTTCTTTTTCCACAGAGTTAATACTCTTCTCCTGGAAGAGGTCCTCTTCCATGAGGGAGGAAACCCAAGACTTCTTCCTCAGGTTTAATAGTCTTCTCCTGGAAGAGGTCCTCTTCCTCAAGGGAGGAAACCCAGGGCTTCTTCTGTAGGTTTAATAGTCTTCTCCTGGAAGAGGCCCTCTTCCTCCAGGGAGGAAACCTAGGGCTTCTTCTTCCACAGAGTTAATACTCTTCTCCTGGAAGAGGTCCTCTTCCTCAAGGGAAGAAACCCAGGGCTTCTTCCTCAGGTTTAATAGTCTTCTCCTGGAAGAGGTCCTCTTCCTCGAGGGAGGAAACCCAAGGCTTCTTCTTCCGCAGGGTTAATAGTCTTCTCCTGGAAGAGGTCCGGCTCTTCTCAGGAGGTGTCCCTCATAAGACGATTGATTGTTGTAGAAGGCTTTCATGGCAGGAATGACTGGGTTGCTGTGAGTTTTCCGGGCTGTGTGGCCATGTTCTATAAGCATTCTCTCTTGATGTTTCATCCACATCTATGGCAGGTATCCTCAGAGGTTGTGAGGTCTCATGGACACTAGGCAAATGAGGTTTATATATCTGTGGAATGTCCAGGGTGGGAGAAAGAAGTCTTGTCTGCTTGAGGCAAGTGTGAATGTTTCAATTGGCAACCTTGATTAGCATTGAATGCCCTTGCAGCTTTAAAGCCTGGCTGCTTCCTACCCGAGGGATCCTTTGTTGCCAGCATTTCTGTGTTCTCAAATAATCTGTGTCCAGGTTGGTTTATCAAGTGCTCTACTATCCCAACAAAGAATCCCCCAGGCAGGAAACAGCCAGGCTTTGAAGCTGCCAGTTATTCAATGCTAATCAAGCTACCTAGTTGCAACATTCACACTTGCCTCAGGCAAACAAGTTTTCTTTCTCCTACCCTGGACATTCTACAAATATATAAACCTTGCCTAGTTTCCAGCAGACCTCACAATCTCTGAGGATGCCTGCCATAGATGTGGGTGAAACGTCATGAGAGAGTGCTTCTGGAACACGACCATACACCCCAGAAAACTCACAGCAACCAGTGATTCTGGCTATGAAGACCTTGGACAACACATCTTTTTATTTGTTGCAACAAAAGACTCACCCCCCCCCCTTGTTCACATCCTGAGCTTTGTGTTTTTTGTAAAGGGTTAATGACCCCCCTCTCCAGGAGGTGTCCCTCATTGATTGATTGATTGATTGATTAGTTGATAAGTGGGGTGAGGTCTCAGTGCCCATTGGCAATTCTGGCAGAGTCAGTCTGCTAGCCAGCGGTTTTAGGGAGAATGGCTGGTGTGTAACTGCTTATAGTTTCTGGGGTACCAGATGGATCCCCAAGAAGCCCTCCTTATGCACCACACAGGCTGCAGGACTCTTGGGGATATTATGCACAGGAAAGCCATTACTGCAGACTGAGGTGCCTTCCTCTAGGACTCAGGATTTCATAGTTCTCACCAAGGCCTCTTCCATGCAGCTGAATAAAATCCCCCATTTTCTGCTTTGAACTGGGATATATGGCAGTGTGGACTCAGATAACCCAGTTCAAAGCAGATATTGTGGTATTTTCTGCCTTGATATTTTGGGTTGTAGGGCTGTGTGGAAGGGCTCTGAGCGTTCTTGTATATACAACTTCTTTTTATTGGGATCTCAACTTGTGACTGGTTGGGTAGAGAACCGAGAACCTTGCCTTTCTGCTGGCAGAATGTCAAAGAATAAGGGCTAGCTTTGTGTGGGGGAAAAGTGAAAAGACAAGTTGCCGGTGTTTGTGTGAAGCTGGGTTTTGCAAAGCAGAAGGTTATTTTGAAGACCATTTGTGGTAATAAACCCACAACTTGCAAAAGCAAAAATCTTCATGTTCCTTCTGCATTCTGCTATAGTTTTATATATAGATTTTTTTCCCCACACTTTTAAGCAGAGTGGCAGTTTTCCTTCCCTTGCCATGTTATCCCATAGTTGTATTGGGTGCAGACCAAAGACAGGGGAACTTGGCTTCTGTCTACACCAGGCATGGGCAAACTTGGGCCCTCCAGGTTTTTTGGACTCCGACTCCCACCCTTCCTAACAGCCTCAGGCCCCTTTCTTTTCCCTCTCAGCTGCTTAAGCGGCTGAGGGGGAAAAGAAAAGGGCCTGAGGCTGTTAGGAAGGGTGGGAGTCGGAGTCCAAAACACCTGGAGGACCCAAGTTTGCCCATGCCTGGCCTACACTCATTGCAAACTTTTTTTTCTGGGCCCCTATTTCTGTTCTTTCCCTCTTTGCAAACTTTTTGGTCGTGGGAATCTCTCCCTGGGGCCTGCAGGTGGCAGGCAAGGCAGGCCGAGCTCCTCTGCTGTGTCATTTGAAGTCAGAAGGGCCTCAGCGTGTGATTCAGAGGGAATGACTGGCAGCATGTGGGAATGTGAAACTCCTGAAAGGGCTCGGAAGGGGGAGTGACGAGGCAGTTCTGTGAAGCCACAAGTGGTGTGTGGTGTGAGTGACAGAAAGACAGTCCCTTTGAGGAATCTGCCCTTCCGGGGAGGAAGAGTTGTTTGTTTTGAACAGTTTCGCATTCCCACATACTTTTAGTCATCTGCTCTGAATTGCACAGCTTGGTTTGGTAATTTCAGGGCTCAGAGAGAGATCCCTTTTTGTGTGACTAAGGGAGATTGTGTAAAAAAGGAAATAAAGGAATTTAATAGCGCCTTGGAGCCCCCAGTGGCACAATGGGTTAAACCATTTGTGAAGACAAACAGTTCAGGGGTTTCGAATCCAGGGAGAGGGCAGATGAGCTCCCTCTGTCAGCTCCAGCTCCCCATGTAGGGACATGAGAGAAGCCTCCCACAAGGATGGTAAAACATCAAAACATCCAGGCATCCCCTGGGCAATGGCCTTGCAGATGGCCAATTCTCTCACACCAGAAGCGATTTGCAGTTTCTGCAGTTGCTCCTGACACACACAAATAGCACCTTCGAAACTGCTTGGAAAGAAGAAAATTCTAGCCTATCCTTTTGGGGACTCAATTACCTTTAAAAATACCTTAGAACAGACTGATTCTTTGAATTGCTGCCTAAAAAGAGTGTATGTGAGGTGTTTTTCGGAGGGTTGAGGAAAATGCAAACTGGCAAACTGGCATGGATGGGACAAGTGTATACTTGGTTAATGTGAATCTTTATGAGCAGGGTAAAAGAAAACTCAGGGCATTTTTTGTCATGAATTCACAAATGAATGGGGAAATCTGAGAATACGGTTTCATTCCCAACTTTGGTTTGGGGAAGTGAGAAACAGGAGAGGGGTGAGTTTTTCTATGGAGGGCTGAGCCCTCTTTCCCAGAACATCAAGGCGGAAAATCCCACAATATCTGTTTTAGTTTGGGTTATCTGAGTCCACACAGTCATATAGTTCAAAGCAGATAATGTGGGATTTTATTCAGCTGTGTGGAAGGGGCCTGAGATTTGAGATTGACTTTGCCTGTGGGTTAATCCATAAGATAAAATAAAGCATGAGCTGGTGAGAAATTAGCTGTCTTTTTGGAATCTTCCCTTGGGTTGGGTAATTGCAATTTGTGCTGGCCCTGAGCAATTAGAGTGATATTAATTGCCTCTCATTGTTTTTTTCTCCTTTCTTGCCCCAGGTCTGGCTCTTGCAAAGTGCTGGAAACTTGCAGAGTGACTCAGAAGAGGGTGGAGGGAGGGTGGGAGGCTACAGGAAGGATCTGAAAAGGGATGGAAACTGAGCTAGAACCTGCCTGTGTGGTTCAGCAGGCCCACTGCCAGGAAATGCAGCATTCTGCTCCTTCCGAGGTCTTCCCTCCGCCGATGAGGATTCCTGAGAAGATACCACCAATCAAGCCATGCTTTAAGAAGAAGCAACAAGGACAGAAAAGGTTGGACACGGAAGCCCTGAGGGCTTTGCGGCCGATCTTTACCAGCTTGCTTGGCACGGGAACCTTGGATGGCATCTTTGTGCCCAGGGGGCAGAACAGTGGCCATAGTAACTTGTGTGAACCTGTTTCGAAAAATAACTTGGGTATCACGGCCCCGTGCCCTCAGCCAGATAACAGTGTTCCAGTGTTGGCACCTGGAGCCCCAGATGTTCAGGGACAAATCTCAGATCCTGAGCAGGAGGCCCAAACCAGCGAGCAGGGCTTCCCCTCTGCTACCTCTCCTACTGATGAGCCATTCCAGGACCTCTCCTTGCAGGCTGCCTCCAACAACGCTGCTGCCAATGCCTTTCTTTTGTGCCCTGGCAAGATACTTGAAGGTTACTCTCCTGGACTGATCCAGAACAATAACAGCTGCCTAACCCAGTATAACACAAACCCAGTGGATAAGTTTGGGGCTGGGCTTTTCCAGAACAAAAGTGAGGAGGCCTCGCTTGACCTCGTCTTTGAACTCCTGAACCAGCTGCAGTATCACACCCACCAGAAAGATGGGATTGATATCTGTGTGGATTTTCTGCAAGGGGTGTGTGTCTATGGCAGCGATTGTCCCAAACACCACACGGTCCTGCCATATCACTGGCAAGTCAGGAGGACTGCATCCCAAGTGTGGCAGAGTGTGACCACTGACTCACAGGAGCATCTGGAAAGACTCTACTGCAATCCAGACAATGACAAGGTCAAAGTAAGATACGGGTGAGTCATGAGCGCATTGTTGTACTCCCAGACAGAGCTAAACACAAATGAGTTTGAGAATGAAAATGAAAAATGAACCTGAGATCACTGTCCCAGATGCATAGCCTGGCTTCTCATGTTCACCTAGCGTTCCATTTCACTCATCTTTCTTCTAACTTCACTTAGTAGCTTTTAATGTGAAGACTTTCCCTTGTTTTCTTAAAGTATTCATAAGTATTAAATATTTTAAGGATTTCTTCACTCTGTTTTCCTTTTAAAATCAAAACCAAAATTAACTTACTTAGGCAATCCCTCGTAGCCCGAGGATGGTCCTCCAAGTGCAGTGTTTTGGCGGTGGGTTCGTAGGTGGCTGTGGAGCCCTATTCTTGATCCGCATGTTCCTCTGCAGTGAGGACATCAGTTTCAAGATGGCAGTCCCGGTCACGGTTGGCTTGACATGCCTTTCTCTTGGCACGTTCTCCTTTTCGCCCTCCATTCATGCCTCTTCAAATTCTGCAGCACTGCTGGTCACAGCTGATCTCCAGTTAGAGCACTCAAGGGTCAGGGCTTCCCAGTTCTTGGTGTCTATGCAACAGTTTAAAAGGTTGACTTTAAGCCCATCTTTAAATCTCTTTTCCTGTCCACCAACATTAGGTTTCCCATCTTGAGTTGGGACCAACTCAGCCATCAGAAACTCTGTTTTTGATTGCCTAAACTAAAAAACACTGGGGTTTATTGATATAACAGGGGTTTCTTCCATCAGTCTATTGGTTATTATGGACCATTTTATTAATTACTGTTGACCAAGCCAACTTTCGGTCAGCAAGTTCACCTGTTGAACTTTCTGACCAAAAGGTTGGTGGTTTGAATCCAGGGAGCAGGATGAGGGGTGAGTTCCCGCTGTTTGCCCCAACTTCTGCCAACCTAGCAGTTTGAAAACATGCAAGTAGATCAGTAGACCTCTTTGGCGGAAAGGATACAGTACTCCATGCAGTCATGCTGGCCACATGACCTTGGAGGCGTCTATGGACAATGCTGGGTCTTCAGCTTAGAAATTGAGATGAGCATCATCCCCCAGAGTCGGACACTACTAGATTTAATGTCATGGGAAACCTTTACCATTTAAACCAACTATGGTAAACACAGATGGCTGGTTTTGGTTATACTGAAGTTGATATTAATTTATCTGGTACTAAATTGTCAGGTACATCATTGTCCTGAAGTTCAGAGGTCAAGAAAGCAAAAAGTTTTACTTCTCGGTGTGTAACCATATGATGATAGAGGAAACTGGATTGAAAAAGGAGCTATGCAGTGTTCACCCAGTGGGATGTGCAATCCAATCTCCTATTCCCATAGATAAAACATGTATTTTGTTCCTGTAGTGTTCAACACATTATTCAAGGTAGTCAAAGGTATTTAAAAGCAATAGAATAAAAAAAAATTACAAAACACAATAAAAAGTGTAGCCAACAAATGATATATTATATGACTCAACAAAAATGCCAGCCAAAAATGGAATATCTCCATTGTATAGTGAAATGCAGTCAGAGGGTGGTAGCATAGACTCTCCAATCAATGAATGTCAACATTTTGGTGCAGCTACTGCAGAGGAGCAGCCTTGTATCCCACAAGGTCCCTCTGGGAAGTTCACAAGCAGGACACGGATGTAATGGCCCTCTCCAATTCTTGCTGTCTAATGAGCGGAAGCAGAATAATAGATCAACATAGAGACATTGTAAAAGTTATTTGCTGTTATCATGAGATGTTGGTGCACTAAGAGGCCTGGATTATAGAAAAGTGACTTTGCAGTTTGAACAAGGAACTGTGTAAACAGGATGAGACTTCTATACTAGACACTGACTAATGCAGGATAATAGAGTCAGGTGATATTCGTATTTGCGACTATTATAAAGGATCACGTTCCAGATATTGAAAAGTAAATTATGAAGGAGGATCCACTCCCTGTTCTTTAGTACTCGGTTACCTATATCATGGGAAGGTTGACAGGAGTTGGGGTTGAGCATTGGTGATCGAGAGTCAACAGCTTCATGCAAATGCTGTGGGTCTGGAGGGGATGGGTGTCCTGGTATGGGTCTATTACCATGCATTCAAGCTTATCTCTTACAGTTTGTAACTATAATTAATGTGAGGCATCAGGATCAGTATTCAAACCACCATCCCCATTATTTGGGTTTGACAAGCCCAGTAGCATCTTGGAAATGGAATATAAAAATACTTCCTGTTTGTGTAAGCTGTTGTGGAGCAGGCATGGGCAAACTTTGGGCTTCCAGTTGTTTTGGACTTAAACTCCCACAATTCCTAACAGCGTAGTGGCTGTTAGGAATTGTGGGAGTTGGAGTCCAAAACACCTGGAGGGCCAAAGTTTGCCCATGCCTGTTGTAATGGATGGAGGAAATTGACAGTATAACAGTTGTCTGCATCTTGTGCAGCTGAAAGAAGCATGGCATGTTTCTTTCAAGCCAATCAGGAAAATAAGCCACAAGAAACCTCTTGAAGCTAAGCAAGTGTTTAATGAGCTTGAACTCTGTCTTCGTAAATGCATCCTTTTTCTGTTTCCTTCCTGTTATGATGTTATTGCCATGGGTTTCTGTTACTCCAATTGTTTTCTTCCCTTTGTAGAAAAATGCCTGGGCTCTTGGCTAGATTTGACCTGTGTGCCTGCAGTTACAATGTTTTGCCACTTTAAAAAAACTTTCTCTGCTCTTGATAGTATTAAGGGATCAACTGCAGCACATTCTGCGGCAAAGAGCAGATGTGGATTCTATAGATATTCTACCTGAGTCCAGGGCATGAAGCTGTCACACTCTGTGACTAAAGAATTTTTGCCCAGATAACCTTTGTGACATCAAATGAATCCTAGGATATACTTAATCCTTTTAAATCAGGAATGGGTAAATGCTAGGATGCCACATTGCTCCTCAAAAGGGGCTTTGAAAGACAGTAGCTCCCACCCTGTTTTATTTAAAAGATAATTCACATCAAAGTTGCTCCTACATACACCCACTTTAATCCCAAGACATGCCCTTCCTAATCTAAAAGTAAACTGGAAACTGGTTTACTTTTTTCTGAAATTGGGGGGTGGGGGTTGCTGGAGGACATTGAAGGGGCTGTACTTTAATTATCCCTGCTTAAATCTTGTTTGACTGCACTTTGGGCTGGTCTTGAAGGCAGTGCCCAGAATTCTGGCACATGCTGCAAAGGGAGCAAAGGAAATCTGTAGTGCTGTGCTGATGAAGGAAGAGCACACAGTGAAGTTTTCAACTTGCATCTGTTGAAGATCTTGGAGAGAGGAGGTGGGGCAAGGAGGCATATCTAATAGCAGGAACAGCTGGGTGGCTGAACAGCTTGGGGGTGTTAAAGGCATTGCTGTTCCTGGAATTAATGAGCTGCTGGATGAACATCTATTAGGGATGGGTTGAAGCTGAGAAGGCTGTCAGTATGCTCACTGTGAATAATAAGTAGAGCAGTCTCTTGAGTCTCTGGTCTTCAAACTCTAAAGCAGTGGTTCTCAACCTTCCTAATGCCGCAACACCTTAATACAGTTGCTCATGTTGTGGTGACCCCCAAGCATAAAATTATTTTTGTTGCTACTTCACAACTGTAATTTTACTACTGTTATGAATCGCAATATAAATATCTGATATGCAGAATGCATTTTCATTCACTGGAGCAAATTTAACACAAATACCTGATACACCCAAATCTGAATACTGTTGGGGGAGGGGGGAAATGATTTTGTCATTTGGGAGTTGTAGTTGCTGGGATGTATAGTACACCTACAGTCAAAGAGCATTCTGAATCCCACCAACAATAGAATTGGGCAAATTTTCCACACAGAACCCCCATGACCAACAGAAAATACTGGAGGGATTTGGGAGGAATTGACATTAATTTAGGCGAAGAGGAGATTCCATCTGAACATGAGGAAGAACTTCCTGACTGAGAGCTATTCAGCAGTGGAACTCTCTGCCCTGGAGCGTGGTGGAGGCTCCTTCTTTGGAAGCTTTTAAACAGAGGCTGGATGGCCATCTGTCAGGGGTGATTTGAATGAAATATTCCTGCTTCTTGGCAGGGGGTTGGATTGGATGGCCCATGAGGTCTCTTCCAACTCTTTGATTCTATGATTCTAGGCGAGAGTACACCTGCTCTCCCTCCCTGCTTGGAGTCTCAGAAACAGCCCTCCCCTTGGCTGAGAGGCCAACCAATCACAGCAGGAGGAGGGCCTTTGGTGGGAGGATTCACCATATGTTTCCCAAAAAGGAAGAGAAGGACAGGCAGAGAAATCTTCAGCCTTCTCTGCCAAAGGGGTTCCTAAGACCACCAGAAATATGTTTTCTGATGTTCTTTGGTGACCCTTCTGAAACCCCTCTCATGACACCCCGCCCCCAAGGATCCTGACCCCCAGGTTGAGAAATGCTGCTCTAAAGTGTCAAACCCACTTTCATGTTCAGGGAGCAAGCATAAAGTCTGTTGCAGCAGAAATGGCAGTCTTGTGTCACCTTACAAAATAGCATGGGCAGAAATTGTCTCTCCAAATCCTGAAGAGGGAATTGGAATTCAATGACATCTAAAGGTCTGTAGGATTCCTACCCCCAGAATAATAGGTCGTATTTGGCACAAATTGTAAGGTGCAACTCACTCCAGTCAGAGGTGTGGAGTGTTCTCTGAACAGCCAGGTAACTTATACCTGTTTGAGTAGGAGTGGGATATAGGGAAGCAGAAAGCTAAAAAGTACAAGCAGTAATGATTATGTTAACAGTAGTTATTTAGCACAGCTGTTGTTAAGTTCCTTTAAGTCGGCTCCAATTTATGTGACCTTGTCAGGTGGCTTTCTTGGCAGATTTAATCAGAGGAAATTGGCCATTGCCTTCCTGTAAGGTTGAGAAAGCTTGACTTGCCCAGGGTCACACAGTGGACTTCCGTGGCTGAGGAACAATTTGAACTGTGGTTATCCAGAACAATCAAGCAACTGCACCACGCTGTCTCTATTTAACATAATGAAATACCAAACTATCTGATTTAGGAGGTTGGCATTTTTTTCTAGTGTGTTAGGAGTTGGCACCATATTTATGACCATCATGATTGTCTCATTCTCACTAAGAACTGACAGAATGGACTGGTGGTGGCTCAAGGACCTCCACCAGTCTAGAAATAACCACTTTGATTAGCATTGATTTAATAGATAGCTTTTGGAAGGAGACAACAATATCGCTAATAGACAGATTCACACATACATAGTGATGAAAAGTCCTTATCCATTCCAGGAATATTTAATTTCTAGGTAGGTGAGGGACATTGTAATCAAATGTGACAGACGTAGAGATGCAAACATTTCAGGCAGCAGGATTTGTCTAAACAAAGATTGAATGATAGTGCAGACCTTCCTGTGTCAATCATCACATTCATGATAATGTAGCTTTTGGAATATTGCAACTTAGTAGCCCAAACCCCTTTCTGAGCCACAAAGATTGCTTATCTTGACCTAAAATGGCTTTAGCTCAGCATAATTTTTTTTTGGCAGGGTTGAAAATGTCATGGTTCCTTAGATGGTGTTAGGCTGCATTTCCCATCATTGGTTACCTAGGAGTTTGAGATTGGCATTGTGCAATTCCTACCTGTCTTAAAGTGTACCTTAGTTATCCTGTTCTGCTCAGGTGATGCTGTGTAGCCTGGCAACCTGATGCAGATTGCCATGTGTTTGAATCTAGATACTGTGAGCTGCTGTATTCTCTGTGAGTTTCCAAGTTCACATAGTTACCACTCACATTAATCTCTTCTGGTCAGGCTGGCTTTAGAAGCCTATCTGTGAAGCTTGCCGCCAACAAGGAAATGTCTGTTTCAGCAGTTCTGACTATTCCAAGAAGAGACAAGCCGAAGCCAGCCGCGGGTAGTAACCAGCAGGGGGTGGTTGTTTGTTTCTGCTTTGTTTTGAATACAGCTTACATGGCACAGTGACCCATCATTACAGTCTGTGTCCATAATATCTTCATTGTTTCATTGCTTCAAGTAAGTTCATGGTTCTGGGCCGCTAACTCAATCAGAGCTTAAAGAACTATGTGTCTTACCACCCTGGTATTCAATACCTCTCCCCTTCCTCCCATAGCCTTTTAGAACTATTTGTGCGTTTATGTTTGTGTAGATCCTTCCTGTTCCCCTAGTTCTGCTCCTTCTGCTTATACAGCTGCCGTGTTCAGGCATGCAGACCGTAACAAGGGCAAGAGGATGGGTTGTAATCCTCCAGTTTCACTCTCCCTGCAGGCCAAGGGTGGGCAGTACTCAGGCTTTTTTTGCAGTTACCATCACTGCAGAAATCAGTGCTGCTGTCAATACTGGCAGAACAAGGTAGCTCCATTGAGACAGGAGGAGCTGGCAAGGATTTTCACTCTTGTCTTCCAGAAGGGAAGGAAATGTTCTAGCCTTCCAGTCTGTGTAGGACTCTGTGGAACAGAAGGTAGATTGGAGGGGGAGGGGGGGTCCTTCCCAAAGTTGCTGCCCACATCTCATGGTGGCTGCTACCTTTCCGTTGGGAAGGTTAATGAGAGACTAGGATCCCACATTTGCTCTAGGACAAAGCGAGACAGGTGCAATCACTTTTTACCTACAAGTATATGCTACCACTTAGGGATCTTCTACACAGTCATATAACCCAGAATATCAAGGCAGAAAATCCCACAATATCTGCTTTGAACTGGGTTATCTGAGTCCACACTGCCATAGCCTGTTATAACAATGTACTAAATTCCTGGCCCCCTCATATTTTGAGTTTGCATTAGCCTTGGCCCAGCTTTTTAATTGCTCTGAATAGGCAGGATTATTGTTATTGTGATAATTTTATGCTTATGTTGTTTTGTCAATTTTATGTTATGCTGTTTACTTTGTATGTTTCGGTGATATTACCTGGAACCTGCTGGAACCTGTCCTGAGTCCCCTTGGGGAGATAGAGCGGTATATAAATAAAGTTTTATTATTATCATTATTATTCTGGGTCTTATGGCTGTGTGGAAGGGCCCTAGATGTGGCTGCATTCTGATTTTGAGTGTTTCCCCTACCATTCCTTTTTGATATTCAGGGCGACTGAGGGAGAAAAGCTGGGGACTATATGAAAGCCTCATGTGATCATGTGAAGAAATTGCTTTTTTTCAATGTGGGGCCCCATGTACACTGTCCATACAATGCAGATTCTAATTGCATTATATGATAGCGTAGATGGGACTTGGGAGAATACTCTTTAGCAATTTCTGAGTCTTCCAGCATGACTCAGATGATCAACTATGGTTAAAATCTGCTGGAAGCTGGCCATAAGATCACTTTGAGGACATAGAGATTTCCAAAGAGGTGTTCTCTCTAGAAATCACTAGATGACTGAAGGAAGTTGACCATAGAATCACACTTAAGGACTTCAAGATTCCTAGGCCCCTTCCACACAGCTGAACAAAATCCCAGATTATCCACTTTGCACTGGAATATATGGTAGTGAGGACTCAGATATCCCAGTTCAAAGCAGGTATTGTGGGATTTTCTGCCTTGATATTCTGAGTTATATAGCTGTGTGGAAGGGCCCTTTGAGATAATTGTTTTAATTAAACCCACAAAAGTCAAAACCACAAATGTAACGATCTTAGAGTCCTCATAGACAACAAATTAAACATTAGCCAACAGTATCATGCAATGGCAAAAAAGCCAATGGGATTTTGGCCTGAATCAATAGGAATGTCGTGTCTAGAGAAGTCCTGCTACCCCTCTATTCTGCTTTGGTCAGAGCACACCTGGAATACTGTGTCCAGTTCTGGGCACCACAATTGACAAGCTGGAATGTGTCCAGAGGAGGGTGACTTAAATTATCAAGGGTCTGGAGAACAAGCCTTATGAGGAGTGGCTTAAAGAGCTGGGCATGTTTAGCCTGCAGAAGAGAAGGCTGAGGACACATGATGGCCATATATAAATATGTGAGAGGAAGTCATAGTGAGGAGGGAACTGGCTTGTTTTCTGCTGCTTTGGAAACTAGGACGTGGAACAATGGCTTCGAATTACAGTAAAGGAGATTCCACCTGAACATTAGGAAGAACTTCCTGACTGTGTGAGCTGTTCAGCAGTGGAACTCTGCTCCTTCTTTGTAGGCTTTTAAGCAGAGGCTGGATGGCCATCTGTCAGGGGTGCTTTGAATGTAATTTTCTTGGTTCTTGGCAGGAGGTTGGACTGGATGGCCCGCAAGGTCTCTTCCAATTCAATTATTCTATGAAAAGTATAGGGACACCTGTCTTTTTGTTGTTGTTACAACCCCAAGAATCTTGCAGCAGTTACTATGCTGGCTGGGACATTCTAGGAGTTGTAGACCAAAAAAGTGACCTTTTAAACCTCTGTAGAAAACCCTTGTAAAATTAAAATTGAGCACATAATGGGCTCAGCCTTGTTCTTCTTGTACTACCTGTACAGAAACCTGTAATTTTATATGTCTCTATAGACCAGCGATATCAACTTGAAGCTGGATTGGATTCCTATACCTCCGTCTCCTGCATGTGCTGTCCCACCCCCATTGAATTGGAACAGGAAGTTCAGAGGTTTCGCACAATTCAGCATTTCAAAACTGAATATAGCAATTACATTTTTGGCAGTGTATGAAAGGGTATAAAACCACTCCTGTTGCGGCAATGAGATTGCTATTTTAGTTGCAGGTGTTTGGTTGGAAAGAAATTCTTGTGCATACTGGATCTTTTTATTTCTGTATAATCGAGCTACTGTGACTGAGGCTCCCTTCGTTGCTCTTCTGTTTCCTCCATCCTCCTGAACTTTGGAGTTCTCTGGTCCTCCAAAAGTTGGTGATCTGAACAGCAATAGACACAATCTGTGAATAATTAAAACCAGTGCATTTGGCTTCAGCCTTTTACCTCTTGGGGTAGTTTCTCAGAATCCACTCACTCATGTGTGCTTTGTGAGTATGAAAGGGAAGAGGGAGTTTTCAGAGAGCCAATAACTAAGCATGAAAAATAGAAATTATCACTGCTTGGCATTGGAGCAAATGCTTGGTACTCCTCCTTTCTTTGTGTGCTGGATTTGCATGTGAAATTAGTGTTTATCTATACAGATCTGGGGAAGGTGAAAGGCGTTTAAGTGGAGGATTTGGGAGCTGGGGCATAATTGCCAGCAGTCTCCTATTTATTTTTGTTACTACACAGCAGTTAAGATTTGGGAAGCAGCTGTCACCTGGCTTCAGGTCTAGGTCAGCCTGTTCCTTGTGTACTCTTCATAAAAATAAAAAGCATGCAGTTTTAACAGGAAGTGAAGCTGTAGGTGAGCCCAGCAATCTGGTTTGAGTCTTTACAAATAGTTCCTGTGGGAAAGATTGGTATGATGGCCTATTTACTGTAGCTGCTTGATTTTTCAATGCTGCTAATATAAAATCATAGCAAAATGTCTTTTCAGTGCCAGTCATTCATCCTTGCATGGAAAGATGACAAAAGGAGCATCTGGATGATGGGATTTTAATACCCTCTCCACAGATTGTCTCCAGTGTTTTTCACTTAGCCAAGGTACAGCTTTTTTGGACTCTGAGCATCCCACAGGCAACAATGTCATTGGAATGATAATATAGGCCCCTTCTACTCTGCCAGAAAATCCAGGTTCTCAAACCACATTATTTACTTTGGACTGGATTATCATGGTCTACATTTCAATATACTCCAGTTCAAAGCAGGTAATCTGGATTTTATATGGGAGTGTAGAAGGGGCCATAGACAGGTTGTTGTCTTAACAACAACAACACATAGTCCTAAATGCTTGGGAAGTGTTCGAGTTGTGATTTTGTGACACGAAATCCAGCATATATATCTTGTTTGCTGTGTCATACTGTGATTTTGTGTTAGAATAATAATAATAATAATAATAATAATAATAATAATAATAATAATAATAATAATTTATTTGTATTCCTCCCTATCTCCCCGAGGGGACTCAGGGCAGATTCCAACATAACAATGGCAAACATTCAATGCCTACATAAAACACTAACATAAAATTCCAGAAAAACTCCACATATGAAAGTAACATTAAAACCTAACATCAAATTAAAGCCTAACATCACTAAATTAAACCAAACTTCAATAAATTGTAACTACACATAGTCAGACAAAATTCTATAATAACATACATCTAAACAAAACATCCACATTAGTGTACAACAGCCAGCAAGGGTTCACAAAATAATCTGGGTTGGTTATGTAGTCAAATGAGGTCATTGGGCTGGTGTGGACCAAGAAAACCCACATACAAATAAGTCCTCTCTAAGTTATGGGTGAACAAAATGCAAGCTATATGTGGCCCCCCATAGGATGCCTTCCAGTATCCCCACTATACTGGAAATAATTTTTGCCAAGTCTTTTTCCTTTCTCCCAAGGTCTGTTTTCTGTTTGGGGAAGTAGCATTCAAAGCTTGAGAGAAGCCTCCCATAAGGATGGTAAAACATCAAAACATCCGGGCCTCCCCTGGGCAACGTCCTTGCAGATGGCCAATTCTCTCACATCAGAAGTGACTAGCGGTTTCTCAAGTCACTCCTGACACGACAAAAAAAAAAATAGATAGAGTGGTTCTGGGTTTCTTCAAAGACACTGTTCACTAACCTGTGTAAATGCTGGCAGCCCCTGTTTTCCCCTAGAGCTCTGATTGTTTTATTATGATTACAAATATTGTGCAAGGTTGAGGAACTCTATAGAGTTCCATACTCCTTTTGCAGAGCTGGTTTTCCATGCGCATATTTGGGTGTGTATGCATGTGTTACTTAAATTAAATACATACTTGCCACATAATCTTAGCAAGGATATTTGGCGTTAAATTCTGGGTTGGTTTTTTTTTTTTTTTGCTTCATGCATCCAATTACTAGACACATTGCCTTGGACTAGTCTGTATCTTGGAAGCTAGAAGTAACTTTAACCCCCATTTCTCCATTCAGATTCTATATCTTATAAGAAGTTTACAGCTGGAAACTATACTAGGTGAAAAACTTTGCTTGTATTGAACATATACACAGTTACTGTTGCTAGGCCACAAAGGGTTAGGCAAAAAGGGAACAAAGGGCTTTGTCAACTGGTTTCCAAGAGTGATACAGCAAAACCTCACTCTGTGTTTGTATCTCTGTGTGTTTCCACCACCCCACTCCCTCCAAACAGCAGACTATTTACGTGCCAGGCACCTCTAGATCAATGCAGATGAGTCAGAGAATAGCGACTGAAGTGGGATCAGTTTTCAGAGTCTAAATGATGGGGCACATTGTCATTCTGCCTGAAATCAGATGCATTCAGGCCTGTATATTATGGTTGATGTTATGCATACAGAATATTCATCTGATGATGGGCTGATTCTTGCAATCAGCCCTGTCTCGGCTTAAGTCAACTTTATTTCCCTACATTTTTATTATGAGTCCACAGCAAACAAGATCATTCTGCTGGGAAGTGTCCGATGTGGATCACACGTCGGACACTTCCCAAGTGTCTAGGACTGTGTGATATATTGGCAAATAATGCGTGCAGATCCCAGTAAGGTGGCCTTCTTCAGCTGGCAGATGGTAATTTTGTCAGCCCTGATTGTATTTAAGTGCAGGCCAAGGTCTTTAGGCACTGCACCCAGTGTGCCTGTTACCATTGGGACCACCAATGGCTTGTGCCAGAGTCTTTGCTGTCCAATCTTTAAATTCTTGTATCGTGTCAGCTTTTCCAGTTGTTTCTCTTCAATCCTGCTGTCGCCTGGGATTGTAACATCAACAATCCATATTATTATTATTATTATTATTATTATTATTATTATTATTATTCTATGCAGTAATTGCTTGCCTTTCCCTCAGTGAGACTCAAGGCACCTAGCAACATATTAAAGGCAATACAGATTAAAAGTACACAAAAGCTTCGATCACATTATAAATCCAACACCACACAGTATTAAAAGCCCATTCTAGCCAGTTTCCAAAAGCCTGGCAGCAATAATGTGCTACCTAAACAACAAGGACCTTCCTAGAAAGGAATTTCTGAAATCTTGGAAAGCCTCTCCCTTGATCCCATGTAACAAGCCTGGGAAGGTGGTGAGGCAGAGAAAAGGGCCTGAGGTCTCTACTGGATGCGTAAAAATAAGTGTTGTCCTTCAGATAGCCAGAACCCAAGGACTATAGGTTATTGCCAGCACTTTGATTTATGCCCATGGAGCTGTTGCAACATGGAAGTTGTGTGCTTCCCATAGTCAAGCCTAGCTGCTGCTCTTTGGGTCAACTCAAGTTTATCATCACTTTTCAAAATGTTCTTTATGTAGAGTACAATACAGTAATCCAAATTCCATGTAACCAAAGTAAATTTTACCATGGTCGGATCCATCTTCTTTTTTCTTAAAGACTACAAAATCAACACTGATTGGGAATTTGTATATTTAAACTTTGTTCCTAGACCCTTATCTGAATACTGTTATCTGCAGAGATACCTGGCATGTAAGATGCACATAGAACATATCCACATTACACTGTTATAGCAGTTTGAAACCACTTTGACTTCAATGGCTCTACCCTGTGACATGCTGGGGTTTGTAGTTTTATGGAATTTTTAGAATTCTCTGCTAGAGGGCTTTAGAGTTATAGTTCAAGGGAGTCTATCACAAGAGCTTTCCGGCAGAAATTATAACTACAGAATTAAAAAATCCCATGGTACAGTAGCATGAGGCCTGACAGTTAAAGTGGTATCAAATTGCTGTAATTCTGGTGTGGATATAGCCATGGTATTAGGAGAGGCTCCCTTGTATACTTGTATACTTGTCTTCACATCTGGCCTGCACAGACAATATATGGAATCATATCAGGGTGCACAGTGTTTGTTTTTATCTGTGGGTGAAACTGTGCTCTCACTTTTAACAGACATGAGTAGCTAGCTACACAACTTTTCCAGATGCTATATCCATCTAGATTTTTATAGCTGCATCTGAAGCTCTTCCAGTTACAGCTCTTTTGTTTCTGAATGCATTGCCTTCCTTGACCCTTCAAAATATGCAAATGGTTTCTATGCTAATTTTTGCCTTGACTGGAAATCATGCATTTAACAAATAGTGAGTTGCATAATACATGGTAGTGAAGGCAAATCATGTATACCTTTTTGAAAACAAATAATTTTGATGTATTTGACAGGTCACAGTACTGTCAATGCATTCTCAGTCTGTACATATTTGCCCATCATAAGGTAGAATGATAGTGTTGAAGTGAGGGCCGCATTGAGGCCAAGAAGCAAAAGGATTTATGGCTTAGCTGAGATTTAATTTGGAAACTGCTAGATCATGGTTCAGACTCTTGTTGTGCCTTACATTAGCTGTTTAGTTGCATGTAAATTCCATGCCGTAGGCTTCATAGTGGGGTGTGTAAGAGAGACTGCCAGATTTCAACATGGGACAAGTCAGAGCTTGGAAAACTTACTGTTCTTGGGGTGCAACTTTGAGAACTACCCAATCACACTGGGGTTTGTGATCCAGAGAGAGAGAAAGAGGGAGAGAAAATCTAAGCGACAGGGCAACTTTTTGCCTCCATGTAACATGAGAAGTATTTTCTTGGTGGTGTTAAAAATGCTGAACTACTAAAACTAACATTCAAAAGTTTACAGATCTCACCAACCCAATCTGGCTTTAAAATATTTTGAGGTTGAGTTCATCTTTAGCGAATCAAAATTCCATGCTCAGTGGAGAGTCACAGTGACTTGACTCCAATGTGCCAAATTCCTGTCAGGGCACAGAGGTTGCAGCCAAGTGGGTGTTCTTGGCTGGTCTTTGAGACTGTGGCAGGGCTTGGGAAGGAAGTAGTCTGCTGCGCCTGTTGGATAGGGCTTCACAAGCTAAAGTTAACTTCTTACGTTGTGAGCACTTTCTTTATCTGAGTGAGTTACTCATGATGTCTTGGGATTTGGGAGCCCACCAGCATATTGACTGCCCACAGCTCACTCATCAAAAGATGCTAGTATATTCAGACAACACAAAATTCAAATAGGCTGAATCTTCATAGAAAAAAATGATCTCTGCTCACACATTCTTCTTTGTGTAGCACAAATAGATAAACCTAGTTGGAGCAGCGCTGCTTAGAAGTCAAAAGGGATAGTTCATTGTGGTCGTATGGATACTTCAGTAGAAGTGATTCAGAAAGAGAAAGTTTTGTATTTCATGTTGTGGGGATGGGGTAGGGATGTCATCTGCCAAGAAATGCAGATTGCATTGTTTTGTTTTGTTTTTTGTTATATACACATTGCTTTCAACAGTGAGAACATAATTCTGATGGTCACTTTTAGAAGTGAGGCAAGAAAACATTTGAGATATTACACTGGTTTTTGACCAGTGCAAATCTGGAATATTTGTCTTTGGTTTTCAGTCCCAAGAGCCATAGAATGTCAGTGGAGTGACAATTGAGAGCCCCTGCTATCGGTTTGTGGGCTTCCCAGACGCACATGTCTGCTCACTTTGGAAAGGTGAATGTGGAACCAGGTTGACTTTCAGTCTCATTCAACAGGACTCTTGGTGCACTTCCTAGTCTGTCTCTTACCACAATGGTGGTTACTCAGGCAGTCTTCTTATTGTTTTTAACTTTGGGTCCTGCCATCTATCACCATTGGCAAGGGATCTTTGGAGTTGCAGTGCAACAGCTTCTGTATTACTGCATGATTCCTTTCCTTGTTTCTACAGCAACCAGGTCTTTAAAAAGGTCTTCTATTCTGGTGATGAAAGGTATGACTTTCTGTGTGATCAATTCTGCAATTGGCACCAACTATTGAAGCTGGCACCACGTGCAGTTGCAACACACATTCAGTAGTTACCATAGTGTTGTTCCTAGTTGAAAGAAGTAACTAGGAGGATTTGTTTTGATCAATTAAGTTGGAGCAACAACCTTCTCATTAGGCCAAACAAAGGGGCTGAATCAGTTAGCAGATGTTGAGGGAGGAGCAATGGTAGCAGTTTCTCTGCCATTGATTTTCTTGAGCCCATTTCCCCTCCTGTTGCAAACAAGGATTAGGCTGCACAAATGACTGCCCATTAATAAATGCATTGGAAGGAAAGAGGAGCGTATATAAATTTGCACATTATATACTTTGTTGTTGTGTGCCGCCAAGTCATTTTGATTCACCATTACTCTAACTTACATTGTTTCCTTAGCAAGGTTTTGTGAGAAGAACTGCCTTTGCTTTCCTCCGAAGCAGAGAAAGTGTGATTTGCTTAGAGTTAATCAATGAGCCTCCATGGCTGAGTGGGGATTTGAGTTGCAGCCAAACATTCAAATCACTGCATCACTTGGCTTTCAATATTATAGCAATTGTGTATATCTGATCACACTCTAGTTTTTGGATATGGGGACATCACTAGGGAAGAGCGGACTTTAGCCCACCAAGCCAATTTGTTGGGTGTTCCTTGGCTTTGGGTATAGAGAGGGTGACATTTATGCTCTGTATCAACCAGCAAAATGTATTAGGACCTACCCTTGACCAACCATGCTCGAGATGGCCTTTTGAGAAGCATGGCTCTTCCTTGTGTGCTCTTCCTTTCCATTTGAATGTTTTGATATGAAACTGAATGACCTTTACTGCTAATCAGAACATATATTGGCACTATTTAATGTATTACTGGTACAGATTAGGGTTGTTTCTCTGTGTTCCTTACTCTTCCTCATGTAGATATCTTCTTACAAATATCCTTGATGTCAGTGACACATTCCAGAGGGATAGGCACAAACTCTGCTATCTTAAACAGCAAATGCATTTTACTCACTACAGGTCAGCTGCAGGGGTGGGCTGAGGAAGGGCCAGGTGGTCTTTACAATGTATTAGGCTTATTTATAAATGCTTAAAATTACAGAAGGCAGATGAGAATCTCTTCTGGTGGTCTTGAAGTATTTGTGCTAAAGTTCAACTGCCCACTTTACTGCTGTTCAAACAAAGCAGTCTTTGCACAGCTTTGTCCTTTCTGAGGAAATGGCCTAGTGAGTGACAGGAAACACAGTAGTTGTGTCGCTCTGAGTAGAAGCTCTGACAGGCCTTGATAGATGCAATTTGTGAGGCACTGCCTTATATCATAGTCCTTGTAATACTTGGCACAAGATCTCCAAAGGAATTTTTCTTTATGCAGAGGAGCCATCTCTACACCAGATCTGAACCTGTAATGCTAGAGTTCTGCTGAAAGCTGCTTATGTAGGGATACATTTAGTAGTTCTCAACTCACCACCCTTTAAATGTGCTGGCTGGGTTAAAGTTCCCAACATCCCAACCCAGTGGGGTGCAAGTGTGATCTAGTCTGAAATTTCATGAATGATATAAAGGAAGACAGTTGCTCCTTACAAGCATTGCAAAATCTGCAGGAGGTCTGAATGTGGGAACAGGGTTGGGACTGCGAATGTGGGTCATACTCCCAGTCATCCCATATGTATTGGATCCGACTCCTACTTTCTCTGAATTCATGAACAGAAACTGCCTGTTCAAAGTTCCTACATGATCTATATGTGTTGTTGAAGGCTTTCATGGCCGGAATCACTGGGCTGCTGTGAGTTTTCCAGGCTGTATGGCCATGTCCCAAAAGCATTCTCTCCTGATGTGGGTGAAACATACAGCCCAGAAAACTCACAGCAACCCAAAGACTTATATGTCTTACATACTGTAGTTACACAGCTGATTTGAATGCTGTTGATATCATTTTGGTGGATGTAATAATAATAATAATAATAATAATAATAATAATATAAACTTGGCTCTTGCTTGTCTTGCACCATTGAATGAATAATTTTCAGTTTGAAAAGTTGTGAGGACATTCTTGGGATATGTAAAAGTCACTATGTGCTTCCTGGCTCTTAAAAGCAGCCTGAGAGCATTTGGCTAAATCAGTAAGTGCAGTGGAAAATTGCCTTATGTGGCTACCTAGGTTTCTGCCGTAAAAGAGCTTGTAATGAAGCCATTACTGGGAGAGAAATCTCTCTGAATATTACTGTGTTGGCCAATCTCCAATGTACCTTTCATGGGAAAGGTTGTAGAGAAAGTGGTATGAGACTTACTTTCTACATCTATTTCAATCTGACTTCAAAGCTGGCTACAGTATGAAGACAGTTTGGGCTACTTTTCTGGGAACTGGATAGGATAGTGGTTCTTAATCTGTGGGTCCTCAGATGTTTTGGCCTTCAACTCCCAGAAACTATTGATGAATTGGCTGGGATTTCTGAGAGTTGTAGGCCAAAGCACCTGGGGACCCATAGGTTGAGAACCACAGGGATAGGGTAATTATGTCATTGATGGTTCTGTTGGGCCTCTCATTGGGTTTTTATTCCATTGACCATGATTTGCTATTGGGCCACCTTACTTGAATGGGACCTAGAGACATTATTTTATAGTATATATTTTATAGTATGGAAGATGTCAGCTTGATATCCTGGATAAGGCAAAATCTCTTTAAGCCCCCCCCCCCCCCCCGGCCAACAAAGGCATAAATATAACCCAACTTTCTGCACCTGTTCACCTGAAAATAGTAGACTAAATCTCAAAAATAAATAAATWATTTCTTAATGAAAAATAAATTATTTCTTAATGGTTGGCAAGAACCTTCAAGCCTGAARCATGGGTCTGTTTCAGACTGAAGTCAAGTCAGTTGGCTTCCAAAATAGTCTGAATCAGTTCCTTTCTTGATTATCAAAGTCTTAAAATGTATGCTCTTCCCTGTTAGAAAATACTTGTTACATTTTGCTGGAGACATATAAAATATTCAGATTCCTAAAAGTTCCTTGAATTGTAGACATTTCTTCACTTGCTATAATAGGAGATGATAACACTGATATTTTTTTCAAAGCCTTCCCCACTCTGGGATTTGAAGCATAAATTGCAAGAGTATAATATAAACTGCAGTTGTTCCTTTGGAATGTGCAAGCAAATCAGTATGTATTGAGTCTCACTAATGCAGTTGTCAGATTAAATTCTTAAATATTCCATTCAACAAGCAGTGGATCCTTTTTCCATCTATGTTGGCTGCCAACAAATGGTACAATGAGATCTTGGTATGCTATTTGTTAATGTTCCAAACTGCTTTGTAGGGATTCTGAGCACTTCACATTGAAGATAATGCAGAAGTAATGTTGAATAATAATTTTGAATGTTAGAAGTGTTTCCTGGTAGAAATGTACAGTTCTACTCCCCAAGTGTTTACTACTAATAAATTATTATCAATCGCTTGGCTCAGTATTATAGAAATATTTTGTAGGGGCACTAAACATTTATTACAGTTGTTAAATGATTCCACCCTTTGTACAAGAAGCTTTGGTTCTTCAAACCAGGTGGCTTTCCTCCTCCTTATCTTCACAGCAATCTGGTGTAGTGTGCAGATGTCTATTCTCCCAACAAGAGGGAGAAACTGCATGAGGATGTTACTACTGGCCCCTGGCATCTTCCGCCTGAGGTGACCACCACACTCTGGTTCATGATAGTGCGCAGCTGTCTTTGCTTGTCTTGCCTTGGGAATTGGGCAAGAGGTAAAACCCACCATGTGCTCAGCCTGCTCCTGCAAGAACCAGCTGAGTCCAGTCCATTCCTTCTTTTTCCCATGCCACACCTCCTGACATCACACTGCTGGAAACCATTCTCCCCATGAGTGAGATTTACACTGTGAGCATCTTTGACTCCCCAATTTTGGGAAGAAAGCAGGATAAAAGCAAATACAATGATGATGGATCTCTGTCTTAAACATCATTTCCCCTCAGATTCCCAGAGTTTGAGAGTTTAACTAAACTTCTTGTATCTCACAGGCAACATAATCCTGGGCAGATGTTATAGCCATGGGATATGTAGTTATCAAAGACCTAACATGGAGACTCCAGTTTTCAAAGAGTTAGTTTAAGATCTGATTAAGCCTCAAGTTTAAGATCTGATTAAGCCCCAAAGGATATCAAGTCAGTTGCTTGTGTCCACCTCTGAAAACAAAGGGATTGTAAATGATCTATCTATTGCTCTTTAACTGAGGCATATCACCATCTGGAGCAATTTGGAACAGCTTTTCTACTTTCTGTAGACAAAAATATGTGTCAGGGCCATGTGAAGTTTCCTGTGGCTTTAAGAAATAAAATCAAGAGTCCTAGTCTTTCCATTTATTTTATCCAAAACTGGCATGACCCCCTGGTTAACCAATCAGGGGGGCATTTGTTCTGCAATATGAAGGTGACCTGATATGACTTGTATTTCTCAATAGTTGAAACTAAATTGAAAGTATGCTGGGAATGTTCTTTCACCAAACCCACTCTTGAAGCTACATTGTGTTCCAGGACTAGTTGGAGAATTGGATGCTGTATACTTAATATTCATTCCAAGCTCTTCAAACTGTGTTCAAAGTTGTGTGTTAAAGAGGATGGGCCTCTGTGTGCCTGTCTTTCTCATAGTAGCAAAACAAATCCACTTGGGTTTCAATCTTGTAACTGAGGGAAACCAAATGTACTTTCTGAACTGTACCAGGGTCTTTCTGAGCTGTCTCCTTCCTGGAAGATTATAACAAATACGTCATTGTTTCTAACCCCCCACATACACACACACATCACACAATCCCACACACAAATGAATTGGCAACCAGTGTGTAGTGCTTCATGTAAACTTATGCTTTCTTTGTATGGGAGATCTTTTTGGAGTAGGAGTAAAATGCCTCATGGGGCATTTGTTTTCTGAGAAGAAAAAATTACCAGCAGCTCGAGAGTACGTACACATTAAAACATGGTGATCTGGAAAGGTCCAGATGGTGTCTCATGTCTGGAGAGACTATCTACCATATCTTGAGCAGCTGGCCATTTTAGGGAACCGAGAACAGGTTTTGTGGCATGCCCATTTCTGCCCTTAAACAAAGAAAAATAATACAGTTCAGTAGGCACCACAGCTGTTCTCCACTAGCATCACCATGTGCTGCCTAAAGAGAGAAGCAGAGCTTGGAAAAGTGGCATTTTTGGATGGTAACTACTGGATTTAATGTCAGGGTGAAACCTTTACCCTTTTTTTAAGTTCTACAGATACTCCAACCAGCATGGCTACTAGTCAACAGGATTCTGATAGTTAAACTTTCTCAAAAGTAACTATTCTGATTTTCTGGGTCTAGGACCGGACTAATGAAGGAAAGTCATCGAGGCCTTATTTACCGTATATTCCGGCATATAAGACGACTGGGCGTATAAGACGACCCCCAACTTTTCCAGTTAAAATATAGAGTTAAGACAACTCCCATGCATAAGACTACATCCGCGTATAAGACGACCCCTGACTTTTGAGAAGATTTTCTTGGGTTAAAAAGTAGTCTTATACGCCAGAATATACTGTACTCTGTTTCTGTTTATAACAGACTGCTGACCTTGTAACTAGAGCAATTCCCACCCATTCTGCCCTCCTGGCCACTGTAAATGATGGTGTCATAAATCAATATCTTTCACCTGTTGAGGCTGTTGCGGGTGGGAGTTGTGCAGCTGGTTCCTGTTTGATTAGAGTTGCCTCTGGGTTTTTAATAGGGCATTATTCTTTTCCTCTGCAACTGCAGGGCAAGAGGAGGTGGTAATATAACCTTAGAGTAGATTGTGCATGAGAACTCATGAAGAAAGGAGTTACTTTATTTAAGATAGTTCTTGATTTTTATTATTTTTTATTTTTGTTGTCAGGAGTGACTTGACAAACTGCAAGTCACTTCTGGTGTGAGAGAATTGGCTGTCTGAAGGACGTTGCCCAGGGGATGCCTGGATGTTTTGATGTTTTACCATCCTTGTGGAAGGTGTCTCTCATCCCCGCATGGGGAGCTAGAGCTGACAGAGGGAGCTCATCCGGGCTCTGCCCGGATTCGAACCTCCAACCTATTGGTCATCAGCCCTGCCTGCACAAGGGTTTAACCCATTGCATATCATCAAGAGCCACCGGGGGCTCTTGATGATATGCTGGCTCACAAGAAAAGTTGGACAAAGTTTTCCCTCCAGAAGTTTTGGACTAGAACTCCCATCACCACAGCCATCATTGCCTGGGTGAAGGATGCTGGGATGTACTAAAGAGATGTACTTTGTCCACCTGAGTTCTAAATATTAAATTGGGGGGGGGGGGCATTTGAATCTCTTTTTGCAACAGAGGAAAAGTTTATTGTGGTCCAGCACAGGGCAGGCTTCTCCCTCGTAGTGTTCATCTTGTTTTACCTCACCAGGAAGATCATTATTGTTGACATTATTATCTGTCACTATCTAATCTCCCGGTAGTCTAGTTTGGTGTTCTGTCTCTTCCCCCAGCTAAAACTGGGTCACTTCAAGAGAAAAGTAAACATAGTGTTAAGTGTTTTGGAAAAAGTTAAAGGCATATTATTTATTAAGTTTTAATAGTTGATTTTAGAGGAGCAAAAAGGAAGACCAAGATGTGGATGAGGTAATCTTTCCCACTGTCTGACACCATGATCCTAATGAAAATATTTATCCTAAGTGGACACATGTATAAAATACATAATGGCAGCTCCAGAAGGGAGTGGTAACATTTGACAGATTACAATAACTATGTAGCCCAAATATTACAATAACTATGTAGACAAATCCTCCACAATGCCCCCCTCCCCATATACATGTATTCTTACCATGTAGATTTCAAAAAATCCGAGTGTTAATTATTTATATAATATAATATAATATTATTTATTATATTTAGCTTGCCCCACAGTCTGCTGTGGACAAAATTAGTAAACCAAGGTATACTGCTGATACGTTAAATATCTTCCAATCAGTTACTGAGCAAATGAAAAATTAATTTGTTGGTCTTTTTCTTTTCCCTAGAGGTCATGAATTTTTAGTAGACTTGAATGCTTTGACGCTTTATGATACGACTGAATTTGACCAACTGAGGAGGCTGTCAACACCTGGATGTATGAATGCCAACTCCAACTACTACACAATCTGGAAATATTTCTGCAGGGATCACTTTGGTTGGAGAGAATATTCAGAGGTATTTCCACTATCTTTGTAGAATAATATTTGGCTGGGGGGGGGGGGGTGAAAGTGGGAATTCTCCACCTTGTTATGAAGTCCACTCTGCGGTCTTGATTATGTTGCTATTAATTGATCTGATTCAATTTTGTAAAATGATAGAATAAATGAATGGGTTTATGTACCATGTACCCTGAAAAGTTATGTTTGAAAGCCAATAATATCTCTGGTAAATGAGAATGTGTACTATGACTACATATTTCTTCATTGAACATAAAATTATACATTCATTACTTTATAGGTAAACTAGAGAGCATCAACCATTATTTGAGATGGGTATTTCAGATGCCATTTCTTTCTAGAAGTCATGTGACCCCTTCATCTCTACCCATCTCTTTCTCTCTTCCCTTTCCCTCTTGGGTGTCCTTCTCTGACCTGTCCTTATTCTGTTAAGTCTTCTATCCTTTTAATCTCAACCTCAGACTTTCTCTGGCTCTTGCTGCCTCCCTGCTTACACCTCTTGTTTCTTCCATTCTCCATTTCTCAGCCTGGTTCTATTATTTAGTGTGACCCAATTAGTCATTCCTGGAGACTTCATTATAATCTCTCTCCCCCCCCCTCCAAATTCCTTAACACCCCACAGGGTAGATGAAGGATTATGGGAAAACTCTTGACATGTTCAGAGAAAAAAAGCCTCAAAGGTATAGGGTTCTCTGCAAAACCCTGACAAGTGCTAAGAATCTGGTTTTATTTTAGAAAAATGTAACCTTTTGATACATTTTCTCCCAGCATTTACAAGTCTTTAAGGCTTCCATTTTGTGCACTGTTGAAGGCTTTCATGGTCAGAATCACTGGGTTGCTGTGAGTTTTCCAGGATGTCTGGCCATGTTCCAGATGCATTCTCTCCTGACATTTTGTCCACATCTATGGCAGCCATCCACAGAGGTTGGATGCCCCCTCCCTCCTGACTTTCAGAAAGATGGTAAAATCTTGGCTCTGGAACTTAGCATTCTCAGATTGATGATTGAATCAATAACCGTTGACCACAAGGTGGATGGTGGTGAATTTGTGATTTACCTTGACAAATTGGCTTTATGTAATTCTTTGATCTGTATTTTAATGTGTTTTAATGTATTAATGTACTATGATGTTATTATGCTTTAGTTTATTTGTATATTGATTCTCTGTTGTTAGCCGGCCTGAGTCCCTCCTCAGAGGTCGAGAAGACAGGGTTATAAAAACTCTAAATGGATGGATAGATGGATAGATGGATAGATGGATGGATAGATGGATAGATAGATAGATAGATAGATAGATAGATAGATAGTAGATAGATAGATAGATAGATAGATAGATAGATCTGTTGGAAACTAGGCAAATGAGGTGTATGTCCAAGGTGGGAGAAAGAACTGTTACTTGTTGAAGGCAAGTGTGAATGTTGCAATTGTCCACCTTGATTAGCATTGAATGGCCTTGCAGCTTCAAAGCCTGGCTGTTTCCTGCCTGGGGGAATCCTTTGTTGGGAGGTGTGTAAGGCCAATCAGTGTCAATTCCACAGATATATAAACCTCACTTGCCTAGTTTCCAACAGGTCTCACAACCTCTGTAGATGCCTGCCAAGGATGTGGGTGAAATGTCAAGAGAGATTGTTTCTCGAACATGGCCATACAGCTCGGAAAACTCACATAAACCTTTCCATTTTGAGTTTTTCTCATTGATGTGAGCATGTGCTGGTATTTGAGTGGGCATTGCAAGCTTTTTCTTCCAAAATGAAATGTAGTAGTGCCAGCCTGTAACTGGTGTTGGTATGTTTATATGCAAACTCTAAATGACTATTATATGTGTTAGCATCAATTAAGTTTGTGTGTATATGTTTTTCTTATAACAGCCTGTTGTACGATTGATAGAAGAAGCCAACTGCCGCGGGTTGGCGGAGGTTCGGTTTGTTACATGGCACAATCGTTACATCTTAAACATTAAAGATGGCTTCCAGCAGAACGCGTGCATCCGAAGAGAAATCAAGAAGAGACCTCTCTTCCGCTCCTGTGTGATCCTCATGCCATACTTGCAGTAAGTAAGGACGACCTTCCACGTGCAATGGAATCCTTTTGTAGTTATTCTTGGGACAAACCCACCCTTTGCCTTGTTCTTAAATTACATACAAGTGAGTTGTGAGACTTTAACCAGAGTTCCTGACATATTCTTTGTTTACATCTATAAAAAATTAAAGTTTGCACTTCAGGGCAATTTTAAGAACAGCCAACAACAATGAAAGCCAACCATAAAATCCTCCCTACCTCAAACAATACAATAAATGCAGAAAAGCTTTTGAATTAATTGGACTTTAGATGTTCCTGATAGAACTGAGCTTGTATTGATGTGTCACAACCTCCTTCAGATGTCTTCTTACTAGTAAATGGTGGCAGGATCAGACCAAAGGTCTGTTTAACCTGCAGTTTTGTTCTCACAGTGGTTATGATAGTTCCCCTTTGGAGATATATGAGAGGGGAAGTAGTAGAGAGGAAGGAGTAAGCTTGTTTTCTGCTGCCCTGAAGATTTGATGCGGAACAGTGGCTTCAAACTATAGGAAAGGAGATTCCACCTGAACATTAGGAAGGACTTCCTGTGAGAGATGTTCAGCAGTGGAACTCTCTGCCCTGGAGTGTGGTGGAGGCTCCTCCTTTGGAGGCTTTTAAGCATTGGCTGGATTGCCATCTGTTGAGGGTGCTTTGAAGGTGATTTTCCTGCTCCTTGGCAGGGGGTTGGACTGGATGGCCCACGAGGTCTCTTCCAACTCTTTGATTCTATGATTCTATATGAGTGCTATAGTACTCTCGCTCTTGTCTTTTTCTCCATTTGGCACTGTAAAACAATGCAACCTATGCTACTGGATGTGATATATTGCCATCATAGCTAATCCCCTCTCAAAACTCTCCCAACCACCGGAAAAGTCAACTCTTTGTGTGACCTGAGTCTGCTAATACTTATCTGAATTCGGATGACCCGAGCTGCTAGGTTTGCAAAAGAGGGAAAATTATCCTTCTCAACTTTATCCTCGTGTTACATAGTTTTATGCACTTCTAACTTGTTCCCCTTTCAGTGGGTTGTTGTGAGTTTTCCAGGCTGTAAGGCCATGTCCCAGAAGCATTCTCTCCTGATGTTTCACCTGCATCTGTAGCCTCACAAATTCTGAGGATGCCTGCCACAGATACAGGCAAAACGTCAGGATAGAATGGAACATGGCCTTACAGCCTGGAAAACTCACAAAAAACCCAGTGATTCTGGCCATGAAAGCCTTCGACAATACATGGTTCCCCTTTCGTCTTGTCTCAAAGCTAAAAAGGACTTCAATTATAAGAGAATTGGTCCCGCTCCTTAATTACTTCAGTTATGCAAGTTTATCCTGTGTGGTACATTTTTGTTTTCTGGCCCTGCCTTTCCCCCACTTTATCTTGGTCACCTGGTCTTTTTAAAGTGTTTTTCTTCCTTTGCTCCATAGTTATATAAACACTTTTTTCCCCAAACTGTTTTGCAATGAGCGGTGTGATCTTTTTTGCAAACATAACAAATAGGAACATAGACAATGCTTCTTTAAATATAATTCTATAAACTTTTCTTCTGTGTGGCTGTGGTATTGCCGGCGCAGCTGGAAATATCGGAGTCCACTTGTTGTGAACATAGTGTCCTCTTTGCAAACACTGCTCAAACAATTAGTCTGCACAGCTGTGCCTGGCCCGCTTAGAGGAAGCCAGGCTTTGTATGCCGGAGCTAGCATACCCATTTCAGTGTGGTTATAATCACCCTGCAAGCTAAGAGAGAATTATTGTTCTTGCAGTTCCAATAAATATAGAACAGCAAAGGTTTAACAATGGAAGAATAAGCATTTAAAGGCCAGTGATTGGGTGGGTGGAAGGAAATAGATTGCTTCTCCGTAAGCTGCATTTTAATGAGCTTAAAGGTAACTTTCTAATGAAGATAAAAAGAGGAAAGGAAGTGGGGGGGGGGGTTAAGATGACTGGCATTTATTTTTGAATGCCCTTTTGTGGATATAAACCCACTTCTTCAAAGAAGTGGGTTTCTATCGCTAAAACCTGAAATGAAAATAAATACTAGTTAGTCTTAATGGTGCCTCCACATTTCTTTTTCTCACCCCCCCCCCCCCCTTTTCCTGCTTTTTATGCTACAAGAGATTATCTCAGTTACTACTTTGAGAAGTTCTCACTAGGACAGTCATGGGCAAACTTCTGCCCTTCAGGTGTTTTGGACTTAAACTCTCACAATTCCTAAAAGCATATCGGCTGTTAGGAATTGTGGGAGTTGAAGTTCAAAACAGCTGGAGGGCCAACTAGGGATAGTAAAGCAATCAGTTCTACTATACTTGCCGGTCTTGCAGAAGAAGATAGCAAAAGTACGCAGCCATATATGGTTAAGCCAAGCTTGGGAGAATCTTATTTTTAACATAGTGTTGTATTAGAGAGATTGAGACAAGGAAGGTAAATGGGAAATTTTGCAAGCTATTTTAATTGTGTGACATACAGTTAGCTCAGCCTAATGAGATTTGAAAGTTGCACACTACTGTTGTGAAATTATAGTTGAACTAATAAAGGTATGCCTGCCTGTGGATTTCGGATTGTGTCTTCGTTTTATGGGTCAGTGTAGTAATCTTTGTTTTTTTAAAAAATTAGCATTAATTGGGGAGAGGGATCTTTCCTGGAAATACGTGCCTCCCCTTGCTAGGAGATGTTTGTGCCAGTATTTGGTGGGTGTTATGCTGGTGGCGTGAGAGGACTGCAGAACGTGCCGCCAGGAGAGAGCTTACTGAGAGCTTGCATGTTCAGAATGATACAATCGTTCACATTGAGTCACCCTCCAGTCCTCAGTTCTTATCTTGGCATTTTGCATGGGCTGATAACAAGCAAGGGTCAGCCTGGGGAGCAGCTCTGTCATGTTTGGATTAATGGATGCAATAACAGCAGTTAATGCATGTGCATTGCAGCATTTCAGCTGCCCTTTTTATGACTTGAGAACAATGTCCTGGGAGTCCCTGACCCTAATTGGTCTCCTGTGATTCTTGGAAGACTGGCTGAGCTAGACTTTAGGGCATGTGTACTCAAATGTCCTTCATCACATATATCACTTGAATACCATTTCACAAGCCTCTGAGTTGGATCCAAAGTCATTTTATTGTTGTGTGCCTTCAAGTAGTTTGTGATCTGTGTCAATCCCTATCTCAGGGTTCTCTTTGTAGAATTTGTTCAGAAGAGCTTCGCTATTGTCTCCTTCTCAAGAATGTATCAAGGTCACCCAGTGGGCTTCATGGCTGGGTGAGAATTTGAACCCTGGCTGGACTACCTGTAAACCAGTGGTTCTTAACCTGTGGGTCCCCAGATGTTTTGGTCTTCAACTCCCAGAAGTCCTAACAGCTGGTAAACTGGCTGTGATTTCTGGGAGTTGTAGGCCAGAACACCTGGGGACCCACAGGCTGAGAACCACCGCTCTATGCTCATATAGCTGCTTGGGAGTTCCATTGAAGTCTATATGAAAAGTGACTTCTGATGAAATAAGTGGGACTTGAGCACAGCTAGAATAGTTACAAGAGGGAATTCTTGGTGTTGTCATCCTTAAAAGCAACCTTTTCACTTGATAATGACCAGCTATTCACTTTGTATTCATCAGGGCGAAAGGTGCAACTCAATCTAGATCCAGCCTTCTGTGAGACACTATTGTTAGAGACCAGTTAATAATTATTTGAAATTATCAGTAGGAACACTTTTGACCTCATGCAGTTGACTACAATTGCTGCTAGACAGCTCCAACACCTGGCTTTTCTTAAGAGGAAACACTGCATGCCCTGTGCATTTCTTACATTCTTGACTGCTGCTTAAGGAAATGGAATGTTCCTCTTCATGGCACTCATCCTCAAGAAGGGGAGGGAAAATATTCTCCACCTGTACTTGGTTTGGGCAACTGTTAGTAGGGCTTGGGAAAGTTGCTTCTTTGGAATGAAACTCATAGAATCCTGTAGCCAGTAGCTTCTGGGAACTCTGGTCCCAAACCATCAATTTTGCCACTTTGACGAGAAGGCAGGGGTGGGTATTCAAGAATGCATCAAGGCATGCAAGTGCTCTTGTGTTACCACAAATGTAGTGGACAGAATACAATCCCTTATCATTCAGTGTCCATAAAAGCCAGCAGTATTGTGAAAGCTGCCCTTTGCTGTTTGTTGTGGCATTTGTTTTCTATTATGAAAATACAGTTATATGGAAAATTTGTCTTCTCAAATTCTCCTGGAAGGGTCATAGAGAACAAAAGTGCTAAATCATTTAATTCACATATATATTGATTAGTGCCCCCTGGTCGTGCAGCAGGTTAAACCTCTGAGCTGCCAATCTTGCTGGCTGAAAGGTTGGCGGTTCGAACTATGGACAGTGCTGGTTCTTCAGCTTAGAAATGGAGATGAGCACCACCCCCCAGAGTTTGACATGACTAGACTTAATGTTAGGGGAAACCTTTGCCTTTGCTATGGATGGATCGACATATTGATTCATTGTCTTTATTTTAATTTCTTCCCACAATAGGACCCTGGGGGGCAGCCCTACAGTACCAACAGCTGACTCCATCTCCTCACAAGTCTTATCCCCGACTGCTGTTACCTCTCCGAACTTCTATCCTGAAACTTGGATTACCATGGATCCATCTCAGGACTTCATTCAAGTGCCTGTTTTGAAAGAAGACAAAAGCTACCGAACCATTTATAATCTCTTTCATAAGACTGTGCCAGAGACCAAATACAGACTCTTGAAGATTCTGAGAGTTCAAAATCAATTTTTATGGGAGAAATACAAGAGGTGAGCCAACATTCTGTCAATATCCCTCTCCTTAATTATGTAGTTTGATTACATCTCAACAGATTTTGTTGAAAATTGGTAAATGCTGCATCAAATTCTGTATCTAATTTTTAAAACTCATTAACACAGTGGGTAGTGTCCTTTCAAATACTTCACTAAAACAGTAGCAAAGTTTATCAACAAAAACGTTTAAATTGCAAAAACCAGAATAAAACCATAGGAAACAAAACCAGAGAGTTTTGCCAGTGCCAGGTCATTTTAGATAGAGGTAGAACACTTGTTGCCTTTTTCATACTACTTTCTGTGTGATCTTTGCAATCTAACATTGGCCATACTGGATGGCACTGTAGCAGACTTGTAGATTAAATCAGGCCAATGGTTTCCTCAGCCCCATTTTAAGTAGAAGCACATGTCTTGCATTGGCTCTTCTCATTAGAAACATCTAGTAAACTGAGATTAATAACCTCTGGTCCCTAGGTTCATCTTCCACGTTGACCTTGGCAAGCCGTCAGTAGAGAGAGGTTCCTTCTTATTCCAGTAACCTGTTTGCTCATGGCCTGTGCATCACATAACCAATTAGCAGAACCTCCATTTCAGTCAGTGGAGGAGTAAACAATTTGGAACAGTTCTCCTTATACTGTCTGACTTTGAAGTAGAAACACAGTCTGGCTCAGAGTTTATGGGAGTTTTTAGTTCACAACAGTGAATTTTCTGAACAGTGAATTTTCTGGCTGCTTCAAGGATTAATCTCATGTACAAAGAACAAATATAAGACTTTTGGGAAGTTGTGAGTTTTTGTGGTCTGAAAAAAAAATACAGTCAGGAAGCTGAAGTGAAGCTTGTGATAATGCTAACTAAAGTTTCAGGACAGACTTAAAATCTGATAACAGAATCTCATCTTTGTTTTAGTCATATATAAAGTGGACATATTTGTCCTGTGCATGACATCTGCATTTAGTCAAGGTCCCAGAACCAGAATTGGGCATCTGGATGCATTGAGTTATGTAGTGGTCATTCAGCAATCAGCGCATCACTCCAAATGCATAGATTTGCACTGGATAGCTATGATGTAGGATCTCTACTGACATGAGTTTATATTATATGCTTATATGTGTGTTTCATTTCCAGAAAAAAGGAATTCATGTGTAAAAAAATGACAGGAGCTGACAGGATGATGAATGAGAGACATTTGTTCCATGGGACCTCCCAAGAAGTCGTTGACGGTATTTGCAAGCACAACTTCGACCCCCGCGTCTGCGGAAAGCACGCCACCATGTTTGGCCAAGGCAGTTACTTTGCCCGGAAAGCGAGCTACTCCCACAACTTCTCCAAGCGGTCACCCAAAGGGATTCATTATATGTTTCTGGCTAAAGTACTGACGGGGAGATACACAGTTGGCAACCACACCATGAGGAGGCCACCTCCTGTCAACCCTGCCAGTATCACCAGTGACCTGTACGACTCCTGCGTGGACAACTACTTTGAGCCTCAGATCTTTGTCATTTTTAATGATGACCAGAGCTACCCCTATTTTGTTATTCAATATGAAGAAGTTAGTAACACTGTTGTGATCTGAAAAAATACATATATATTTCATGTTGATAAATTATTATTGTAACAAACTTTAACCTGATATTTGTAAAGTGGCCTCCTTGGTTGGATCAGAGAACAGAGGAAAGCAATGATGGAACTTTTCCGAGGGGACAGGGTGAAGAAATAAACATTTTTTTAAAAGTCCTGAGAAGACCAATTGTGCACTTGCTATTTTTTGTGCAAACTGTACATATTTTCCATTGTTTATAGTTGAGAAAACAACTGTGCCTTTTGTTATAAACACTATTTATGTTAGTAAACTTAATGTTTTAAAAAAAAACCTCAAAGTGACCTAATGTTGTCTAGGATGTTTGTTAAGTCTGGCTTGCCTGGAGAGTTGGCATTCTAGTGTTGTCATCTTCGTAACCCATTCCTGCTTCAGTGTTTTGAACAGCTGTTCTACAGACACTTGGCCTCCATACCATTCAATGCTCCACCTACTAATTTTCAGCAATTAAGTTGTGGTTCAAGCCAAAAAGCATACTTCCAGCATGATCTGATCAGTTGGAAATCTTACCTCATTCAGTTGGTTTTCTGCAAGCTTGAAAAAGCAGAATTGGCACCTGTTGAATTTTTGGTAAAATCATTCTTACTTTCCTTGATGTAAAGTAGTCATTCCCTCATGATCCAAGTTCAGAGAAGAGGCTCTTTGAAGTCTGCAGCAAGCCTTTGCTTTCATCTATTGTGAATTTGAGCCTTGTTGTATCTCAAGGTCTATTCACAACACTGTCTACAAGCAAGATGGGGAAAACCATGCTCATGTGTAATGTTCCTTGGCTAATGTTATGTGAAGAGAAAGAATTTAGGGATATATCTGCATAGAGTACTGACAGAGGAAAGAAGAAGAAGCTAGGTCCCCAAATTCCCAGTACCTGATGGTATTCGAACATCCTGAATGTTGTATGCTTGATTTTGCATGAATGAGAAATGCCTGAGACCAAAATCACATGCCTGGAAGGAAAACAAGATCCATTTACATTGGTTTCTCCCATCTCCAGGCCTCTTAAGCTGTGGAATGTCAATGCACAAAGGCAGGCATGGGACTGGAAACTCGAATTTCAGGCCAGGTGGAGAGCTTGTTTGCAGGCAAATGAGAGCAAGGGTTTAGAAATAAGGAAGTTAGTGCATACCTTGCTTGCATGTCCCGTCTGATCACCATGCATCCATCACATGGAACCTATCTGTATATAATGTGGTTCCTCTTGGCTGAGCCATTTACTGGATGGCAATAAAATTGGGAAGGGATGTTTGAACAAGATGCCCTCTGGACCTAGATTTGGACCTCATTGATTGTTTTAAGTACATAATGGTATA